>JACEIK010000024.1:625874-666313 GCA_018107945.1 Datura stramonium | reverse complement strand
TGCAGACCCAAGGGGGCCGGTAGAGGTGCTCGTAGTTAATAGGCGAGTGGAGTGATTTATTTTTGGATGGTTTTGACCCGGGTAGGGGTATATAGATTGTTTGTTGGTTGGCACCTTTCGGCTTATGGGGGCTGATATAGGTCCTTGTTTGTTATATATATGTATATTCCTGATATCTATTAACTGATAGACAGCAGGTTGCCATGACGACAGGTATGCTCCTACCTTACTTTCAGTACAGATAAGTTTGTTTCAGATTCCATCAGTCCAGACAGTTTCAGATACTTCCTACTGTTAAGAATTTCTAGTTATGTTGCTTGAATTCAGTTATGTTCAGTTTGCTTTGCATACTCGGTACCAGTGGTACTGACGCCCATCTGGGGCGCTGCATTACTTGCCTGCAGGTACCTATAGACAAGGAGCCGATCCCTTGTGATCCTAGCCAGCACAGAGTCATCAGCTCCTGTCATCCAGATCTTGATATTCATAGGTTTATATCATTTTCTTTTGTTGTACAATACAAGTAAGTCGGGGCCCTTTCCCGACCATCTTATTGATATTCTTAGAGGCTCTCAAATTGTGTATATATCTCCATGTGGTTAGTTGTGCCGGTCGTGTGGGGACATGCGTATGTTTAGTTGTTTAGTACTGTTGATTATGCTGGCCGTGTTGGGCCATATCCAGTTAGTAGTGGTGACCTTGCCGGTCACGTAGCTATTTAGGATCTGTTGTTTGTTTCAGAAGTAACTAGTCAGCATTGTGGCCTTGTCGGCCCGCATAGGTTTCCCTATATGTATGTGATTCTGGTTAGCTGATGTTGTAGTACAGGTGGCTATAGGCCTAGCCAGCCGGGGGCTGTATTTACAGCCGTTATATAGCCCGTTGATTCTGTGAATCTGAGTTAGAGCCAGCCAGACACCAGATGTGCTTAGGCTCAGTAGTCTAGCAGTTCAGGTCCTAATAGGGCACCAGGTGCCAGTCATATCCCCCAAGGCAGGGTGTGACAACTAGTACCTTACAACTCTGACATTCACAAAGAAGACCACAAGATTTTACTTTATAAGAGAAGAGAAAAAACTGAGTGAAAGGTGTAAAGTATGAAGTGAACATGCTCAGAAGAATTTGGTCAAGCATCTGAGAGCTAACATTCTTCATTGTCTCTTGTATAAATAGGTATTACTCAGTTCTTGTTATTCTAGTTTTTCTTTGAATAAACAAGACATCGCTGAGGCTGAGATCAGTATCATCCTCTTTCATTATTTTGATAAATCTTTTCGCTCCCATCAAAATAAGCCTTTCTACCATGAAGAGATCGTAATTTTTATCCATTAATGGATCCAAAATGCTTCTATAATTCAAGGAAGAGGCCAACTTGTACCTGTAAATATTAGGTAAAAGAACAAATACTATAGCAGACAGTGTTAATCATGACGCATCCCTGAAGATTTGAGAAAAATTCAAACATGCAATCGTTATGGTCTTCAAGAAGATGATCAAATGGATTTTAACATGTGCAATGAAACACCACTCTTCTAATAGATACTTTCTCCTATTACAACCAACACTATAACTCAAGTCGAGCTTAAAGAAAAACTATTAACCAAAAACATCTCTTTTTTATAGCAATCAAGAAACAAACATCCAGCAAGTAAAGCCCACTTCAACATAGAAAAGATTCAAACTTTGCAAACTAGATTGCAACATCTCAATCTCAAATAAGTTGGGGTCGGCTATATGAATTCTAACTTCTTCATTGAAGCTCATTTTATATCATCATCTTACTAAATAAAATGAAAGTGAAATACCAAGAAAACTAAAAGAGGCAAATAAAATTGAGATACACTAATCCCATGAATTTACCTCTAAAAAATCATAGTTTCTTCAAAAGCACACCTAAGGCTTGATTCTTGATGACCCAAACCAGCACAAGTATCACAATGTTTTTCGGGGCAATCAATTCTATTGCCCCAATAAAGATACTTATGAAACCTATTATGTGGTTTACGATTATGGTTCTTAGTATACACTGAGTTTTTTGAACTTATGGAAGTAGAAAAAGAGAACCTATTTGGGGAAAATAATGGTGAAGCGATGTAAAGTTATCCTAGATTATTCTCCAAAGTTCTGACTGAAAGAAACTTTTAACTTTTGGAGTCTTGCTTCACTGAAGCCTGAAGGTGGAAGATGATCGGGCGGGAGGGACATTTTGGGAAATTTAGAGGAAAACCATGTGTTTGGCACATTTCTGTACTGGTTTTGTGAGTTTTTTTCACTGTTTTTAACGGAGGGATGAATTTTTTCACTTTTTGGATAGCACAAGGATTTCTTTTATTTATAGGTTAATAGAAGGATGTATCTTAATTTTGGACCATAGTATAGGGATGTTTTTAGCTTAAAACTCAAAAATGAGAATTAGAAAATAAAGTAGGTTTTAGGGGGAAGGAATATGGAAAAGATGGGTGGAGAAATTTATGATACAAAGCATATAATAATTATAATATTTGTAATCCTATTATCCACCTCTTTTGTCTATTTAGAATTGCAAGACTTTTACGAATGTTGTGTTGTTGTATGTTAGGATAAATGAAATGTTTATTAATGGAATTTTCTTCGATTGTGTTTAAAAACTACTTATTGTCTATAGTATATAGTGTTGAAAATAGTGGTGTGTTTTCTATCCCGTATTATGTGTTTTTTATAGCATTTTTGTACACTCTTAGTATATACGTGAGCAGGAAAGAAAATAAGTTTATACAAGGTACGAGAACATAGAACAGAAGATAAAACTAAGATATTTTGTGTAGGAGTTAAATTTGGACATCTTTTCAAAAGTAAAAGAAAGTTAATGAATCAACCAGGTAAATGCTCGAACAAATGTCCCCGGGGAACATATTTAGAAACAATGAGTTTCTCCTCCTTAGATTAGTAAAAGAAAATCATATCTACAAGGTTTTCATGTCTCAGCTTTCCGAGCAACTGCATCTGCTGTGTGAATTCCTTCTTGCTCAAAGATTTCATTTCTTTGAGCCTCTTAACAGTAAAAACAGAAGCATATCCCAGGATTATTCTATATGTTGTGCTTAGTTTTCCTTTCTCTAAAACTTCAGCTGATGTTCTTAGCAAGTCATCCATATCAAAGACTTACATATCCCTATCAAAGAATATTAAGTCCAATATTCTTTCTGGATCTTCCGTGCTCTCTGACCAATGTTAAAAAAGGAAATAATAACAATATAAACTGCTCTTTCATCACATGTATTACTCTTTCTCCTTTAGCAATATGTCTTAAATGAATAAAAGAAAATCATAAGGCTAAAATAGTTGTAGATCTTTAAGTCCTAATTAAATTAGCTAATCTAATTCTATGTTGTATAGCTACAATTCAGGGCTGAGAGACTAGATCCTATCCCATCCGTCTCACCAAAAACTGAATACGATATGAAATAAAAAGAAGCAGAAACCTATTGTTAGAACACCGTTAAAACTTGAAAGCGAGAACATAGAGGAAAGGGGCCTGCCTGTAGGAAGTGCTTTGTAATGTTTAGCCATTAGCAGAAACAAAGAATAATGTGTGCCCATAAAAATACATAGAGTCATATTTAGTTGACATGTTGACGTCTTTTAAATAAATGAAAGACATGGACAATACTCTATCTATTAGCCTGAAAAATATAGATATTATAAAGTTTAAAATATCCTCGGTTCTTTTATAATTGCCCAAAAACAAGCATGTTGAAACTAAGCTTTTCTAATATAATAGGTATTTCTCAAGGTCTGTGATACAGAGTTCTAAAAATTTCTCTACATTTATGTTATTTTGGGTACAATCATTTTTTTTGGTGTGATCATCGATCTGTTTGTGATTATTGGATTTTGTTATGATGTTATATACATTCTAAGGTAGATGTATATCGGAAAAGATATTTTGACAATATGCCTCATGACTACTATCCAACTCTAATATGCAACATGCATAACACAGTCAATTCTGTTGCATTAAATTTTTTGGAATTGGATTATAAGAAGGTAGAAGGAGTGGTCTCTTACCAATATCATAAAAAAATAACCGTGTAATAATGCCATCAAAAAAGTTGGGACACATGATGTAGAATCATGTTTGTATATTTCAATCACAAACCAATCACTTTGCTCCAAGCAAGATTTATTCAGCAGAGTTGAGTATACAAAATAGCATAAACTTATAGAAGAGATTTTTGAATGATTTCATCATACACTATATTATATGTAGATTGATCATCAACATTATCTACAATAGGTGGTCGAATTAATATTTTTATACAATTTGAACTTTTTATTCTAGATAAAGCGACATATAATTGGCCATGAGAGAAAATAGGTATATGTAAATAAATTTAAACATAATCTAATATTTGTCCTTGAGATTTATTCATTGTCATAGAAAAACATAAGCGAATTGAAAATTATGTTCTTTTAAACGGGATAGGTAACTTTTCATCATAAGAATATAACAAGGGTATTCGGGGAATAAATACATGGGTATTTTTAAAATTACCACAGGCAATTTTAGCACTTATAATACAACTCTTAAGATCACAACATATCAGTCATGTACCATTGCACAAACCTTCACAAAGATTTAAATTTCTTAATACTATAATAGGAAAATTTTCTTTCAAGGTTAATTTGTAAGGAGGCAAACAAGTTGGATTCAGTGTATGTAAAAGAATCATCAAACTGACTTTGATTATTTGGTTCAATAGTTTCATCCATCGCAATAAATGTTTTAGCATCTTTAGGAAACTGAGTTATAAATTTATCATTTAATTCATTAACGAAGTCATTTTTGGTTGTCAAAATAACATGGGAAGTTAAAAAAGTGGAATCATGAAAAGATGTATGAAAATCATGATATATTATTTTGAATAAATGATCTAACAATTATTTTTAAGTAGTGTAAGAAATAATGAAAGACCTTGGCATATTTATTTTGTTGTCCTTGTTAGTATTTTCTTTTTCATTTCCCATGCGCATCAGGTATTCGCAGAAAGAGGGTTAAGATTTTGCACACATATTTATGATAATCGCAGTTTTAAGTTGATTTCATATTTTTGAGTTCGATATGCTTTCTTGAATAAAGTCTTCTTTTTTTCCACTTTGAACTATAGAAAGAGTTTGTCTAAAATTTTGTCACGACTCGAACATAGGCCTAGATCTAGACACAGAGGCTAGAACCATAAATGACTCCAAGTCGGCCCATGGCATAAATATGATAACTAAGCTCAAATAAATATGCGGAAAAACTAACATTTGAAATAGAGGAAGTCTGAATATTAAACATTTGAACAACGGAAATACATAACACTGAATCCAAACTGAATACAACACTATGTCTGAAAAGCCTCTACATACTGACGAGCTGATGGGACAAGACCCCCAACTAGCTCACTAACAGTTTGAAACTAAAAATGGCAATAATACAATTAACTGAAGGTCCTCGAAGGATGAGGACTCACTAACAACTGGCTAAATTGAACTCTGATGACCGGCTATAAGAGAGACTGACCCTGAATGTCCGATCCTGTATCATGAAACGATACAACATAAAGTATACAGTCAATACTTAGAATGTACTGAGTATGCAAGGTAAGTAAAATGGACTAATCAAAATACATTAGAGTTCATAAGAGTAGGATAGTACAAAACATGCAATGATAGTCATAACATAAACATGAGGCTCAAGATTTTCAAAACTATACATAATCTAGTCATAAGTATAATTATAAGAGAAATATTGTAAAAGCATAACTTGAGCCAGGGTATCGTAATAGGAAAATACATAAATCATGAGGAACAATGGGAGAACTCATCTTAACCGACATCATTATGATAGAGATTACATGATGCCCCAACTATCTCGCTCAAGTGGGAAGAACCGTCCCAGGTTTGCTAGGCCAAGTACGTGCATGACATGATATCACTAATAGGGATCCACCTAGAGTCTATAAACATAAACCTACAGTGGCGCATAGTTTTGAGACCACGGGGTTTACCTGAACGCCGGGCCTACCCGGTGCTAGACACTGCTCCCAAAAACATGTATATGGAGGCTCATATAGTAATTGTGAATTCACCCATAAAGTTCATGGCTAGATAAATCATAACATACTTAATCATATTTGAAATACATGATTAGCCATGAATAAGGGCCCGTGAGTCGGCCAAAATCATAAACTCATAAATCTTAAAGAACATACATGCTTGAGAAAAATCACTATACTTGAAATTCATAAATTCATGTAGAGTACTTGAAGAAAATCATATCATAAATCATAAATCATAATTTAGGGCTTAGGAATGTCAAAATTATAATAGAATCACAAACTTGACATTTCATGAAACTTGCATAATTAGGCATAAATTAGTTAAAATTTGAAACTATGAATTAATTATCAAAATAGGTATAGAATACCTTATAGATCTTAAAATATGATTTGAAACATGAAGAGATTGACCCATAGATAAATCATAGAGAATTTCATAGAATTAGAAATAACTCCATAAGATCATGAACTTGATTTAGAACTTAAATTCATGGAATTGAAGAGATTTTGGGCATGAGTGAAAAGGAAATCTCATTTATATTCCTACATACTTAAAAATGTCGATTCCACACTCTTCCTTGAAAGCCCAAGGGAATTGGAAGTTCTAACTTGATCTTCAAAGAGAAACCTCCTAAACTTGCATGCATAGAGTTGAATGAATTGGGGATAGGTTTAACCCTCTTAAGGTCCTCCTAAAAGAGCTTAAAACAATGTAGTTTTGGATTTAGGAGCTTAGAAATTATGAAAATGCCCTTAATGAAAAATCTAGAAAATGGAGACTTCCAGTCATCAAGACTCTCACCACGAGTCCTACCACGAAGTAATGACTCGTGGTTACTTGTCGTGGTCACCACTTCTCCTCCTTGCTGACATCTAGAAATCTACCCTTTTGCATGTCACAACTAGTGGTGTTCTACCGAAGTCATTCTATGGAGTCACAACATCATCCTAATTTTCTAATTTTCCCCATCTATTTCTTAGAAACTTTTGGGGTATTACAATATCTCTCCTTGGGAACATTCATCTTCAAATATGGGGTAAACATATTGAATAAGGAAAAAGAATCGCCACATTCCAAATACTAAATATCTAAAAGGCTGAGAAATTTGGTGAATGGCCCAGTTGCCAGACTAAAATACATGGTAGGGCGAATTCATAAATCATACATACATGCCTTGACATGATAGAAAGCTGGAATACATAGACTAGACGGAAACTTAATAAAGTGCGAGGAGCGATACCTCAGTATTTGGGGTGAGTCGGAGGAAAAAAAAGGGGCGGAGTATTTAGCCATATCGCCTCGGCTTCGCGTAGCTCCTCAACATGCGATCCATCCACGCAGACCTTTACTGAAGCTACCTATTTGTTCCTCAACTTTGAACACGACGATCAAGTATTTCAACCGAAATCTCCTTATAACTAAGGCTATCCTTCACTCCTTGATCTCCATTCGAAACTGACCAAAGTCGGGTCACCCATGCACTTTTTCAAGAGGATACATGGAAAGCTGGATGTCTTAAAGCCAATTTGGGGGCAACTCAACTCACCCAGAGCTACCTTTCCAACACATCGCACAATCTGTATGGACAAAATTTTGGGGACTAAGCTTCCCTTTCTTTCTAACTCTCATCACTCCCTTCATAGGAGATATTTTAAAAACACCCAATCATCAACTATAAAATTTAAGTTCTTTCCTCTTCACATCTACATAGGACTTTTGTCGACTTTTTGAGCTATTTTATTCCTCTCCTTATAAGAGGAACCTAGCCTCATGGACTAAGTCTATCCCTATCCAATGTAGCTTT
The DNA here is from genome assembly GCA_018107945.1 of Datura stramonium. NCBI lineage: Eukaryota > Viridiplantae > Streptophyta > Magnoliopsida > Solanales > Solanaceae > Datura > Datura stramonium. The sequence goes on along the minus strand of JACEIK010000024.1, from coordinate 658,425 downwards.
CCGACTTCAAACCAACATTAGGCTATCTACACCTCATACATAAAAACTCAAGCGGAGCCATCTAAATCACTTTGGAATGGTAGGCTGTTGTTGTATGGAAGCTCAATGAGAGGTAAATGATCATCCAAACCACCTTTGAAGTCAATCACATGCTCTCAACATATACTCAAGAGTTTGAATGAGTCGCTCACTTTAACCATCGTTTCCCTGGGTGAAAAATGTAATGATTTGATTAGTCTCAGGTCCTTACGAAATGACCTACAAAAATAGGAGGTAAACTAAGTACCTCTATATAATATGATGGACAAGGGCACTCCATACAGCGAACTAACTCGAATATATAATTTGACCTAATCATCCACTGAGTCGGTAGTTTTGGACCGGTAGAAAATGAGCTTCTTTAGTAAACTTGTCCACGATCGCATAAGTCATACTTTTAGCGTGTACGAAATGCGTGATGAAGTCTATATTAATTTCTTCCCACTTCCTAAGTAAGGGATACTAATGTCTTGAAGCACACCTCGAGGTTTTGATGCTTGACTTTCACTTGCTGACAGGTCGGACACTTGGCCACAAACTGCACTTATTATCACTTCTTCATGTCGTTCCACAATGGAGCTTTGAAAGGTCACGGTACATCTTGTTGCTTCTTTTTGAATGTATAGAATCCACAGGAACCATGGGCCTCATGCAACATACGATCTCTCAAATAATCAACATCATAAGTACAAATGACCACGATGCTTGAAGCAAACCATCTCCTCATTGGAGAAGACCTTTACCTTTTGATCGGCAAGCTTCCTTCAACTTCACCAAGGTAGGAATCCTCATCCTGTCTAGACTTGACATCGAGTCACCAAGAGTATATTGAACCATTACGAACAATTTACACCACCATCATTGATTAAATGAGAGCAAACTCTAACAGCAATCCCGATGCACATCCTTATGCAATTCTTTCCTTTCTTCCCTATATGAGCCACACTCCATGGATAAAGCTGCTAAGAGCATCCACTACTGGTAGTCTTTCTGGATGATAAAAGACACTCATGTCATAGTCATGAGAAGGCTCTAACCACCTTCTTTGTCGCGATTCGGATCCTTCACGGAGTAAGCATGTGATGGGCGGTGGTCCGTGAACACGTCTCATGCACCCATTACAAGTAGTGCCTCCCAAATCTCAAATGCAAATACTATTGTTATCGATTCTAGGTCTAGCGTCGGATAATTCTTCTCGTGAGTCTTGAGTTTTCCCGGAGGCATAAGAAATGACTTTTCCATCTTTGCATCAACACACAACCAAGTCAACCCTTGAGGCATCACAATATACTCCAAATCCATCGTACCCTCGGGTAAGGTCGATATTGGGGGATTTGAAGTGAGTCAAGTCTTTAATTCTTGAAAACTCTTCTCACATGCATCCGACCATTGAAATTTAACTCTCTTACGGATCAACGGTTAATGGTCTTTGCGCAATAGATGAAACTCATTCCACAAACCTCTATAGTAACCATCCAAACCCGAGGAAACTCCGATATCAGAAGGATTAAGCTAGTCTTAGCCAATTCTTCCACCAGTTTCTATTTTACGAGGATCTACCTATATTCCCTCAATTGACACTACATGACCCAAAAATGCTACCAAGTCTAAAAAAAAAACTCACACTTCTTTGAATTTAGCAAATAAATGGCGATCCTTGAGAGTTTTTAGCACAATCCTCAAATATGTGGCATGCTCCTCCTCGCTCCTAGAGTATATGAGATTTTCATCTATGAACACAATCATGAATATGTATAAATATGGATTGAACACCCTGTTCATAAAATCCATAAAAGTTTGTAGAAGCATTCGTTAGTCCAAAGACATAACCACAAACTCATAAGCGACCATAGAGTCTTGAAGTTTGTCTTTGGGATGTCCTCTTCCTAATCTTGAGCTAGTGATATTTGGATCGAGATACATCTTTGAGAAGTACTTAGCACCACTGAAGTTGTTCAAACAAATCATCAATTCTAGGGAGGGGATGCTTGTTCTTAATTGTGACCTTGTTCATTTGTCGGTAGTCAATACACATAAAAACTAGGTCCGGACAAAAGCCCAAAGTTGCCCGTAGGGATTGTCTAGAGTACGATGAAACCCTTGTCACAGGAGATCTTTCAAGCTGTTCTTTCAACTCCCTTTAGCTTAGGTTTGGAGCCATTATGTAAGGAGGAATAGATATGGAAGTTTGCATATCGGAAGAAGGTCAATACCAAAGTCGATCTCTCGCTCTAGAGGGACTCACAGGTAAATCATGCAGGAACAACTCCGGATACTCACACACTACAAAGCATTTGGAGAATCGGGGTCTGGATGTAGCATCCTTAGTCGAGCCTAGATGGTATACATGACCCTTAGAAATCATCTTTATACGGCCTTAAAGGTGAGGAAATGGAAGCGACCTATAGGCACAAGGCGAGACTGCCTTCCACTCTAGGAAGTGGTTCACCCGAGGAAATCGGAATTCTCTGCATGAGTTCTACAATTTACTAAGGCACTTAACATGCATGCAGCGATCCATGCGAAGATAGCATCGAAGTCTTGTCATTCGCCTTTACCACTAAATTGCTAAGGTGACTTTCTAAAGGGCGTAACAAGGCAACTTACGTACACTCGTCGGTATAGTCAAATCCTTGAGTGGAGTAGAGATTGAGAAAGGTTCTGATTGGATTTTGGGACTGACTCTGAAACTACTAGCAACATAGGATGCCACAAATGATAAAGTAGCCCCCAGATCTAACAATGCATAAACATCAAGACGGAATACTCGTAACATACCGGTGACTATATACGGGAGACCTCTGCTCTTGACGAGCTAGGGCATAAAACCTATTTTAGCCACGGCCACCACCTACACTAGTGGATGTACCTGTCCAAGGAAGATATGCTTGTCGAGCTTCTACTAAGTGGTAGCACAAGTCTGACCTGCCATTTCTACGCCTAGCTAAAAGACACAGATGTATGTGCCCCGGATTTCCCACACACAAAACAAATATAAGTCGATCAAGCACTCTCCTATGTTGTTCTTGCTACATTTTCCACAGACTGGAAATGTGCGCTCCTGGCCGAGATTCCTCTTTCCCCTCGAACCTAATGCCCAGGTCCTCTGATCACCTCAAGACTTGGATGGAACATTGTCAGAAGCGACCTTTGGTGGGGCTAGCGACGGTGTCACCGCTCGACCTTTCTTGGGAGAATCCAAAACTATCTGTCCAGGGCCCTCTTGGCCTCTCTCTCTCTCCTACGTAGTATCTTTGCCTCCATCTGCTGGGCATACAAAACCAATCAGGAGAAGTCAATGTCTTGATGTAGCATAGCGGTTACCTGGCCCTTGACCAAATAGTCTACTACCTGTTGTTCTGATATCTACTCACAAGGCCCTCTGTCCGACACCATCTTGTGTGCATATTTGGACAAACGGGTAAGCTCTAAAGAATACTCACGGATTATCATGTTTGTTTGCCTCAAGTTCTGAAACTCTGCTTTGCCTTAATCTCTCGGGGAAAGAATTGGTCTAGGAATGCGGTGAAGCTCATCTGACCAATGGGACTGCTCAAGCTCCCCATCTATCCTTCCTTGCCTTAGCTAAATATGAGCCACCCTTTCAACTAATAAAAGTCTAGATTTTCTCCTCCTCGTCACCCCCATGTGCAGGGTGGTTTGGGATCATCAATAAACATGTGGATCTGCCTCATCCCTCTTGATCTAAGGAACTCGGGGATTCATCACGAGGAAGTCACGACTCTAGGCGCGCCGCGTTCCCATTTAGAGACATGAGCCCTTACTTTCTTGATTGACACGAAGCGATCAATGCCTATGCCAACATACGGTTGGTTTCCTAAACTCAACATGGGCAGCCTACTCGGACACATGATCCTCGGGGTTTGGTGGTGCTAGCTGGTGTTCATCTCCATTGCCATTCATGGCCATTTTCATTTAGTTTTAGTTTTAGTTCCTTTCCATTAACTCGGCTTGGAGAATGATTAATAAATGCGTATAGAATGAGTTAGAAGGATAGAGAGACATTTCATCGTACGACATAGATCATGAAAGAATGAAAATTTCCTAAAATGCTTCATAGCCTCTTTGTCATAAGTGTGAGTGCGATTCAAACCCGTGAAAAATGCTACTTAACGTGTATTTCAGACACCTTAGGACACAACTTTGAACCTTTTCTCCGATGCCAAGTTTGTCACGGCCCGAACAGGCTGGATCTATATGAAACCTCCAACCATAAATGGCTCCAAATCGACCCATGGAGTGAAAATGATAACTAAGCTCGGATAAATAGTGCGGAAAACAAACATCTAAAATAGTGGAAGTCTTAATATTAAACATTTGATCAATGGAAATATATAAAGGCGGGTCGAACTAAATCAACACAATGTGGAAAAACCCTCCTACATGCGCGGTGATAGGACAAGACCCCCGACTAGCTCACTAACGAGTCTAAAGCGAAAATAGCTACAATGCAACTAGCTGAAGGTCCTCAAAGGACGGGGACTCACCTTGTCGTGGGTCGAGACTACGATGATCGACTAACGGAAGTGAGCCATGAACGTCCATTTTTGTATCTGAAATGATACAACATAGAGTATCATAGTCAATGCTTAGAGATGTCTTGAGTATGAAAGGTAAGTAAAATAGACTAATCAATATACGTAAGAGTTTATAAGAGTAGGACATTTACAAAACGATGCAATGATAGAAATAACAACGTGAGGCTCAGATTTTCAAAAGTATTCATAATCTAGTCATAAGCATAATCATAGAGAAATCTTGTAAAAGCATAGCAGTCAATTGTCCATATTGGACAATGAACAAATCATGAGAAGCGATGTGAACTTCGTCTTAAGCCGATACCATCATTATACCAAACATAGCGATGCCCTAACTAACTCACTCAAGTGGGTAGAGCTGTCTGATTTCCGGAGCCAGGACGTGCATGAAATGATATCAATAGTAGGGACTCACCTAGAGTTCATAAACATAAACCTACGTTGACGCGTAGTTCTAAGACCAGGATTTATACGCCGAGGCCTACTTGGTGCTAGATCTTTGCTCCCAAAACATGCATGAGCTCATTACAATGTGTCAGTGAAGTCACACCTTAAAGTTCATGGCTAGATAATCATAACATACTTGATCATATTTGACCATGATTAGCTTCTGAATTAGGGCCGTGAGTCGGTCAAAATCGCCGAACTCATAAATCATGAAGAACAGTGCTCATGGCAGAAGAATTACTATACTTGAAATTCATAAATTCATGAATAATACTTGAAGGAAATTATAATCATAAATCATAAATCATAAATCATAAATCATAATTTAAGAGCTTAGGAAGGTCAAGAATCGTAATAAAACCATAAATTTGACTTTTTATGAAACTTGCATAATTGGGCGCCAAATTGATTAAACTTTGAAACTATGAATTAATAACCAAAATAGGTATAAAATATGCCCGTAGATCTTAAAACATGATTTGAAATATGAAGGGAATTGACCCATAGATAAATCATAGAGAATTTCATAGAATTAGGAATAAGACCCATACGATCATGAACTAGATGTAGAACTTAGATTTATGAAGTTTAAGGGATTTTGGCATGAGAGTAAAAAATATCATTCCATAACCCTACATACTGAAAAATCTGATTCACACTCTTCCTTGAAAGCGAGGGTGGAGGGTTTTAAGCAGATCTTCAAAGTGAAACCTCTACTCTTGCATGCATGAGAGTTTAATGATTTAGGATAAGTTTAACCCTCTTAATATCCTCTAAAAAGTTTAAGGCAGCGTAATTTAGGGCTTAAAAGCTTAGAAATTATGAAAATATTCTTAATGAAAAATTTGAAAACGAGTTGCAGTCTATCATGACTCTCACCACAGTTGTACCCCACGAAGTAGTGACTCATGATTACCTATCATTGTCACCATTGCTCCTCCTGCCCAGCATCCCGAATCTCGCTCTGCCAATGCATATCATGACTCGTGGTGTTCTATTATGAGTCGTATTGTCGGTCGTGACATCATCCCTTCCATTAGGCCAAATCAACACAACTCCTGTGTGTGACTTGTTGTTGCCCCTCTGATCGTACCATGATCTGTGACATCATACCCTGGCACCAAAAGGAAACTCATCACGACTCCTAACCTGAGTCGTACCTCGCCCTCCGACTTATGGTGTGACATGTATTCTGGACCCCAACTTCAAAACTCCACCAGCGAGACCACGACTGTCACTTCTGGCGGAACTTGTATGCAGCATATGCAGACATAAGGTTTGGAACTCTTTTCTTATCTGAATCTTAAGGGCAGGACCCTACCAGAGCTCTACCCTCTACACCTTACGACATGGTGTGACATGTATTCTGCACCCCAACTTCAAAACTCCACCCTGTTTGAGACCACAACCCGTCACTTCCTATCATGACTCGTACCATGAGTTGTTACGGTACAAAATTTTTTTTTTTTTTTTTTAGATTTTCTTGTAGAACTCATTTCTAATTTTCCCCATCTATTTCTTAGAAATTTTTGGGGTATTACAAATATCCTCCAAACACAACTACTTTTACACTAAACAACATATTTGAATCCATTATATCTTTCAAAAGAAAATCAAATAGGATTATTCGGTTTATCTTTTCCATCGATGCCGTCCCATACTAGTGATTTTGTATACGTGTATCAAGATACCTAGCGCGCACAACATTGATATTACAAGAGAACTTTCCATTGATATTAATTGGAATCTTAAAATGCGAATGAGTTGTTCGTCCTCTTAGGAAGGAATCGAAACGCCTTAAGAAGTCGTAGTTGCTAATGCTATAATCTTTTAGATCTTACAATTGCTAAAAGGCACAATATAAGAATGTCTTACCATCACGGGCCCATCAATAAAAAATGCTCCTAATTTATGGAAAATACTCTTTCGAAGATTATGTTATATGTTATTTTCTATTCTATATTTAATTTTTGTGTATCAATAATTCTTCATTGCTCTGATGATGTTTCCTTTGAAATACACCTCTTTACGCTTCTTTTCTTGTTTGAAGATGTGATAGTTTACGGAACAAGATTGAATTCATTAATATCACATCATAGAGCGTAATATATCATTAATATGATTTAAGACAGAAAAGTGAATATCTTTTGGCATAATATTTGTCAAATTGGTAAAGTCTTCAAACATTAAAGCTTCAAAAGCTGTTCCACGTAATTCTCTTGGATTATCGGGGTTACAATATACTAATATTGTAGAGAAAATGAACCTCTTAAACTATAAGACATTTGATAAAAACTAACTCCATGTACATTTAACCAGACCTTTATCACAATACAACAAGCCCTTTTCCATAGATTCTCAAGGTATCTCACGGTGTATCGCGTTACGTCGGAAGATCACTATATGATTTTGGTGCTCTTCGTTCATTAATAATCTAAGAAAATATCTTTCTCTTGCTATTGGATGAGGCGTTACAAAATGCACGATAATCTTACCACGTATTCATCGAGTCCATATTTTGTAGGTAGATGACCATACAAAGTATTGAGGAAAATATTTATACAATAATTTAAGCTCTTGAGTGTATTTATTTGTTGCGTTCACCAATAAAAACTCAATTAACATTGTTTTGTTAATCATATGATTTTTACGATGCCATTAACGTTATCCATTTTTAAAAGAGACAAACTATTCCCATCAAGATGTAGTTGGAGGTGGTAAACACTTGAAGACATTTCCTTTCGATGGGAAAGGTGAATAAATACCACATAGCTTATAATGGAGACACTCGTCTAGGCTGATTGATATTCTTTTATTTTATCAATTTCTATATTTATATTAGCTTTATTGCACATGAAGTAAGGGAATTTTATCATGTCCTTTACAAATATATTTATCTATATATTTGACAACTTTAATATCGAGCAAATTCTGCCTTTATGTAGCGATTGTACTTATATAACGAGATAAGGATTATGGAGGAACAACCCATGAGTTATCCGGGGAAATTGTTTTCGGCTTTGATAAATTTATCGATATTTCATCTTCTATAAATTGGATATGAGTTCTTTCTTTTGTTGTTTCATTAGCGAAGTTCTTTGGGTATATAAATTTGTACTTTTCATTTTCTCATACATGAATTTGTAGGATTCGGTGACCAAAGAGGTCATACATCATATGTTTAATAACAAGTTTAAATAAGTAAGGATTTTGTATGGATTAGGTAACTCAATGAAAGAATTTATCATAAGCCTTAGGTGTCAGCCAATTTGTGTCATCACTAAGTATAATAAGGAAATGAAGTGCGAAGACCTCATTTTGAAATTTTGTATGTACATAAAAGCTGCAACTTTTCCAAATATGTTTATTTTTAGTATATCTATCTTCATCTCTTCTACCTTCACTTTGATTATTACGACTAACCATTTGGAATTATTTTGAGCTAGCTGTTGGTAGCATATGTTTTTTTATTTCTAGCCTAGATGGATTACATGTCATAGATAGAAATATATCGGGCTTTTCAAAATGTTGCACTAACGCAGCCAAAAGATCCATATAGCAGACGCATATCTCATATAACGTACGATGCATTATCTCTTGGACCACTGTAAAATTGATTGGAAGAAATTTCTTTTTTCCTATCTTAGAGGATTCTCTTTCACCTAGTCTTAAGATATCAAAGTCCTTGTAGCATATCAATTCGAAATAAATCCTGGTTAAGAGATGCAAATCTATTATTTGAGTTTCTAGGTTTATGAATTCATCAGCGGTATCTTGAAACAATCTACCTAAGTGCAAGATTTCATTTTCCTCATCGTCTCTCATCACGAAGTTTTGTAACAATTGTATTCACAACAGAAATAGTATCCACTTTTTGTTTTCCTTTTTGTAAAACCTCAGCTTCCATATCAAGAAGTCCATCGATTGAACACATATTATAATGCTTGGAAGCTCTTCATTTTTGTCATAGCTCTCTTTCGTTTCTCAATTTACTTTTTGGAAGTACAACTTTTTAAATACCACAATGCCACCCATTTTCACCATATGAAAATAAAAGTGGATAATGTAAAGGATCATAACAACCATAATATTAATTTACCAATTGGCTCTTATTACATGAGTATAAATTCGAGATATTTGATGCAAAAGTATTATCTTTTGTTTCTTGTTCACTCATAATGCTTCCCTTGTGCAATAGGTAGGTTATATACTCGCAGACTAAATCGGATCCATGCCTTAATGCAATATAAAAGTTTAGCAATTCAAGGATATGTATCAGAAATTTTAATAAAATACGGTAAGGATTTATCTTTAGAATATCTATTAATTTTTCAACAAGTGTTTGTCTGAGTATATTTGAGGAAGCCATTCAATTCCAACATCTACGTGTTATCACATCATAAAAATACAATTGTAAATTTCTTGATTGTTCATTTAGCAAACTAAATCATTTATAAAATGATATATTTGTCCTTGCACTTTGAATGTATAAATACCATGGTTTCTCTTTGCTAGCTCTTTGTCATAGTTCACTCCAAGTGAAGTAAATGTAAACATGTTATTATAGATTCTAAGATAAGTACGAAGGTCTTGATTCTTCAATGTACCTAAGTAGAGATTCAATAATTTATTAGGCAGATTATGCGATATCAATTTTATCAAATCGTTACTACAACAAAATTCTGGTGATTTCATATTCAAATGTTTTTGCTTGACAATATTTTTAAATGCAGTTTTAGAATACTTGCATCCTTTAAGTTGCTTAAAATTCCAACAACCTACTATTTATGATCTATAACTTTGTGTATATCAGTTGCAACATTATGTCATATTATTGTAAATAAAATATATGCAAGAATTGTTTAATCATTAGACTAAGACTAACCCTTTTTTGGACAGTAGTATCCTCACATGATGTTGTTTAGTTAGAGCATTTGATGGGCCTTTAAAAAGTGAAACATTTGTGGACAATGAAATTTTATTAAATTCAAATTCATAAGAAATTTGAATTATATTAAATTCAATATATATTAATTCAAATAAAAATTATGAATTAATATAATTGGATTAATTATTTTGTCATGCCACCTTGGGAGGCATGGTGACATAGTGCCTTACTAAGATACGGGCGGGCGAGCCTAAGTGCTTGCAGTGCTTGGGAATTTAACACTAACTCTTAAAATCAAGAAAACAACGAGCTTTATCTTGGTGTAACCATTTAGCCCGACAAGGCCTTATAGCCACACGTAAAGAAAATAGCTGGCCGAGAAGCAGGGCAATGCAAGGGGAATCTGTGCGGGCGACAAGACCACCAAGATGTCTAGTTATGACTATAAAGTAAACGGTGCTAGGTTAAACTATGGCCGACAAGGCCACTAATCTGTCAAACTAAACAAGACCCCACACGGCCAACACCTAAACTACAAAACATATATGGGCCTCACCGGCCTCTTGATAACAATAGGGAAATAAAAACAATGTTGCAAGACTCAGGAGTAATATGATGAGTCGGGACGGGGCCAGGCCCAGCCTACCCATGATCTGTACAATCAAAAGAATTAAACCTTCTATCTACAAACTCAGGAAGAAAGGAGCTAAGCTGGCAGTAGTGATCTTTGCTTGTTTGAAAGATTCTGAGGACCTTCTCCTCGTCTATCATACCCTGCGGGCAAGTAATGTAGCGCCCCGGAAAGGGGCGTTAGTATAATATGCACTAAATGTGTAAGGTGATAGCGCAAATGGTATTTGAAATAAAGAGATGGGAAATTGAGAATAACTGAAACGAAGGGATAAAGATCATATTTGAGGAATAGATCTTCTTACTATCAAATTTTATTAATAAATAAAGCAAACAAAAACCTTGCACAGCCTCCATGGCGGAAGGTGCAACGGTACAGAATAACCCACGGGGCCTGTAACCCAGGTGAGTACACTTGATCTATATACTATCAAGGTCATACTTCGAGTCAACTAATAGCTATTAACGCCCTCTTTTGAAGCCCCCTGGGTGTTGCAAGCCCAGGCCCACTCGGCCCACACATTTATAGCTATGTACGAGTCCAGTGGAACCACGACCTCTGCTCCCCGGGCACCCGAGGCTCGGCGAGTGTATAGATCCAACCATGGCATATGAAGGCTGGGACCCCATCTTTATCCCACACAGCGGACGACATGCCGCTCCGTAGAGTGACTTCATCTCACCTGCGAGGCGTCGACACAACTAATAATTAAATTAGGTCATGAAGGCTATAGAGGCATAATCCATCCCAAAATAACATGGAATACGGGTTTCATCTAATAACAACAACTAATCATAATAGACATGCTTACGGTACTCTTCTTTGAAGTTCAAGGCGGGCTATCATGCTAAAGAAACTAACTTTCCAAGAGAAACTGCCTTAACATACCTCGTTAGATTCGATTCTTGATTAATTGGCGAGTTTCGGCTCGTATTCAACTACTCTTCTCCGTTGCAATCGTATTCTTGGGGAAATGACTGGATTTAGTCCTGCTTTGGGCTGCGATAAGTTTATAGATAAATATTAACTATATTTCAACTTGAACACGATTGAAAACTTCGTAGTTTCTCAAAAGTCGAAGGAGAAATGCTTATTTTAAACTGTGGTCGTGATGACGCTAGTTTGGAGCAATTCCAACAACTTTAGCTCGGCCCAGTTTACGGTTTTCGGGTGAATTTTGTAGAAAATAGCCGTAGAAATGCTCCTATGACACATCTTGATACAGAAGTTAATTTGAATAGGTGTCGTTTTATAGGTGTAAATGGATGAAAAATATTGATTTCCTTCCATATTTTCCCCTTCTTGGCGAATGTAAACTTGAAAAATGAATTGAAATCAAGGAGAGAGAGGCATATATACTTGAGGCGGTGGACAGGGTCCGTGGCACGGACCCTATCGCGCCAATATAAGGGCCGTGTCATGGAGCCCATCACGGAGGGCACAGTGCACGTGCCATGCGCCCCTTTAGTACTGCTTTTGCTTCCATGTGATCCGACCGTGCTCATTCGACCTTTCCAGGGCCCTTTCTCGCACGTATTGCACTCTAAAACTCTTAACCAACGTACGAATAGGCCGTTTAAACATTAGAAACTTACGAGTGTAACATATTTAAGTCTAATACATATGAATTTAATTAATAAATCCAGATTTCATTGGGCTAGTCCATCAAATTGGGCTACAAATGATGAGAGCACTTTAATGAGCCAAGATGTCACCTTTCTAGAGGCCCAAATTAATGCCGAGGTGTCAAATGAAGTGTCATGCCAATTCAAATAAAAGAGCCAATTGGATCATGCCACATGTCAAATAACACGACCAAGTTAAAAGGCCAATTAAGGTACACTAACATGTTTCTATAAATCAAATATTGCTTTGCCATCTTAAATTTGATTGGTAAGAAGACTTGTCCTTATCATAACTCTTCTATCCTACAACTATAAATTAGGGGTCATAATTCTGAAAAGGGACACCGCATTCAAACAACAAGCTAGAGAGAACTTGTGGATCAACGGCTGTGATTCTCTACAAAGTGTAAGCATTCGAAACCAGTATTACTCTACAAGTTTAGAGATCAAGAAGAAGATAGCTCAAAAAAACCCCTTGAATTCAAATGCAATTCAAGATCAAATCCACCAGATTCAAGCTCAAGCTCAAAAGCCCTTAAATTCAAGTATAATTCAAGATCCGTCTATCATGTTCAAGATCAAGCTCAAATGCCCATGATTTTATATTTGAAGGAAAAGCCGAGAGATGAATAGAGATTGTAATACTCATATTTGAAATAAAAAACTACGATTATTAGGTATTTTTTCATATTGGTTATTATTTTCTCGACACGAGGTTTTATTATCTACAGAGTGCAGCACACCTAGTGGGACAATCTCTACATCTTATCTCATCTTTTCAGCCTTCTTGAATCAAGAACATGAAATAGCTTCAAGAGATCAACTCCAATTCAAATTCCCTCAGAGTGTGACTCCAAGTTCTCTGCTGATGTGGAAACATCCTTGTTACCTTTGGAAGTTTGGACTCATAAAAGAAGAAAAACAAGCATGCTAGGACAACAAGAACTTCAAGTGCTATCAACATCAACTCGAGACTTGGATCTTCATCGGGATTAAGATCCTTTACCAATGCATGAAGGAGGAAACAGTGTTGCTGAAAAAATGAAGAAGACTACGGCTCAACTTAGCCTCTGGATTAAGAAATTTTCTGTGAAGGGAGATGATAATACTACTGTAAACAATGGATCTTCTTTACTTATACCACATAGGATAGGCAGTGAATCGGCTTTACTTGATAATCTGTGGTATTCTCCAAGATCCTAAACAATGTACAGCGATGATAAACGTGCTTAAATCTATGGAGGAGAAACTTGAAAGCTTGACAAAGGTAATTGAAGGCTTGACCAATTATATACAGAATTAAGATGTTCTAATTAAAAAGTTAATGGACAAGGTAGATAGTTTAATGGAAGAGGAATCTAGTCATGTACACGGAAAGGCCCGGAAGATCAAGATATTGAAGCTCTGCCAAACATACAGTGTACCCATCAAGGAAATTCAGTTTCTTCTGAACAAATGATTCCAACATTTATTATTGAAGGAGTTCATTGAGGAGACTATCAAGAACAAGTGCGAGTTACTTCCATGTACTCTCTCACATATGCGAGAAGTCGTACCATAGAGTTGATAGCCTCAAGATGCACGTTATCGGCCTCTGAATTCGGCCCAGTTTGAGGAAAAAGGTTTGCATCTCTCACATATGCAAAGTGTTTCACATTTTTGAAACATGTAACAATGTAGGGCATATGGAGACTATCTTGTCAAATAGTTCATCTTCCCTTAAAAGGGAATGCCTTTGATTAGTACACATAGATCTTTAGCTAATTGTATTGATAGTTGGGGACAACTGGGCAAGTTCTTTAATCACTTCTATAGCACGAGGCGTCTTGTGAGCATGGTGGAACTCATAAATACTTCTTGGAAATGATGAACCAGTCATTAATTCATCAATCGTTGAATGCAATCCCAAACTACAAGAGAGACTCGTGAAGCTTACACAATAGATATGTGTATCAAGGAATGCCCAGGGACTTCTCTACATCTTACAGGAAATTAAACCAAGGTCTTTTTAAGAGCAAGCTATACATAGGTTAGTATGTCTTCTCTTTTGGAAACAAAGTGATACTGTTTTACCTCGTAGGCGAAAGACAAGCAAGAACCTAAGAGATGAAGCAAGTTTGTACCAAAGAGTGACGAAAGGATCTATGAATGTTGATGTGTCTTGTGAAGTTTACAGCAAAAGTGAGCAAGAAGCAGTATGAAAATAACTTCCTCTCGAAACCTTAAAATCGAAAATTAACCTTGAAGGAGATGAAAAAAAGTGAATACCCCTTCCTTGATTTTGTCACACCCACAGTCTACACCTAAACGGAACACGGTACTTAGGTTACAAGTAACCCTTAGTCAACCTGATTACATCATACCTTTGGCGTGCAACGTGAACATATAGAGGAAGACTTAAAAAGTAAAATATAAAACATTTATGAAATAGCTGAGTCATAAAGTTTAAAATATTTGAACAAAACTACAAGAATGAAAAACCAAGTGTCTGATACGAAAGTCGGTGCAGGCGATGAGTTCTTTGGGACAAATACAACTAACTCCAAGTATAAATAAGGAAAAGTATAGTTGAATGAAATGATCTTCATCCTCGAAGGATGAGGACTCACTAATAGTCTTGTTGGAGTCTTACGAGTGATCGGCTACTTGGTGGGATTAATATTCTTATATTTGTATCATAAAAATGTTACAATATAAAAAGGTATGCGTAAATGCTTTGAATGTCTTGGAGTAAGTGAGAGAAACCATACACAAAGGAATAAAAATACTAGCGAAAATACATGCAATGATCAGAAAGCTATTTGTACTAAATAACTAAAATAACTTAGATGGTAAAAATGATACTGTGCGATGGTCAAGGACATACCCTAAATTTGAGATACTATCTTGAACTTGGTAGGCCCGACTAATATATGAGGCGAAGTAAGGTGACTAGTGGGAGAGTCTATAATCGACATATAGCCATATGAGCTAGACGTGGAGTGCAGTCTTAATATACCTAACTGGTAGGACCCAATATATCTTTCCGGGAGTATAAGCATAGGCCCAGGTGATCGAGTTGGGGCCATGGGGCCAATATAAATATATCCCATGATTAGTGATGTAGTTGGGAACTGGGTGCGGTGGAACCCCGGTCCACTCGATGCTAAGGCCTACTTCAGCTTGGATAGTCCTAGGCCGACTAATAAGCTAATAGCTAGAAGACGGAGCCCAAGACTAGTCGGGAATACTGTGTGGAAGCACCTTTGAGTCTTATTGGACGGATTCTATACTTCAGGTTCTAAGGCACAGTCGAGTTGCTTATGCGAGGCGATAAATGGCTAATGCACAGAACAGGCGCAGTGTTTGGGGTCCTAAGGGCTGGTCGAGCTTCTTATGCAGATGTCATGACACCTAAAGAACCAATAAGCGGAAATCTTGGGACTATTTATGATAGCGAGAGGAACTACGACACCTCGGGAATTTTGCTTAGTCATTTGATCATTAACATTTTAGTAACAATTTGGATATTCTAACATTTTATTGGAACAAAATGCGACGTAGATACGGAATGAGTTTCAATACAAATAACAACATGGGAGTTCCCAACCAACGATAAATTCAAGCAATTATTTAATTTTAAGCATTAGGATTATGGTTTTACGCCTGAATAGAATTTAATTTATAGGGACAAGCACCAATACAGTCACAAGCGGGCCAGAAGAAACATTTACAATTATTATACAATAATATTCCACATGAATTAAATGAATGACAAATAATTTCTTAACATATAATAGTTTCAAGGCTAGAGTGATAAAGAAATAGGAAAAATTTTGGGGATACAAGAAGAACTATTAAAGTTGTTGAATTCCCACATAATGGTGATGGAAATACTTGAGAGAATTCCTTGAGAAATGCGAGAAAAATCATTCTTTCTATTACGCTCACGAACTTTTTAAGAGAGTTTCTACGGCAACATGAGATATAAGAAAAGAATGAAGGCCCAATGAGTTTCCCCCTGCAAAACCCATGATTTGACCCAAAATGACTTAGTTTGGGGACTTAGTAGGTGGAAAATTAAAAAATTAACCACTGGGATTTAAATCTTAAATGGTTGACGGATCCCAACTGGTCCTCAGCGAGTTGTTGGTTGAGACCATGACTCATTAGGACCTCTGGATTAAACTCCTTACCCTAAAATTTATAAGTCCTTGGACCTAGCAACCGGGGTCACCATGACCGCGTTGGATGAGTTATGAGTTATTGTTTCTTCTAGCTGAATGCTAGGTAATGAAAACGCAGGAAGGCCAAGCAATGGGTAATACAATGATTCGTTGGTTGAACCAGGTTGTCTGTCCGTCGTTAGGTTCCTTTGGAGGAATTTTTGAAGATGCCTAAGTTGAAAAAACGGTGATAACAATGACTCATTACGGAAACAGCGAGTCCGTGTTTCCTCTTGTCTTCTTTGGAAGGATTTCAAAGACTTCACTGACGACTCTCTGGCAGGTTCATTGTTTACGACAACGGCTTCATTGATTGAGTCGTGAGGGGTTACGGGAAGGATTTACGAGGTACAGGATAAACCACGAATGATAGGATTACTTGTTATTTCTCACAATGGATCATTCCTTGTCTCGTTTGTTCCAAGTGACCAAGACACAGTGATCACGGCCCGACACTGACAGTCGTTAGAGTTGACCACGACTCGGTGTGTCGGTCGTTTTGAAAAATTTTTAACATTTTCTAGAAATGTCTAAGTCTGGTCTAGAAAAGTTTTGGAGTGTTACAATATTTCCTCCTTAGGATCATGCATCCTCGAATGAAGAGTAAAACTAGGAAAAATTTGAGATTTCTAGATTGAGACTACGAAATTTGGTTTTCTAAAGGAATGTGGCTCATAAGTACTATGGAGTGATGCAGAAATTTGAAATGCACACATAGAAAATATAAATAGAGGCGATAAGTACGAAATTGAATAGAGTGCGAGGGAAGAATTTAGTACACAGTGCAGGCGGAGGCTGGAAGGGAACAAGTATGGGTATCTAGCCATCATATGCCTTCGGCTTCACGTACCTCCTTTTACATCTTTGGTTTTTCCACAAGACTTGAGTGACTACCTCAACATTTCTCATTACGAACACGATGTTTAAGGATCTAAATTGGGACCTCTTAAATGCGAGAGACTATCTTTCACTCCCTGCTTGTCAATGGCTGGCGAAGTTGGATCACGATGCACTTCTTCAATAGTGACACATGGAATATTGGGTGCATAGATGCCAACCCTGAAGGTAATTCGGCTCATAAGCTACCTTGCCAATTCGTTTGAGTGCAGCAGGGTCCCACATCTCTCGGACTAAGCTTTCCCTTTTTCCCCAAATCTCATTACCCCTTTCATGGGTGAAATTTTCAAATAAACCCCGAGTCATCACTTTGCAAACTCTAACTCTCTTCTCCTTATATCCGCATAAGATTTATGGCTCACGAAATTCATTTTCAATCTTTCTGCGGCGAGTATTACTTTACGCATAGCTTCATGGCCAGTCGCCCGATTAAAGTAGCTTCACCAACCTCGGATACGCACTTCCTACCATTTCTATGCCTCAAATAGGGCCATTTGAATCTCTTTGGAGTGGTAGGCGTGTTGTATGAAAACTCGATGAGAGGCAAGTGATCCAATTTGCCCTTGAAATCCAATCACGCACGCTCTCTGACATATCTTCTAGAGTCTAAATAGTCCACTCAACTTATCCATCTTCCTTTGAGATTGACCTACATACCAAGTCCCATACGAAAGGACTTCTAGAAGTGAGAGGTAAGGCGGGTACCTCTATTTGAGATAATGGACAAAGGAGCCCCATAAGTTTGACCAACTCTCGAATATAAAGCCTAGCATAGTCTCGGTTGAATTTGTAGTTTTAGCTGGGAGGAAGTGTCTTGACTTAATGTCCCAGTCTACTATCACATAGATCGAATCATGCTGTAACGAGTCCAAGGTAGACCCATAATAAAATCCATATTTGCTTCTTCCCACTTCCATGGGTGTATGCGGTATCTGAGATATATCTCCCGGTCTGCGGTGTTCTACTTTGACTGTTGGCGGTTAGGCACTTAGATACAATTCGCGATGTCTCTCTTGTACTTATTCCACAGTGTCTCATCATTCATAGTACATCTTAGTAGAACCAAGGTGGATGGAATAATACTCAAACTATGCTTCGGCCGGTATCTTGTCTCAAATCACCACATCCAGTATACACAATCCATACCACAGTAGCAGTACTATCTCCCCCTTTAGAGAAAGCCTCAACTTCTTTTAAAGGAACCACTTCCAGCAGCTTAAGTGAGCATGGGATCTTTATCCATATCGGACTTAACTTCAACCACGATGAGGAATCGATCCACTCTTCACAACTACTCCACCCTGTTATCAACCAAGCTGTACTCCCAAGACTGTCATTGGATATGCTTTGCCCAACTCCTTTTGCCTTCCTCGACATAGACCACGCTCCCCATGGATACTTTGCTCAGGGCATCATCACCACATTGGCTTTGCACGGGTATAGCATACTCATGTCATAGTTCTTCGAGTAGCTCTAACCACCTTCTCGAAGATTTAGATCTTCTGGCCCAGACACATGCGAAGGCTTTTTATGAGTCGGTGAAAACATCCATGGCAGGCCAGATACGGGTAGTGTTTTGTATTTTCCAATGCAAACACACTTGCTGCCAACTTTAAGTCATGAGTCGGATAATTCTTTTCGCAGACATGAAATTTGTCTAGAAGGCATAGGCTATCCACCTTGCCCAATATCCACGACCCAAACGTACACCCCAATTGTATATGGGATATGGAACCACAAGAGACCCAAGTCGACCCTGGTAAGAGCATACATATAATTCAATCACATGAGTGGAATACTTAACATAAAGGGAGTGTAATATAACATAGCATAATGAAACAATACTAGACTTGTACAATACGGTGAAATTCATCTTGTAGTCGATAAGCCTCCTAAACATGAAAGGTTGATTGATGGGACAACTCCCCAACTAATCAAATATCCAGAGATTGAAAGAAATAATATAGAGTGTGAACATGCAGCCTCGGAACATGAGGACTCACCAAGTGTCTTGAGAGCAAGACTTAACTAGCTACGGGTGAGGATGAGCTTGAGAACTAGGACTTGTATCATGAAATGATACAACGTACAAGTATGCGGTTAGTACGTGAAATTTATTAGTATGCAAGGTAAGTAAAAACGGAATTTAAAACATATATGAAATTCATAAATGATCGTAGACGGGACGTCATACTCGTATCGTAAATTATAATAACATATCATATGGCTCCGGGTTTCAAAACATTCATAGTATAACATAGTCATAGTTGTAATGAAGAGCTTTAAATTAACATAACTTGAGTCCAATATACATACTCATAACATGCATAAATCATGAGGAGCAGATTGGGAGATTCTCTTAGGCATACCCCATATGAGCACACATGAGCCAGGCATAACCTAGTCAGGAGGGTGTTCGTACCTTGCCAAGGGTAGGAACCACTGAAGGCGTGATCACACATGAAAAGGTCCATTTGGGCTAGGGACAAACATGAAAGGGTCCCAAACATACCTATGGTGGCACGTAGTTCATGAGATCCCGGTACTTAAACGTGAACCGACCTACTTGGTGTTCGATCTTACTCCCAAAACATATAATTAGAAGCATGCACAGCCTTAGATAAGTAAATTAGCAATGAGGTAAGGCTGTGAGTCAGCAAAACATGATTCATGCTTAATAAAATACATACATACTTGTAAATCATGCGTATAGCTTGGATTCCATAAGATCATAATAGATAATATAAGTAAATTCATAATTTAAAACATGATATCATCTTTGGGCTTATCAAAACATCAATGGATTAATGGATCATAAAATCGATTCATCACCAGGGCATGCATGATTAAACTTAATTGATTAGAAATTCAAAATCAACAATATTAATATCAATTTAAAACTCAAAAGATGATCAAAACCAGTAGATAATGATAGGATTTCAAAATCACAAACCCATAATTAAATCATTAAATATTATACAAATGAATATAAAACCCCATAGTTTTTTTAAATAAATTTGAGTGAAATCATTGAATAGGAACATGGGTGTGGAAGAATCCACTCATTGAAGACCTTACATACCTGGATTATCAACTTCTAACCCTCCTTAAAAGCCCAAGAATGAAGTTGAAGGAATTGAGGTGAAAATCTTGAAATCTCCCCTTAGATTACTTGTCAAAATTCTTGCATGCATGAATAGGAGTTTAGGAAGGTTTATTTTCTTAAAAACCCGGCTTTCCCAAGCCAAAATAGCGTAGTTTAGGGCATTGTATTGTGAATAAGTCAAAATTACCCTTAATGAACGCCACTTAAATCTGGCCAGGATGGGACCAGCGGACAACACCAATGGAGTCGTTGGAACCAACGGCGACCGATCATGTCCTCGTCGTATGCATTGCGAAGACCTGCCGGAACTATTCAACGGACGGACGGAGACTCATCCTAACAACCAACGGTCCATTACATCGCCGTAGTTTGCTCATGGACCTTGGCATCTTATGTTACAATGGGACACACCACGACTAGTCACAACCAACATTGATCATTGTTTCTCTTCCATCAAGCCTCTTTGGAAACCTATCCCCTAACAAGACCACAAACAACGACTCATTGTATCTCTTGAGCGTGTCGTTGGGAGATCCGTTATAGCCTACCTGAAGAACCTAGCCTCCCCTAACATTTGCTAACAATGACTCATTTTTCCCCAATGAGTCATCATGTGATCGTCGTTTCTACCACTTTCCTCATTTTATCCCAACCAACGAATCATTACAACGGCTCGTGGTTTGGTACCACCAGTCATACCTTAGCTCGAGCTAAAAGTTTTCCCCCATTTACGCGGTTTCCAGCTTGTCACTGCAGGTCTACTCCTCACGCGGTTACGGGGTATTACAATATCTCACTCTTGGGAACATTCGTCCTCAAATATTTAGAAACAAGAAGCCATCAGAGACATACAATTATCATACTCAAATTCTAACTATTTTTAGCAAAATTTTCACGGAATATTTGCCTTGAATAAAACCACATAGATTTGAAGCCCGATCTCATACTTCACATAATTCATACATATAAAAAAGAAACTTGCACACATGAACTGAACATGAAAACTAGGTAGAGTTGTAGGGTAAGGTGGTACCTCAAGTGACTTAGCAGTGAAATAAATGTGGGTATCTACTTCATCATATGGGCTACGGCTTCCACCTAGCCCCTCAACATGATGATTTCTCCATAAAACCTTAATTGATGCTACTCCTTTGTTTCTCAACCTCGAAGGCGACGATCCAAGATTTCAGTAGGAATTTCTTCTCTAACTAAGGCTGTATTTTACCCCAATGTTGTTGTCTATATGGGACTACCAGGCTAGATCACCCAAACACTTTTTCAAAAAAGCGACACATGGCAGATGGGATGAATTGAAGATAACTCGATAAACGGAAGTCCAACTCATCGCCACCTTACTAACTCTTCTCACAACCCTATAGGGACCAACATAGTGAGTGCTGAGTTTCCTTTCTTTCCAAACCGTATGACTCCTTTCATGAGATACCTTTATAAATACCAGGGCGTCATCAAACTCCAAATCTCTTCTCCTCACATCGGCGTACGATTTCGGTGACTACAAGCGGTTTTGCTTAGGTCCCTTATCAAGCTGGAACTTTACCATGGCCTCATGAACCGAATTAGGTCTTATCATGGCTGCCTCACCAACCTTAAACCATTCGATGGGCGTCTATACCTTTGTTCGTAAAAATCCTTGAACGGTGCCATTTGAATCTTTTGGAGTGATACTTTGTGTATAGGCAAATTCGGTCTTAAAGGAAAATGATCATCCCAGCTACCCTTTGAAATTCACTTAACACATGCCCCTCAACATATCCTCAGAGTCTGAATCATTCGTTCGGCTTGGCCATCCATTTCTGGATGAAAGTGTGCTTTGAGTGACTTAAGTCCCAAGTCCCTTTTGAAATGACCACCAAAATTTGGGAGGTAAATTGGGTACACCGGTCACAAATAATGAACAAGGTCTCCGCAGAAGTTGAACCAACTCCCGAATATATAATTTTGCATAATCATCCCACTTGAATCCGTGGTCTTGACTAGTAGAAAGTGTGCAACCTTGGTTAACCTTTCTACCATCACCCAAATGGAATCATAGTGTTGGCGAGTACGGTGGGCTGCAATAAAATCTATATTAATCTCTTCCCACTTCAGTGGAAATGCTAATATCCTAAATTACACCTCCCCGGCCTATGGTGCTCGACCTTCACTTCTTGTGGTTGGGACATGCAATTTATGAACTGCAATATCCTTCTTCCTTTACCATCCCACTAATAGATTTTTGCAAGTCAGATACATTTTCGTGGATCTTGATGGATAAATATTTGTTACCATGTGCCTCATGCAATATCAGGACACTAAAATTATCAAGGATTAAGGACACGCTAGGCGATCTTGATATCTTAGAACACCATCTCCCCCTGGGAGAAAACCTCTATCTTTGGTCATATAGCTTCCTTCGGCTTCCTCAAAATTGGATCCTAATATTGCTGGATTTGACATGACCACCAAGGATGATTGACCCATTACGCACAACAACGGCTTTTGCCATCGGTCGAGGTGATCAATCTAACCCCCAACCTTGCAAGTCGGTGGACCTCCACCAACTCCATGCTTTCCCTGCGTCCACGTGGGACACACTCTCCATAGAGAGCCTACTAAGTGCGTCCACAACTACATTGGCCCTTTCTGGGTGGTATAGACACTCATATCGTAGTCTTTTAGCAACTCCAACCCACCTTCTTTGTCGGGTGAGATCTTTGCGTGAACACATATTGCAAGCTCTTGTGATCGTGAACATGTCACGTGAACCCCATACAATTAATGCCGCCATATCTTCGGTGCAAACACCACCGCACGGCCAACTCAAGATCATGGGTGGAGTAATTCTTTTCGTGAACCTTTAGGCCCCATTAGAGACATATGCTATCACCTTCACGCTACCTTGACACACATCCCGGTCAGGGCTCTCGGCTCATCGCAATAAAAAACAAAGCCATCGGTACCCTCGGATAAAGTCAACACTGGTGAGCCAGGTCGGGTCATCAGCTCTTGGAAACTTTTTTCACAAGCATCCGACCATTGGAGACTTTGCAATAACTCTAAGTCAACCTAGTCAATGGGGCTGCACTGGGTGATGAAAAGCTCTCAACAAATCTTCGGTAGTAACGCTAAGCCCAAGAAACTGGAGATTTACGAAGGATTCACCGGCTGGGCCAATTGCTTCACCGCCTCGATCTTACGGGAATCTACCCTTACACCTTCGTTTGATACCACGCGGTGACCCGAAATACATAAGTTATCAAAATTCACCTTGCAAAACTTTTGCATATATTTATGACGATCCTTGAGGACCTAAAGCACTGCCTCACATAAGTGGAAGTAGCATGCTCCCACTCACTCACTCTGCAAGGTATATAAGGATATCATGGTGAACACAATTCGAACATGTCAGTCTTTTTTTGGAGCACCACATTCATCAAGTCCATGAAAACTGCGGGGAGCATTGGTTAGTCCAAATTACATAACTACAAACTCATGATGGCCATAGGAGTTAAGAAGCTATCTTAGGGATATCACACTCAGAGCTCTAAGGTGTACCGAACACGAGATCTATCTTGAAAACACGACACACTGGAGCTAGTCAAATAATTCATCAATACTGGGTAGAGGATTCTTGTTCTTGGCCAGTGACCTTATTATTGTCAATATCCAATACACATTCAAAGGGATCCATCCTTCTTTCGAACAAAGAGAATCGGCACATCCCATAGAGACTTGGTCGGTCTAATGAAACATATCCAATAAGTCCTTCATTTGTTCTTTTAACTCTTTTAGCTTGGTAGGAGCCATCTTGTAAAGGAATAGAGATAGGCTACGTATCGGAGCGATAAATCAATACGGGAATTGATTTCCCTCTTTGGAGGAACAAGCTGGAAAATCATCGGGAAAACTTGGGATACTCACACACAAGCTGGGCCGTATTTGAATAGTCGGGGTCTCGAGTCTTCATCCTTGAACCTAATTATATGGTACATGAAACCCTTAAGATTATTTTTAGAAAAATTCCAGGACTAACTCACGAAACTACAAGAAATGTAAGGGGTCACAAAACGCAAAGTAGCTCCTGGATCTAGCAAGGCATATGCACGACACTTGAAAGACTTGCATATTCTGCAGTAGCCCCGCATCTAGTAGCTACTGCTCTGGCGGTACTAGGGCATAAAACCTATTTAACCTTGACTTCTGTAGAGACAGTGGAAGCACCTTCTTCAAGGGGAGCCGTCTTCTTTGGAGCGGTAGAAGCTTGGATGCGAGGCAATCTTGCTCTTGTGCTCGGGTTGCCACACCCAAAACAAGCATCCGCGCCCAACCGGGCACCTTCAGGAGTGGTTCTTTGCACTTTCCATAAATTGGGAAGGTGCGCCCACTTGCATGCTACCATGATCCACTCGGAGCACCTTTTGCTCCTCGATCATCTACGAACCTGGCGGCGTGTTAGCGGATGATGGAGGTGCAGGGCAATGAACTGTCTTGGGGCTGATGACGTGGTCCACCCCTTGATCGGCTCAGAAACCCCATGTTGTCGGTCTTAGCCCTCAGCCTCTCCTCCTATGAAGCCGTCCATCTCACAAGGCATGCAATACAATATGAGGGAAATTCGATGTCACATATGGCAATTCGATAATCCTTGTCCAAATGTCTGCTCTCCATGCACAAAGCGACTCACTGAATCCCATTGATCCATACCAACTCAGGAGCATATTTAGATAGCCTATTGAACTCCAAAGGCACGCCTCTTAGACCGATATATTTACCTGCTTCCAATTTAACAAACTCGACCGCCTTAAGCTCCACTCATCTCCAGGAAGAACCAATCCATGAACGCGGTGGAACTGCAATCCCAACCTATCGGGCTGCCTGCCCGGCGGCTCACCAGGTCCTCTCCATTACTTGAACCATATATGTGCTACCCCGCCGATCGATAGGAGGTCAAATCCAGCACATTCCCCATTATTACCCCCATAACTTGGGTAATCTTCAGAATTTACTCAATAAAGTCGTGGGGGTGCTGCGTCTGCAACCGACCTGTGAACTCCGGGCTCATCCTCAAATTTGCTCGCCCTCCTATTTTGCGGATAATGTGCCTGATCGATTCACGGACTTGGTTGTCATAGGCATGCCGGCCATACGGAATCGCGCCTAAACTCATCGTGGGTGGTTGGCTATGGTGCATGATCCTCATGAGCGAGTACAGGTAAGTGATACTCACCATCATGGGCCCCCTCATAGTCATTACCATTTCGTTCCTCATGACATTCACTCGACGTGGAGGCATGATTACGCAAACATGAGTAGCATGTACTAGAAGAGTAAAGGACGTTCATCGCACGACATAGATCATAAAAGAAGGAAACATTTCCTAAACGTCTCCTCTTCGTCATAAGTGCTGGCGCGCTTCACACCCATGAAAAGACTCTACCTTAATGCGGCTTTCAAACTCCCTAGGACCTGGCACTTGCTCCGATACCAAGTTTTCATGACCCAAATGTACACCGGCTCGTAGACATGGGACATGGAGCCGAGAGACCCAAAGTCGACCCATGGCATGAGAATACATCTAATTCAATCACATGAGCGGAAGACTTAACATAAAGAGTGTAATTATAATATAGCATAGCGAAAAACAATACTAGACTTATACATGTCTGACCCGGAATACATCTTGTGATACGATAAGCCTCCTAAACATGAAAAGAGCGGATTAGTGGGACAACTCCCCAACTAATCCAGCTATATATAGAATAGAAAGAAAATAATATAGAATGTGAACATGCATCCCTCGAAACATGAGGACTCACAGAATGCACGTTGATGGCGTGAGCCCAGACTAGGCATTGGTGAGGATGAGCTTGAAGCGGGACTTGTATCACGAAATGATACAACATAAAGTATGTGATCGATACGTGGAATGTTTTGAGTATGCAAGAGTAAGTAAAACATACATCTAGCTTATATATGAAATTCATAAATTTTATATTTTTAAATATTAACTATTAATTGATAAATTATAATAATATATCATATGGCTCCAGGAGTTTTCAAAACATTGAAGTAACACTAACATAGTCATAATTAAGTAATAGAAGAGCTTTAATTAACATAACTTGATTCAGCTATACATACTCATAACATGCATAAATCATGAGAACGATGAGAGATTCTTAGCAGAGCATACTCCAAATGAGCACACATGGAAACCCGACTTGTAACCCCTAGTTGGGAGGCCCGACTTGTAACCCTAGTTGGGAGGGTGTTCGTACCTTGCCAAGGGTAGGAACCATGAAGGGCGTGATCACACATGAAAAGGGCCATTTGGGCCAGGGAGAAACATGAAAGGGTCCCAACATACCTACGGTGGCACATAGTTCATGAGATCCGAGGCTTAAACGTGAGCCCCGAACCTACTGGGTGTTCGATACTACTCCCAAAAAATATATATAGTGTTCATAGTACATCATGCATGGGTTCATGGCTAGTTAAATCATGATAATTAGAAGCATGCATGTAGATAAGTAAATTAGCCAGGAGGTAAGGCCCGTGAGTCAGCCAAAACATAATTCATGCTTAATAAAATACATACATACTTGTAAATCATGCATATATCTTGGATTCCATAAGATCATAATAGATAACATAAGTAAATTCATAATTTAAAACATAAGCCATGCTGGGCTTATCAAAACATCAATGGATTAATGGATCATAAATCGATTCATCATGAGGCATGCATAATCAAGCTTAATTGATTAGAAATTTAAAATCAGCAATTTAAAACTCAAAAGATGATAAAAATCAGTAGATAATGATAGGGTTACAAAATCACAAGACCCATAATTAAATCATTAAATTTTATACAAATCGAATATAAAACCCCATGATTTTTGAATCAATTTTGAGTGAAATCATTGAATAGGAACATGGGTGTGAAAGAATCCACCCATTGAAGACCTTACATACTTGGGATTATCATCTTCTAACCCTCCTTAAAAGCCCAAGAATGAAATTGAAGGAATTGAGGTGAAAAGAGTGAAATCTCCCCTTAGATTACTTGTCAAAATCCTTGCATGCATGAATGGGAGTTTAGGAAGGTTTATTTTCTGAAAAACCCAGCTTTCCCAAGCCAAAACGACATAGATTAGGGCATTGTATAGTGAAAAAGTCAAAATTACCCTTAATGAACCTGCCTTGAAATCTGACCGGATGGGACCAACGGACAACACCAACGGGTCGTTGGAACTAACGAAGACCCGTCGTGTCCCTCGTTGTATGCACTGCTTAAGACCTACTTTCGGAACCATTCAACGGACGGACAGGACGACTCATCCTAATGACCAACGTTCCGTTACATCGCTCGTGGTTTGCTCATGTACCTTGGCATCTTATCTTTTATTGGGCCACACCACGACTCGTCACAACCAACGACGATTCATTTTTTCCCTTCCGTCGAGCCCACTGGAAACCCTATCCCCTAACAACAACCATAATCAATGACTCATTGTATATCTTGACGGGTCATTGGGAGACCCTTTATAGCTT
The DNA here is from genome assembly GCA_018107945.1 of Datura stramonium. Classification (NCBI taxonomy): domain Eukaryota; kingdom Viridiplantae; phylum Streptophyta; class Magnoliopsida; order Solanales; family Solanaceae; genus Datura; species Datura stramonium. The sequence continues at coordinate 630,474 of JACEIK010000024.1, read as the reverse complement.
ACCTGAAGAACCCAGCCTCCTCTAACGACTGCTAACAACGACTTGTTATTTCCCACAATGAGTCGTCATGTCGCCCGTTGTTTACACTATCACCCAACCTATTCCAACCAATGACTCGTTACAATGACTCGTGGTTTGGTACCACGAGTCGTACCTTGGCTCGTCCTGAGGGATTTTTCCCCATTTTCTGAAGTTTCCAACTTTTCACTTCTGGGTCTATTCCTATGCACCTTCAGGGTATTACACTGCATCAGAACGCAATCGAGTCCAACTCTGGAAGCATCGCAATCTACAAACCCATCTTATCCTCCTTGCAGGGTCAACACTGGTGCAGTAGTGAGTCGAGTTTTTAACTCCTGGAAACTCTTCTCACACGCATATGAACACTGAAATTTCAACTTCTTCTGAGTCATCCTAGTCAGAGGGGATGCTATAGAGGAAAAGCCTTCCACAAAGTGTCGGTAATAACTGGATAGACCCAAGAAACTTCTGATTTCGATTGAGGAGGTAAGTTTGGGCCAGTCTTTCACCGCTACTATCTTTTGAGGATCAACTTGAATACTCTCATCCGAGACCACATGACCCAGGAAGGTCACGGACTTCAACCAAAATTTGCATTTGCTAAACTTGGCAAACAACTGGTAGTCTCTGAGTGTTTGAAGCACTATCCTCGGGGAACTGAAACCTGAAGACCCTAATTCTGCAACCGACTGAGGCATAATCGGAGTGTAACCAATCCATGCTGAGAATGAGATCAAAATAAACCATGTCTAACTCTATAAGGTCAGCTGGAATGACTTTATTGAAGATTGCCACTGGGCAGTTTCTATACACCCGTCTAGCTATAACTGACTTGCCAACTGGGGTGGAGACTGAAGATGGTTCTTAGAGGAACTCTGGACTGCTACATAGGGAGTCACGAATGATAGAGTGGCTCCTGGATCTAGTAGGGCATATATGTATAGATGAAAAAGGCGTAACATACCTGTGACCACATCAGGTGAGCTCTCCTTATCCTGATGAGAAGATAATGCACAAAAACGATTTTGGCACTGGCCACCATCTATACCTAGTGTTGGCCTGTTGGGTTGGTTGGCCTGCTGGAGCTACTGAAGTAGTGGATTGTGACCTTCCCCGTACTATTGACGGGTATTCCTTAAGTCGATGACCAAGTTGTCCACAACCAAAACAACCCTCTCAACCCTGAAGACACTCTCCTAGGTGGTTCTTGCTACACTTAGCGTAAGTTGGATAACGATTGCTAACACTGAAGCTTTGGGAATGAGAGCCAGATGCTCCACCTCTCCAATCCTTATGAGACTGAAAAGTAGGGGCACTGGTTGAACTGGGTGCTGGAGCCCTCTGTTGCTACTGCTATTGCTTTGGGCGGCTACTACTGCCAGATCTTTGATGGCCATATTCTGACTGGCCAATTCTCTCCCCTTTGTTCTCCTGCTCCAAATCCTACAATTTTTCTACCTCAATTTGCTTGGCATGAACTAAGAGGCTGGAGAAATTGATGTCCTTGATAAGCATTGTTGTCTTGCACTCCTTAAGGACCAAATTCAAAACTCCATTCACAAACTTCAGCATGCGAGCCCTTGTAGTGAAATCGATGTCCTTGATAAGCATTGTTGTCCTGCACTCCTTAAGGACCAAATTTAGAACTCCATTCACAAACTTCAGCATGAACTAACGAGTCATTGGTTCCTCTCATGGCCACTTGGTAATGAAAACTAGAAGGCCAAGCAAAGGGTAACACAACGACTCGTTGGTTGAACCACCAGGTCGTCATGTCCAGTTGTTAGGTTCACTGGAGGGATTTTTTTGAAGATGCCTAAGTTGAAATTTGAATCCATTTAATTTTTTTTACCGACAAAACCTATGCTCAAAAATCAAAATATTTTGAGCATGGTTTTTTTGGTCCAAGTATAGGTGCTGACAATGACTCGTTAGGGAAAACAATGATTTGTTGTTTCCTCTCGTCTTCACTGGAAGGGGTACTTCAAAGACTTTACCCGACGACTCTTACCACAGTCATTTTTGACAATAACTCGTTGGTTGAGTCGTGAGGGTCCTGAGAAGGATTTCTGGGCTAGGAGAAACCACGACTGACAGGATGACACGTTGTTTCTCACAATGGGTTGTTCCTTGTCTCGTTGGTTCCCAAGTGGCCAAGACCTAATGACCACAACTGACACAACGAGTTGTTGGAGCTGACCATGACTTGTTGTCTCGGTCATTTTGAGAAATTTTTTTTGGTTTTCTTTTTCTGCTGCATTTTTCTAGAAATGTCTAAGTCTGGTCTAGGAAAGTTTTGGGGTGTTATAGATTTTGATGCCCTCAAAATTTTTGATGAATTACTTGAGTTAAAACTCATTGAATTGCCAGAGATGAAACGACCCACTGAAGCTAGAAGAACAAACGACCAAAACTATTGTAAGTATCATCGACTTATGGGTCACCCTCTTGAGAAGTGTTTTATCTTCAAGGACGGAGTTATGCAACTATCTAATAAGAAGAAGATTGTACTTGAGGACAGTAAGTCAAGTTCTAATAAAATATCTATCACCTTTGGCTCTCTTAATCCCGTCCACATATGCAACTTTGAAGAGCATGAAAAAGAAGGGCCATTAGAGCAAGGTGAAACTCAAGTTGATGAAGCTGATGATGAGGGTTGGATTCTGGTGACTGATACGCTCGAATCACACCCTTATAAAAGTATGACATGGACATTGTCAATAAAGAACCCAACTAGGTAGGGGTCGATCCCACAAGGAATATGGTCTGGATGTAGAATAATGCTAGTATTTATGATTTTAGTACTGTTATTTCCTAATGGGGGTTTTCAATGAAGTTATTAAGTAAGAGTATTGTAAATTGATGTTTTTGTCAAGTTTATGCAATTAACTAGGGAAGTGATCCCCATGGATTCATAACAACTTCAGGTGAATGCACTAGTGATCTATCTCAATACTTAGCCTATAGAACTAATAACATAGGTTCATCCAAATGACTGATTTGTCCCTGTTGAATGACTATATTAAATCACCGGATTAGGTCTCTTGAGTGTTCACTTTAACCATTATCAATTTATTCTAATTTAACTATCTTGTGATCGTAGCTCAAGTTATTCAATCAATCATAAAGTTCAAGACTTTGTTATTCTTCTCTTTTTCTAATCTCTACCTCTCTAGGTTCAAGCAAGCAGAGAATTTGGGCAAGTCCTATGTTGCGCGCCGTTAAGAAACGTTTAAGATGAATAGAAGACAATACAAACATAAGTATTAATTTTGAATCACTATGTGCAAACCCTAGTTAGTTATTCTACTATGGTTCCCATAATCCTAGTTGTGGAGGTTTTGGCCTCTCATGTTTGTAAAGAATTAGAATTCATAGATGAAAGAATAATTAATAACTTACAATAATGATTGAATAAAACCCCAATTGATTATTGCATAATTCAACTTCCAACAATTCAAAAACAATGCATGAATATCCCCAAGAATATTGAAAAACTCAAGGAGAATCTCCTATGCATTCGTTCTCTATCAAAAAGTATGTCAAAAAGCGTGTCTCTTTATAAAAATAACCTACAAAAGTATTTATACAAATAATTATAAACCTTTCCTAAATTAATAAAAAAGTTGTTATAACTGTCACCTCCAGATCCTACGAGTCATAACTTGTAGCGACGAGTCGTACCTTCCATCCGTACAATGCTAGGAAGCTTTGAAATTGGTTAAGTCCTAGGAGTTGGTATGACTCGTACAATTCTATTACGAGTTGTATGTGCCTATCGTGCTCTGATGCTGTGAAGTATGGAATCCTCTTAATATTTCCACGAGTGCTTTGGTACATCTCGTACCTTAATCTCACGACTCGTGGTATCCTCTCGTACACTGGACTCTACCAAATAATTTTGCTCTGAAGTTCACCAAGGCTCCTTGTACGAGTAGTATGTGGTCATCACGACTCGTAACTGCTACCCGTACCAAGAGACTAGACAAGTGCATCCTTTTAAACTTTTCCATGACTACTCTGGTATGGCTTGTACCATGACAGTACAACTCGTACCAAGAGTCGTACTTGGCCTTGTGCATTTCCTTGGATTTTATCATGGCTACATTATACGACTTGTACCCCCAAGGTACAACTCGTACTATGGATTGCACTTGTCCCATTTTCTGCACTTTTTCTCCTCTTTTACAGAATTCAACTCTGACACATGATTTTCTTGAAAACACAGCCAAAGCACATCATATCCATATAAACATACCTAAGACCGTGCATATTTCTTAAGTTTTAAGCATCGAAAGTGTTGTAAACCCACAACACATCAACACCCTTAACTTAAAACCTTTGCATGTCCTCAAGAAAACAACACAAAACTATAAAACTACGCTTAACTAGAAAGTAAAGTAGAAGACCTACAACCAGCACATCAATATTTGCACACACAACCATTATTAGATATTGACCCCTTTTTCATTCAAAACCAAGTCAGCTACCACTATAACTCATGACACATAGGGTTCTAGGTATGGCATCTAACTATTAGTAGTGAGCTGAGCTATCACCAATGTTATTTACAAAGACA
>JACEIK010000024.1:614468-625814 GCA_018107945.1 Datura stramonium | reverse complement strand
GTTTTAAATATTGCACAACGGATATTATATGATTGCCCTTATTTTCTCTACTTCAATTTTTCAGACAGTCAGGCTAGGATCACTATAGGACTTCTATCGGCTTGTAATGTAGGCTTCTGATCGGGAATGGTAGATATGAAAATACTGACTAACCCTCCTTGGCCCTACACACTTTGGCTTCACTTTTTACTTTTTTACCCTTTTTTCCTTTTTCCACTTTTTCCTCCCTTTTTTCTCCATTCAACTGTCATTTGTGGATGTGGTGAATTTTTTCTTTTTCTTTTGCAACTCTATTTCTTGCATTTCTTTTTTCTTTTATTTTTCTCTTTTTCTTTTTTTTTTTTTTCATTTTTTTCTTCACCACACTCAACCTTTCATTAACCAACTTTTTCTATTTTTATCCCCCACCTTATCTATGTACCCCTACAGTATCCACCCTCAACTTAGGCATTTTGCCTGCGTTGAGGTTCACAATATACAAGGAGGGACCAGAGCCAAAACATGTTCATTATAAATAAAATAGGGAAGGTGAATGAGCTAATTAATAAAAAGGTCTCTTTTAGGTCAAACTAGGGATCAAGGGATTCATTTTTATTTGGTAGGACAATATAAGATAAAAGTGGGCTAAATCAAAAACGCCCTGTGATCCTTTCCTAACCAACTATCCTGCAACCTATGTAAAGACCAACCGGGCAACTTCTAGATCCTCTACACAGTATTGAACTAGGTAAGAATCCTCACTCATACTTGGTACAGAGTTGCATTTATTCCACCTATCTAGTTCATGCACAGCTAAACTACAACTACACATGCTAATCTATCAAATCCGATACAAAGATCCACAGTAGTCATACTTTGCAATCAACATACACAGCTAACACTAAAAAAAATTTAAAAGGGTCATTTTTCAACAACTTTAAAAACATGTGTATTTATTGGTTGTTGAGTACTCCTAAGCCACTTCTAGTTAAAAAACACAAAATAAAATTCTAAACATGTCAATTCTAATAAATAGCATGTTTGAGAGAAAAGAAACGCGGCAGCAAAAAACCTTGGATGAAAACCACAAAACTAAAAAACAAGTACACCCCCATTAAAAGCGTACTTTGTCTCCAAAGTATAAAAATGAAATACTAGGAGAGGGACATACCTGTGGCGCTCTAAGTACTCCTGTCAGCTACATTATTTTCACATACCCACTCAGTCCCCAACATGCTTTTATTACCCCATAACTCACTACCCATAATCCATTTATGTGTTGGAGAATTTTAATTCCTAACCCTATCTATACATATGCATTTTTAGCCTCTGATCACATTCCTCTTCCTCATTTTCATTAGAGGAATCACAATTCACGTATGGCTAATCACTTAGCAAGAAATTTCAATTAAAAAGTGATCACTTACTTGCAATTTCAAGTTCTTGCACAATTTCTTGCTTAATTCAATTTTGGGTTAGGAATTCAAGTAGCTCATGCGAGTTTATTTGCACAGATTTGAGTTCAGCAATTTATGCTTGAGTTAGGGGTTATTGAAGATTGAGGGAAAGTGGTCGTGGGTTTTGATTGTGTTTGCGTGGTAGTTGAAGTCTGAAATTTTTTATTTTAAATAGGTTTGGAGTGGATTAAAACAATCCGGGTCGATTCGGGTCACATGGGTTATTTTATTTATTCAGCCCATCACAATCCGTACCACGAGTCGTAGGCCACACCTGTGACTTGTCCCACGGACTCATAGCTAGAGACTAAGGAACTTACCTGTGGATCTACGAGTGTGTGGTACGAATCGTACCAAGTATCATGACCCATACCATGACTCGTAGATCAGAGTTTTTGCACTTTCACACTTAGAATGGTTCACCATTATAGTGAGTACTATGATTCGTACCATGGAGGTACGGTTCGTAATGGCCAACCGTAATGTGAACTCATACACTTGGACCAGTCTCTATTTTTCATCACATATAATACTAAGAGTTGTAAAATCATCCTATGATCCATATTGAGGCTTGTAGTACAGTCTTGTTTTTCCATTTTTCATCCACCATTTTTTATTTCACCTGCACACTAAACACACATAAGTCAAGCTACTTGGGCTGCCTCTCAAGAAGTTCCTAATTTAACATCGCGGCATGATGTAGGTGGTTTGGTTACTCACACTTTACCAAACCACCTCATAGGTTTCCTCCCAAGAAGCGCCTGATTTAACATCGCAACATGACACAAGTCTCTTGATTACTCATAATTCATCAAGAAACTCGAATTCATCCTCAATTGCTAACATAACCCTAAAATCATTAGGCTGCTTCATCGACTACAAATATTGAAGGTGACATCTTCTTTGTTCAACTTGAACTTCAGCTGGCCCACCTCAACATCCACTAAGACTCTCCCAGTTTGCAAGGAATGGTCACTCCTAGATGATGGGGACTTCAAAATTCACCTCGCAATCCAAGATCATGAAGTCTGCTGGGAAGATAAACCTATCCACCTTTACTAGAATATCTTATAGAATCCTCACTGGCTTCTTCACTACGCGATCTACCATCAATAGCCGCATAGTAGTCGGTGTGGGGCTCCCAGGCTCAGCTGCTTGAATATAGCCGAAGGCGTCAAATTGATGCTAGCACCCAAGTCACATAGTGCCTTTGAAAACTCAAAATCCCCAATGATACAAGGGATCGTGAAGGCACATAGATATTCCTTCTTCTGGATGAGGATCCGTGAGGCTATGGCACTACAATGATGCAAGTTACCGATCGAATCATAGCTCACGGACCTCTTTGTAGTTACCAGGTCCTTCATGTACTTGGCCTACCCAGGCATCTGTTCAAATGCCTCGACTAGTAGTTCATAGACAACTATTTTAGCATCGACAAGAACTTCTAAAACTTTCCATCATCCGTCTTCTTCTTCTTCCTTTGGGGGAGTGGTGGTTGTGGTCGAGGGATAGGCTTGTAAATCTGTTGGGCTTCTTTTCCCTTCTTTCATCAGCCTTAGACCCCTTTGCATCACTTGAATCCTTATTCAAATCATCTTCACCTATAATATCTTGTTCAACAATATCATCCTCCTTGTTTACCTCAATCTCCTTATGTGTCTCCATATCAACTACAATTGGTAAAGACGGGTCAATGGTGGTCTTTCCACTCCTAGTCATCACAGCCATACAATGATTTCCATTTTTCAGATTTTGAACTATGTTTTTAGGAAGTGTACCCTTCTGCCTTTGGTTCAGGGATGCCGACATCTACCCTAGTTGCTGCTCAATCTGCTTGATCACTGTGACATGTGATTCAATTTTCTGGCTCAGGCCAAATATGTCTCCCCAAATGTCCCTTAGCTGACCATCTGTGAAATTTTCCTTCTTAAGCAACTTAGCCATCATGCTCTCCAACTTTGAGGGTCCAGGATCATCCTCACGAGCCCTAGGTGGAACATAAACACTAGCGCTTTTGTTGCGGTAGCCATCATTCTTTCTCCATTCAGCTTCTCACTCACAACCTTTGCTCCTATCCCTATACCTATTCATGTTTAGTTGTCTCTGCACTGGTTCCGACCTTGATTTCTATAACCTTAGCACCAAGCACTACTAGAAACTGGCCTATGACAATGCTTATTTTGCAACGTATACTGTTGCATAAGCATAAGGGATATATTAAGACACTTTGGCCACAAAATCATTGCGACAATATGAGAACCGTTGCAATAGAGGTGGACTATTAGAACAGTTTTGTGTGCCTTTGCATAAAAATTCCTATTGTGATGGTTTATTAAAATAAAAGACCTATTGCAATGTCTTTTTTCACTCCTTATTTTCCCTCCCCCTATATTTGCTGAGACCTAAAATATATACATAGATTCCTTCTTTATTTCAATTAATTTCTAGTAAGCAAACATAGTATTCCCAAATGATACATCAGAAGCTATAATGTTACAGTTGATTACAGAAAGAGAACATTGATATTTTTTGCAGCTATCAGATTTCATCTTCATCAATTTGGTATCAAGGGATTGCAAGCTTTGTCGCAGCTATCGGATTATCTTATTCTTTCCTTCAGTTAGTTTAGTATATTAAATTTATGGTTAGTGTTTTCTTCTTCACTGCAATATTTGTTTTGGGTTTTCTTCCAATTTCATCTCACTTTGTGGGTTAAAGAATTTTAAGTACCTACTTTTCCAAACCACAAGACACTAGAAAAATGTTAAACACTTCTGTAAACTCTGGAGTTTCTAGGATCTAATATAAACCCTAACAAAATTGGCATCGAGGCTCTGTTTTGTATTTGTCTTAATCAATTAATAGAGGCATTGAAAGAGTGTACCTCAAATCTGATTTTGTATTCACATAAATCAAAGGTCGAAAAGGTAAAGGCTACTATTTATCATGAACTCGACTCTCTTCTTTTCAAGTTTGATGAAGCTTTAGATGGAGTGATATTAACTTTTGGACCAAATTTCAGTTTCAATTTACTTATTCTACAATTGATTGAAATGTGAATTCATTAATAATGCCGGTTATGTAATTACTGCTCAAAATGAAAAATGTCTCATTCACTTTTCAAATTGTGAAGTTTATGCAGGTAAGAATAATATTTCCTGTTGACTATCTTATATTTTCATTATAATGAAAAATTGATGTTATACCTTGATATGTTATTTTTTTTGTGTTTCATGTATGATTTCATCGAAGTTCTTGTTATATTTTATATATATCACATATTTGTGTGTGCTGAATTTGGTCTTAATGTTGCAAATAATGTTTTCAAGTATAGATAATCTTTATTTTTAAAAAATATTTTGTAGAGAGATTATTTTTGCTTTCCAAGTTATTCTCTACCACTAAGCTCTCTTTTATTGTTTGAGGTTGTAATCACAGCTTGAAGCATTAGCCTTAATGTCAATGATTTTTCTTGGTTATAATAGGTTATTTTTCTTCACAAAATCCTGATTTGCATTCAAGTGTGAATCATTGGGTATAATTAAGACTATAAAAGTGTATCTTAAATGTAAAGAAGGACAAAGTTATTTGTTTTCCATTTCTATGATTGTATTAGTATGTAGCTATTAGATGCCATATTTAGAGTCTAGATGAGCTAGTCAAATTTGTAGCTCGTGTATGAAAATTTGTGTATGATGTCAGCGGTTTCCATAGCTGATGAAAAAACTAGCTATTGAATCTTTCTTGCATTAGTTTATTTCATTTGCTTCTGATGGATACTTATCTGTCAATTTCAGGCTATGCTAGCTATCAATCTATATATGGTATTTACCTTCTCAACCGGAAAGTAATGATGGATGTAATATGAATAGAGTTATTTCAATGTGATTAAGATGCACAACATCCATAGTTTATTATTTTTGGTCATATAGTGGAAAAACACATGCAACTGAAGCTTAATCATCTCTTCTTTTGGATTTCAGGTTTCTGATTCCAAGTTAAAGATATGGTATACTGAATCTGATTGCAATACACTTGTGAAGTTTGAAACATCATGATGATGAATTTATGTTGCTGTTAAGTAAATTAAGAGTATGCTAGAGTTCCTAAGATGTGAACATTCTAATTAATGCATTCGTATTGATTTATGGCATGTAAAAGTGTTTAAAATGATATAATTTCTTTCTCATTTTGTTTATGGAGTTATAAATTAATCTGCAAAAAAGGAATCTAAGCACCAGAATTAACCTAAGAGAAAAAGATAAGATGTTTACTTAGAAAATGGAGACATATTAAACTATATTGATGAGCCTTCTAGAAGAGAGAAAACATCATACTATAATCACTGGATCTCAGGTTCTCACATCCATAGATATTCAGTAGCAAAAATAAGTTGATGGATATGATTTTGGGTACTTTCAAGATGGAATTTCCAAAATTTTCTCCTTATACCCCCTTTTATTTTTCAATTTTCAACTTAGGCGACTAGTGGAAAATTTTCTTTTAACCTTGAGCTCATTGACACACATTTTTTTCTTCTTCCGTTCCCACCCTTTACGCACCGCTACTCTAGCCACCCTCAACTTAAATTTTTTTTCTTATGTTGAGGTTCACAATATCAAAGGAAGGACTAGGGCCAAAACAGGTTCATTGTAAATAAATGGGTACGATTAATCGGTAAATCATGGTTTTTTTTTCATCTTCAATTTTTCAAAGCTCTTTCTTCTTTTTGTTTTCCCACTAAAAATAACCCTCCTTGTTTAGAAAAATTTCACCTTTATCTTTTCTTCCAATTCACCATATTTTTTAGCTTTTCCCTTCACTTCTCCAATTATGCTCCTTCCAAAGTACTCTAGGAGTCATTTGGATCAAATACAAGTCAATAGAACAAAAGGGATTAAGCTTGTAATATGTCTCTCAAAAGAATAGGCTAAGGCTAAAACATAGCTAACTAGGATAATTACAATCAAGGTAGCAAAAATAGGATAAAAATAGGGCTATCAAAGAAATGTCTATATCACTTCCTAAATCCATCATTCTTATTTCACTTTGCACACACACTGAAAAAGTTCTATACATCAATTTACAAGCATGGAGTATATAAAAAAAAATTCCTCATACATTGGCATAAGATGGTTTAACAATGAAAATCAAGATCACATAAACACATATATCCATATTGCATACATAACATAATTAAGCCCATTTTTTCAAGTACAAGAGTCAAGTTCCACAAAAACTAAGTGTTTATACCTTTTTCATGCATTTTTTAGTGAATTTAATAAAGTCTAAATAATACCTAAAATGAAGAACCTAACATTCGTAGGGCTCAAGTCTTGTTCTTCCTAATGACTAATTTACCTTTAAGACGGTCGTCATCCATCCATCATCGGGCAAAGTCATGACTCAAAGATAAAAAATAAATATAAATAAAAATCAAGACTCTCTAGTCGGTTCTAAGGGACTATCCACCGGAAAAGTACCGACAATAAAAACCGGAGGAACCCCAAATAAAATAAAACTAAAAATACTAAAAACAAACAAGCAAGCAAGATAAGTCATAAATTTCAAAAAAAACTAGGCCTACCATGTACAAATTTTTCAATTAAGAAATACATGGTAATATGAAGTTCACTTCTCCCACCCAACACTTAATTAGATACACAGTCCCCAGTGCTAAAAATAAATAAGAATAAAGTAATAGAGTGAAAAAAGAACTTTCTGGGCCTCTACTCCTTGTCTTCAATATTTAAGCTCAATCTTTATTGAAAATTATGACCTATTACCTGTGCACTTGAACAAACACGTAAAAGCGAACAAAAAATATATATTGGATTGGCTCCCAAGTAGCGCCTGATTTAACGTTGCGGCACGACACATGTATCTTGATTACTCATACTTCATCAAGATACCTGTTGAGACCGTGGTCACATCTTGGCCTCTTGTTTTACCACACCGCCCTGTGACACTTTAGAAAATAAAAGAAAAAACAAAAATAGGAAATAAAGACTAAAAGTTAAACACAAGAAATTAATCTAATTCTAAACCGTATTCCCCGGCAACGGCGCCACTTTTTGATAACGCTCAAACCACACCTCCTTCGGAAGTATGAAGAGGACGTTGTCAATAAATAAACCAACTAGAGGTTGGGGTCAATCCCACAGAGAATACTGAAGGATGTAGAAGAACCCTAGTGCTTAAGCTTTTTAGTTAATTATTTTCTAAGAGGGGTATTTGTAAAAGTAATAAATAACAAAGTTGAGAAATTTTGAAGGTTGATTCCAAATTAATGAAATCAATTAGCGTAAGTGTTCCCCAAAACTTCATAATCACAAGGCGTTTTATATTAGTGATCTATTCTGGTGCTTAGCATGCAATATTAGTAAGCTAGGTTCACTTAAATGGTTGGTACCCTATCTAGGTGATTTTCACCATGCAACTTGGTCTATCTACGGGTGTATTCTTGATTAACCCTTACCCTTAATATCGGATTAACTATCCCCGGATAATTTCAAGCTATTAGATGAGGGTTGATAGCCTCAAATCTCCGTTGTTAATCCATTTTCCCATTCATTACCTCCTTGGTCCGGTAAGTATGAATAAGGTAAGTTGTAACGTTTGCAATCGTTAAAAATAAATTAAAATGAAGGAAGAAACAATACATGCATAAACTCCGTACAAGAATCACTTAGTATTTTACGCATGTGTGTTAATTTGTCATGGTTCCCACAACCCTAGTTGTGATGATTTTAGCCTATCATATTTATAAGTAAATTAATAGAATTAATAAATAAAATAAAAAATTAATACTTACAATGATGATAGGAAGAAACTCACTTGATTATTGCAACAATAAAGAAGAACAACTCAAAAATCGTCTTAAAGTATGTCATAAAACTTCTAAGCCCAAGACTTGTCTAAAACTTGGCTTCTAATTCTACTTCAAACTTAAAACTTCAAACTTGAAGACTTTCAAACTTAAAACTTCATTACTATTACATGAAAATAAAGGGATATTTATAGTAGTAGATTTCTGCTTTCCTTGTTCCTTGATGAATTTGACTTGGGATTTAAATTTGTTTTTCCTAGTTGAAGTAGGAAAGTCAATATTTTCCCTTTTTGGTAACCTTGCACGTCACCCATGCCAAAACCGTGTCTCCCATGCCGCGTCGCCCCTGCCATCGTGCAGGCAAAGGGCTGCTTCGCGCGTGTCATCGCGCTGGGAAGAGGGCTGCCTCGCGCGCACCAATGCGCTTGAACAGTGTCGCGTCGCGCAAGCTGTAGCGCCGGGTGAAGGCTGCCTCGCGCATGCCATTGAGCCTAATCTCCTGCCACGTCGCGTGGCCAGTAGCTCCATGATGAAGGCGCCTTGCGCCTGGCAGTATGCTCAAGCTGCTGCCATGTCGCGCGGCCTGTGCCATCCTCATGCAGTTGGTCTTCTAGCTTTGATCTTTGCATTGTTCATTCCCACTTCTTTACATGTATTCCAAAGGCCTCAAATACATTCAAATCCATATTTTTTAGTCCTAAAAACATCTAATCACATGCATTAGCCGTATTTCACAAATATATAACATAATCACATGCAAACACACGTAATTTATTCTCGAAATATAGTAAAGTACGGACAAAAATATGTCTATGAAATGTGTGAGTGCGCCCTTCATCAACACCCCACACTTAAACTATTGTTCGTCCTTGAACAATCTACTACTTCCCTTCTAACAGTTAAGCACAAAATTCATCCTACGAATAGGTCTACTTACACTTAGGATCATGAGATAAATCAATGAATCTCAAACAACTCATTTGCATTCATATAGGATCAACATTAAAATGTCAAAGTTTGAAATCACTTATCTTTTGAAAACTAACTCAACAAGACATATATTGGGCCAACATGAATTATATGTAATTTAACAATCAAGATTTACCAAAGTCTTACCATTGTACCCCACACAATTTATAGAGATGTCATTTCTCACACAAGATATAAGTCAATATTATTTTGGGCATAAATAAAATAATTTCCGCTCACTCTCACAAAAAAATTCAACATACATGCAAAAGATGACCCATAGGCTTGCCCTTAGTGTAATACTCTGCTAATATAGAATTATGAATCAAGGATCAATTAGGACTTTAATTTGGTTGAAATGTAGGCGAAGGGATGGGTAGGAACTATTTGGCCAAGATAGTGACTAAGCTCCCTAAGCACTTTAATACTTCAAAACGCTTTGAATTTTTAGCTCATTCTTCAATTTCCAAAATTTTCTCCTTATACCCCCTTTTATTTTTCAATTTTCAACTTAGGTGACTAGTGGAAATTTTTCTTTTAACCTTGAGCTCATTCACACACATTTTTTTCTTCTTCCGTTCCCACCCTTTACGTACCCCTACTCTAGCCACCCTCAACTTAAGCATTTTTTCTTATGTTGAGGTTCACAATATCCAAGGAAGGACCAGGGACAAAACAGGTTCATTGTAAACAAATGGATATGGTTAATCAGTAAATCATGATTTTTTTTTCATCTTCAATTTTTCAAAGCTCTTTCTTCTTTTTGTTTTCCCACTAAAAATCACCCTCTTTGTTTAGCAAAATTTCAACTTTTTCCTTTCTTTATGCTCCTTTCATACCAAAAAAATCATTAAAGTGTTGTACGAGTCATTTGGATCAAATACAAGTCAATAGAACAAAAGGAATTAAGCTTGTCATATGGCTATCAAAAGAATAGTCTAAGGCTCAAACATAGCTAACTAGGATAATTACAATCAAGGTAGCTAAATTAGGATAAAAATAGGGCTATCAAAGAAATGCCTATATCACTTCCTAAATCCATCATTCTTATTTCTCTTTACACACACACCGAAAAAGTTCTATACATCAATTTACAAGCATGGAGTATATCAAAAAAATTCCTCACACATTGGCATAAGATGATTTAACAATGGAAATCAAGATCACATAAACACATATATCCATACTGCATGCATAAAATAATTAAGCCCATATTTTCAAGTACAAGAGTCAAGTTCCACAAAAACTAAGTATTTATACCTTTTTCATGCATTTTTGAGTGAATTTAATAAAGTCTCAATGATACCTAAAGTGAAGAACCTAGAATTCGTAGGGCTCAAGTCTTGTTCTTCCTAATGACTAATTTACCCTTAAGACGGTCGTCATCCATCCATCATCGAGCAAAGTAATGAGTAAATGACAAAAAATAAATAAAAATAAAAATCTAGACTCTCTAGTCGGTTCTAAGGGACTATCCACCGAAAAAATACCAAAAATAAAAACCGGAGGAACCCCAAATAAAATAAAACTAAAAATACTACAAACAAACAAGCATGCAAGATAAGTCATAAATTTCAAAAAAAACTAGGCCTACCATGTACAAATTTTGCAATTAAGGAATGCATGGTAATATGAAGTTCACTTCTCCCACCCAACACTTAATTAGATACACAGTCCCCAGTGCTAAAACAAATAAGCATAAAGTAATAGAGTGAAAGAAGAACTTCCTAGGTCTCTACTCCTTGTCTTCAATATTTAAGCTCAATCTTTATTGAAAATTATGACCTATTACCTGTGCACTTGAACAAACACGTAAAAGCGAACTATTGGATTGCCTCCCAAGTAGCGCCTGATTTAACGTTGCGGCACGACACAGGTATCTTGATTACTCATACTTCATCAAGATACCTGTTGAGACCGTGGTCACATCAGAAGTCAAGAATTGAGTCCTGTATGAGTTTAGCAAGCGTGATTTTGAATTAGCAAGCATGTTTATAATATTATGAGATTATTCAGAATAAAAGTTAGTAAAGTAATATCAGACAGTCAGATAATATCCCAGATACAGTATAGTCAGACAGTCAGATAATATCTCAGATACAGTATAGC
>JACEIK010000024.1:589571-613246 GCA_018107945.1 Datura stramonium | reverse complement strand
CTCGGCAGAAGCCTTGTGCAGCTTATAGAGTTGGTTGGTGCAAGTTGTAGCGCCTGGAAAAGGCTGCCTCGCGCATGCCATTGAGCCTAATATCCTACCACGTCGCGTGGCCAGTAGCGCCATGATGAAGGCACCTCGTGCCTGGCATTATGTGCAAGCTGCTGTCGTGCCACGCGCGGCTTGTGCCATCCTCATGCAATTGGTCACTTCTAGCTTTGATCTTTGCATTGTTCATTCCCACTTATTTACATGTATTCCAAAGGCCTAAAATACATTAAAATCCGTCCTTTTTGTCCCTAAAAACATCTAATCACATGTGTTAGCCGTATTTCACAAATATATAACATAATCACATGAAAACACACATAATTTATTCTCAAAACATAGTAAAGTACGAGCAAAAATATGTCTATGAAGTGCGTGAGTACGCCCTTCTTTAGAGGCATTGATGAATAGATAGTACTTCAAGATGGAATTTCTTACTTACCTTCATATTATAATGATTTAAATCAAACTACGATTTGTCATTTACAGCCTTGATGATTGAAGTCCACTAACATGCTCATACCTACTCTCTTGGATATCATTTAATCTTGTTTGCCTTATCACTTTTTCTCTCAGGGTGTGCTCGGTGAATCTATAGGTAGAGTTGGAACCTTTGATCCCAATAAGACATTCAAGTACTTCAGATTGGAGGTAAGAGTAGTACTTCAGATTGGGTTAATGTATTTATATGGGTGGAAATAATTGTTACACCCCATAAGTTTTATTGTTTAACAGACGCGTGCATACATATGTTGAGAGTTTTATAGTATGACGCATGCGAAAAAGGGCTCAGGGAATGAACGCGTGAGCGCGCGATCAAGTGAGCAGGAGGAAAGAGACTGGAGGTAGGCCACAAGGGGCACGTGTCGCGGACCTCCCTCCTCCGCAAGGGGCGGCGCGTTGTGCCCCTATCCTGGCATGATGGGAGGCGCGCCTCACCTACCTTCCATTGCCTCAACACCTATATAAGGTCCTTTGTGAGTTGCTTGGATTATAGAAAATATTTCCCTCGGCTAAAAAAGAGAGTAGCGTGGGTTTCTTCCGTATTTCACCGATTTATGTCGTTAAACTCTATCCAAACGCAAATTCATCTTAGATAATGAGTTCTAGGCCTACGAGAAACATCGTTGTGGAGTTATTTCTTGAAAAATTATTCGGAGTACCGGAACTGCATCACGTAAAAGTTGTCGGAATCACTTCTAATTGAGTCCTGAGGGGCTACAGGTGATAGGAAAGAATTTCTACCTTCCAAACTCTCAAAAATTTGTAAGCTTTCAGCCATTTTGAATGAAGTTTGAATTGTAGTTATTGTCTTTGAAAGATAGTGTCATATGACGATTCTTAGCATTGAAATAACCTTATTCTATCATCTTAAAGGTTGCAATTGAGTGGAATCACTGGCTTCAGATTGGAAATTGTTGGGGAAAATGAAAGACGACATTCGAGGTATGTTAAGGCTTATCTCTTTGGCAAGTTATTCTTATCATATAGTGATACGACCTATTCCTTTGAAGGTAGATAATGATCTTATATGTTGTGATTAGTTGCTATAAGTAGTTAATGATTATGAATGTTGTGGTTAGATGCTAAAAGACGTGTTGAGAGTATATTGCAGTATCCCTCATCGGGAAAGAGTATGTTAAGTGAGACTTGTGCTAGGAGCGTCATAGAAACTCCTATGTTCTTCTATTCACTATATTAGTAGAATTCTAATGTTTTGCTGCCATGCCAAGGCCTTAAAAGTGTATGGTTAGCTGTTGTGCCTAATTCGGTAAGTTGGACAGCATCGAGCGCAACTTAGTGATATAACTTTCAATTTGACACCTATATCGTCAGTGAAGCTCTCCAAGAGGACGTTGGCATACCTTGATGCCTCCAGGGCCACAATTTGGATAGGATGGTCATACCTTAGAGTCAGTGGCACTAGGGTTGCCTAGTGAACTGAGTGACAGCCTGTCATCTAGTTTGCTACTGCTAGTGAATGTTAGTTTCAGTCGACTTAGTGCCTGTCATATAGGTCACCCAGGAAGTCATCCTGGTTGTACAAGTCAGATAGACCCGTGGGTACCATAAGGAGGGAAACTTGTTGGTAGTTGGATGCGGGGCCAACACCCCAACCTGCTCTATGGATACTCAGATATAGGTTGCCATGAGTGGCTAGGTCTAGATAAACCTGCCTATGAGGCTATGAATCGCCTAGAGAAGTCATATGAAATCTGAACAAACCAAGTTAATGTCTAAGGGACTATAACCATAGTAGTACAGTATTACCTTTATGCTAAGGATCATAGTAAGCTTCCAGTGGAAGGTTAGGGCTGACTGCTCAAGAGCATGTCCAATTGGTAGCGGCCGTACAATCGTTCTAAGCGAGGGAAGAAAATAGTTGATTGCCTGCAAACTTACCATTCACTTATTAGCTATCATTGTCCTAGAATGACATTCAAAGTATCGTGTAGGATACTCTAGACCTCGCCCTATTCTATCTAAATCATTACAGATTATGATTACGGCCAGGACCCTTTGGTCAGGTGTAGGCACATAGGGTGTGCCTGTTAACAACTATATAGACTATTTTAGAGGTGAGTAGCGATCATGTTAGGCCTAGAGGGACAAATATTCCTTTTGAGTGTCTAGATCTAGACTTAAGTGTAGCACATCGGTTGGGATTTCCCCCACCTAGGATAGCCTTCTGTTGACCAATTTCAGGGTTGCTAACTGTCATCTCCTACGGGGCTATTGATTGTTCAGAGGAGCTATATGATGTTGCTCAGAGGAGGTATGTGATGTCCCAAGGGACTATATTCAATCCCAAGGGCCATATTATAGTCCATCCACGAATGGGCTTTTAATTTTATGCCGTATCGGCATCATTGACCTCCGTCGAGCCTTGTGTGCCCAGGGTGCAGTTACAGGAGCCCAGAAGGCTCAGACACAGTTATAGGAGTCCAACAGGCTTAGTGGCAGACCCAGAAGCCAAGTAGGTTGGCTATAGTTACCAGTAGAATCATAAGGACCTTGTTAGGAGTATATAGATTGGATTGTACGTGTCAGGGCTTATGGGGGCCCCGGTAGGTTATTTCTGTGCTGCTTGCACCTTCCAGGATTATGGGGGCCACGGTAGGTTATTTATGTTTTGCTTGCACCTTCCAGGCTTATGGGGGCTAAACTTGTTTCTTGTTTGTATACTTGCCTGCTAGCTATAGCTTATGAATGTATAGTCGTACAACTTCAGCTTATATACGTGTAGTGGTTTACTAGATGCAGGTTGTGGATAAGAAAGCTTACAAGTTAACTTCTGCCCCTTCTTGCTATTGACCTTCAGTTCTTTATCAGCTTCTATTCAGCTTTATTTACTATCTTACATATTTGGTACATTTTGTACTGAAGCCCAACTATGGGGCACTGCATACTTGCTTGAAGGGTTAGACAGACAGGGTTCAGGACCTTCGTTAGTAGTTATTTGGAGTAAGCAGATTGACCATCTCCTCTTATTTGGAGTTGCCAGGTTGTACAGTTTTATTTGTCTTTTATTTGTATAGTATTTGGGTAGGTCGGGGCCCTGTCACGATAAATATTTTCACTCTTAGAGGCTCGTAGACTAGAGTCTTTAGTTAGTTGTTTGTGTGGCCGTGTGGGGCCTAGTATAGCTTTTAATTAGTAGCCTTATCGTCTATATAGTTAGATGACTGCATATTTTTTATTCAGTTATAACTAGACAGCGTGGTAGTCTTACCGGCCCGCATAGAATCCCTTTTATTGTTATGTTGGTTGGGTTAGTTGTTTTCTTTTATAGGTGTTTCTTGGCCTTTTCGGTCTGAGGTTGTATCTAAAACAGAGATATAGTAGTTTTTTTCTTGATTTTGAGTCGTTGGTAGGCACCAGAGGTGCATATGCCCAGCCAGGTCAGCCCATATCCTAGTGTGGCATTAGGTGCTAGTCTTGCCTCCTAAGGTGGGGCTGACAAACTTGGTACCAAAGTAACATTGTATCCTAGGGATTCTGCAAGCCGTGTCTAGTAGAGTCTTGCTTATAAATGTGTTGTGCACCACATTTTATAAGAGTGAGGCTACGAGGCATGATAGTATAGTTACCCTTTCTTCTTCTTAGATCATGTTGTAGAGATGAGTTGTACAGGGTTGAGTCCCTAAGTTTTCATTGTTATGTCTGTCTACAATAAGGTTTGATATGGGACAGACTTCAGCCAGCCGCAAGTTAGCTACAGTAGCAGGAGAGGGTACCAGCGAGGTGCCATAGTTGGGGGACACCCCAGTCTGACGGCAAAAGGGGATGTTTTTTTTATTTCCCTAGTATCCTCCCAGGGAACTAGGAACCTCATAAGGTAATAGACATGCCAGCATTGTTCCTAATTATTTCTACACCATCGAAATAGGAGGCTAGGAGTTTGGTATATATATGAGTTGGCTTACTTAGTAGACACTTAGAATTAGACAGGGATGATAGTTAATGTTGCATTACCTGAAATATGCGAAGGACTGTGCAAGGTTTTTTACCTCTAGCTTCTAGAGTTTGTTGAATTTTGCACCTTAGCCCCATTATAGAATTATAGGGTCATTTTCCACCTCCCAATTTGTTCTTTCAGTACAGCAGAAAGCATAAGTATCGATGCCATGTTGCCCAGAATAAATAGTAAAGGAGGGCTAGAACCGTTGATTCCAAGAAAGTGTTAGAAAGTGGTTAAGACCCCTAGTGTTTAAAAAATCACCTAGACCCTCATGGATGTAAATCAGGAGGACAGTTAAGATTGCAAGCATCAGCCAAGTACATGTAAGAGTTCATAAACAATAGACCCTTAGCAATAGTGAAGCTCAGGTCAGAAATAGACTAATCCCACCGCAGTATGTGGATGGCGGTAGGGGATACCTGGAGAAAAAAGCCTATAATCCCTAGCTTATTATGTCGAAAGACAGAGAGATTATATGAGTGAAATTGGCCCGAGTGCGGGTCAGAACGATACAGGGTGGTAGACTTGGCCAGTAATATCCTTCCCAGTATGGTGCATGGGGCACAACCCCTAAATCTCAGCCTATAGAAGTAAGGGGAAGGCACGAGTATCTAGCTCTAGGAAAAAATAGAATAACCTCCAGGCTATAGCAGGTTGATAGATCCTGGAATCGCCGCTGATTTTCAAGAAATGAGTATCAGGCTAACGTTTAAAGGGTAGTGAGGTTGTGACCTAGAATACTGCCATATCACCACTAGTTGTGGAGACAAAGGACTGACGGTACAGAAACCCTAGCCTAGTGCAGCCGAAGATAAGGCCCAACAAAAGGAGTCATTGGCCTTCGAGATAGTAGGGGACAGAGTCTTGAGACCCAAAGGTTGACTCTATGTTCTAAACGTGGCAGGACTTTGTTAGTAGAATGTAGCGAGTTACACCATGTCCTTTATTCCCTCCACTCGGGTTTGATGAAAACGCATCAGGTTATGAAAGGGATCTACTGATGGCATAGGAAGAACAAATATATTGTTAAGTTGTGGCATAGAGCTCCATGGGCTAGAAAGGAGAGGCTGGACATCAGAAACTAGGCAAGCTAATTTGAGAGATAGTCGTACCTGCCTAGAAGTGTGAAGTAGTCAATACGAACATAGCTATAGGGTTATTTCATACTAGATGTAAATTATATTGTACCGAATATGTAAGGCAGTAAAATGATAACTGAACGAAAGCTGATAAAACTGAAGTAATCATGAAGAAGGGTAAGAGTTTAACCTGAATGATCTTATCATCTGAAACATCTAACTAACAAGTATACATACACAAACAAGAACCTAACCGGACCCTCATAAGCCTGAAAGGTACAAAAAATATAGAATAACCTACCTGGGCCCCCATAAGCCCCGGCAAGTTTAAATAATGTACACTCTACCATCTGGCTACTAAAGGTTCGTAAACATACTATAACTCAGGAATACTCGTTCTCTGAAATTGTATCTGAGCCAAATAGGCTCCTGCAGTTGTGTCTGTGTCTGAGCTGTCTGGGCTGTGTAACTGGACCCCGAGCCTTGGATCGACTATGGTTCATAATGTAATCTCTGATAACTAAGCCATGTGAGCCTTAGCTTGACTATGTGTCATAATGTAATCTCTGATAACTAGACCCCAGGCCTTGGCTCGACTATGGGTCATAATGTGGCTGCTGTAACTGGATCCCGAGCCTTGGCTTGACTATAGATCATACAGTAGCTATTATAACTGGGCCTTGAGCCTTGGCTCGACTATGGGCTATAGTATAACTATTGTAGCTGGACCCCGAGCCTAGGCTCAACTATGGGTCATAACATAAGCTTTGATGCCCATCCTTGGGGCACTGCATTACTTACCTACAGCTGCGAATAGACACGGTTCAGAACCATCTCAGTCATCAGCCAGAGTTAGCGGTGCATTCAGCTTCTTCCTTCGGGGTTGATAGTTAGAGAAGGTTTGTCCTTTTGTTGTGCAGCTTATGGGTAGGTCGGGGCCCTGTCTCGACCATTATTCTACTCTCAGAGGCTTACAAGCTACAGGTTTCCAGTGGTTAGCTTTTTTTGTTGGCCGTGCGAGGCCTATGTACGCTTTAATTCATGCGATGGCCCTATGGGGCCTTGTTTAGTTGTTAATTAGTGGCCTTGTCGGTTATAGCATAATATTAGTTGCCTGATTTCATTTCATCCATTTCAGGCAACTAAAACTATGCAATAACCGACAAGGCTGCTAATTAATAGCTAAACAAGGCCCCACAGGGCCATCACATGAATTAAAACTTACATAGGCCTCATGCCGCCAACAACAAAAGCTAACCACTGGAAACTTGTAGCCTGCAAGCCCCTAAGAGTAGAATAATGGTCAAGACAGGGCCCTGACCTACCTATAAGCTGTACAAAAAAAGGACAAACCTTCTTTAACTATCAACCCCGAAGGAAGGGAGTTGAAAGCACCGCTAACTCCGACTGACGACTAAGATGGTCCCAAACCGTGTCTATCCGCAGCTGCAGGCAAGTAATGCAGTGCCCCAAGGATAGGCGTCAGTACAATAAATACCGAATATGTACGACAGTAAAATGAGAACTGAACGAAAGCTGATAAAACTGAAGTAATCATGAGGAAGGGTAAGAGTTTAACCTGAACGATCTCACCATCTGAAACATCTAACTAACAAGTATACATACACAAACAAGAACCTAATTGGGCCCTCATAAGCCTGAAAGGTACAAAAAACACAGAATAACCTACCTGGGCCCCCATAAGTCCCAGCAAGTACAGACAATGTACACTCTACCATCTGGATACTAAAGGTTCGTAAACATACTATAACTCAAGAATACTTATTCTCTTAAACTGTATCTGAGCCAAATAGGCTCCTGCAGTTGTGTCTGTGTCTGAGCTGTCTGGGCTGTGTAACTGGACCCCGAGCCTTGGCTCGACTATGGATCATAATGTAAATCCCTGATAATTGAGCCCCGAGCCTAAGCCCGATTATGGGTCACAATGTAATCTCTGATAACTGGACCTCGGGCATTTGCCTGACTATAAGTCATAATGTGACTGCTGTAACTAGATCCCGAGCCTTAGTTTGACTATGGATCATACAGTAGCTGTTGTAACTGGGCCCCGAGCCTTGGGTCGATTATAGGTTATAGTATAATTGTTGTAGCTGGACCTCGAGCCTTGGCTCGACTATGGGTCCTAACATAAGCATTGAAAACTGGAAACGACCCTCACGGCCCCACTCTGGTCTCTCTGCACATCATACTAATCCTGAAAACATAACCCTATAGGCAATAACATCCAAACCCCAAATATCGCATATAACAATCAGTCTAGCTAGGGTTAACTATGACGAGGGTTACTATATCATCGGTATCGTCTCAATTCAATTCATAATAGCTTACCACAATAAGTTTAGTCTGAAGTACTGTAGATACACAAGTCATACTAACTTAACGACGAACGTAACTTGCCAAAAAGGATTACCTTACATACTTTGAGTGTTGACTTTCGTTTAACTGGCGAGTTTCAACTTGTAACCAGCGATTCTATCTAACTGCAGCCCTGTTATTGAGAAAATAGGGCTAATTTCAATACTAAATTCGGTAAGCGTACGGGTGGATTTGTAATGAATAAAGAGAGCTCAATATGTGTAGTAAAAGTCTTGGAAGTAGGGTCGGACGGGACCAGCACGCACAAGCCAGCGCAACGCACCTACCTGCCTACGTGCTAGGTAGCGCGGTGCGCCAAGCAGGCCAGCGCATGGAGAGGCGCGTCACGGGGGCTGGTTAGTGCGATAGGCAGCATAGGGTGCCACCCCCTGCCACTGCCCATATATATATAGATAGGCCTTTCTCATTTTCTTCATTTCACAAAAGTAAACCCACAACTTAACTAGAGGGAGCACGCAAGGTTTCATGAATTTTTCATCAATTATTATACCAAACGCCTTCCAAATACAAATTAACTTCAATTAACGAGTTCTAGGCCTACGGGAAGCATTACTATAGAGTTATTTCTCAAAACTTTGCTCGGCGCACCGAATCTCCACTGAGAAAAAAGTTGTCAGAATTACTCCAAATTGGATTCTAAACGGCCACAGGCATTAGGTAAGCACTTCTCCCTTCTGAGCTCTCGGGAAATGGTACGTTTTCGGCCGATTTATTTGAAGTTGAATTATACTTGACATTATTATCGAAAGTTATCATTATATATAAAATTTAGTATTGAAATTAGCCCTATTTTTTGAGTAACAGGGCTGCAGTTAGATAGAATCACCGGTTACAAGTTGAAACTCGCCAGTTAAATGAAAGTCGACACTCAAGGTATGTAAGGCTATCCTTTTCGACAAGTTACATTCGTCGTAAAGTTAGTACGAATTGTGTATCTACAGTACTTCAGAGTAAACTTATTGTGGTCAGCTATTATGAATTGAATTAAGACGATAGCGATGATATAGTAACCCTTATCATAGTTAACCCTAGCTATCCTGATTGTTGTATGCGATATTTGGGGTTTGGATGTTATTGCCTATACGGTAACCGGAAACCCATATCTTTATATACGAAATTACTTTTTTTAATTCACAATTACAATTATATCCTGTCTCTGTAAGGTGAGAGTGGAATTTCTCGATACTATTTGAGCCATTGTTCGATGGATAATGAGGTCAACTCATTTCTTTCCGGTCGGCATCATGTTTCAGCTAAAGAATATGCTGAATTGACTACTAAAGAAATAGTCCGACTATACGATATCCCCATATCTATTACAATCTGACAGAGGGGCACAACTCACAACCAAGTTCTGGATAAAGGTTTCAGAACATATTGGGATGCAAGTTAATTTGAGTACAATTTCTCATCCCCAGACATATGGCTAGGTAGAACACATGATTCAGATGCCCGGAGATATGTTACGGGTGGAAATGTAGGTCCCCTATATGATGGCCTGAAGCAGGTAAGTTGGGGATAATTGAACCAGGCATACTACATCAGTCGGGGGGGAAAAGTTAAACTTATTAGAAGATATGTGCCGGCAGCCTAGGGTCGTCAGAGGTCCTATTCTAACATATGGCATAGGGAGTAAGAGCTTGAAGCAACAACTAGGTATTCCTGAAAATTTTGCCAATGAAGGGCGTTATAAGATCTGACAAAAAGGGCAAGCCCAGCCTAGATTCACTAAGCTATACCAAATTCATTGAAAGATCGGCCAAGTGATCTATGAGCTAGAGTTGCCTTCAGGGCTAGGATCTATTTATCAATACTACGCAAACACATAAGGGACCTTTCTCGGGTTATCCCAGTCGAGGATGCTTAGGTCATAGAAGATTCATCCCCCGAGGAAACTCCAATAAGTTATACTAGGGGATATCTTAAGAACCAAATCTGTAGCCTAGTAAAGTCCTATGGGAGGACAAAAATGTAGAGGAAATGACTTAAGAAGTTGAGGAACATGAGTTCTAGAAGTCCTCACTTACTCCAGACCTGAACCAGATTGTGTAGTTGAGGTGAAATTGTTGATTAGTTTTACTTTATTGCTTATATTATCAGTACTTTTTAGTTGTTCTCTTCTATGTTGTGGACTAGTTGTTTATAGCATCCTGAGAGATGCCTATGTTGTACTTTTCTGCATTTCAGGTTTCCAGGTAGTCCATAAAGCCTAAGATACATTCGAGGATGAATGTTCCTAAGGGGCGAATGATATTACACCCCATAAGTTTTATCATTTAACAAACGTGTGCGTACGTATATTGAGAGTTTTGTAGTAAAACACATGCGAAAAAGGGCTTGGGGAATGAACATGTGAGCACACGATCAAGCCAGCGGGAAGAAAGAGACCAGAGGCAGGATGCAAGGGGCGACGCATCACAGGCCTCCCTCCTCCGCAAGGGGCGGCACGTCGCGCCCCTATCCCAGTGTAATGGGAGTTGCGCTGCACCCTCCTTCCACCGCCTCAAACCTATATAAGTTCCTTTGTGAGTTGCTCGAATCATAACAAATATTTCCCTTGGTTGAAGAAGAGAGAGTAGCGTGGGATTCTTCCGTTTTTCATTGATTTACGCCTTTAAACTCCGTCCAAACGCAAATTCATCTTAGATAATGAGTTCCAGGCCAACGAGGAACATCCCTATGGAGTTATTTCTTGAAACTTCGCTCGAACTACCGAAACCCCGCCGAGTAAAAGTTTTCAAAATCACTTCTAATTGATTCCTGAGCGGCTACAGGTGATAGGTAAGCATTTCTACCTTCTAAATTCCCGGGAATTTGTAAGCTTTCGGTCGAATTGAATGAAGTTTGAAGTGTAGTTATTGTATTTGAAACATAGTGTAATCTACCAATTCTTAGCGTTGAAATAGCCTTATTATCTCAGTGTAAAGGCTGAAATTGAGTGGAATCACTAGCTTCAGATTAGAAACTATTCGGGCAAATGAAAGACGACATTTGAGGTATGTTAAGGCTTATCTCTTTGACAAGTTATTCTCGTCGTATAGTGATATATCCTATGCCTTCGAAGGTAGATAATGATCTTATATGTTGAGATTAGTGGCTGCAAGTAGTTAATGATTATGAATGTTGTGGTTAGATGCTAAAAGATGTGTTGAGAGTATATTGCAGTATCCCTTATCGGTTATGCGTATGTTAAGTGAGACTCACGCTAGGAGCATCATAGAAACTCCCCTGTTCTTCTATTCATTGTATTAGTAGAATTCTGATTTTTTTTGTCATGCCAAGGCCTCAGAAGTTTATGGTTAGCCGTTGTGCCTGACTCGGTAAGTTGGACAACATCGGGCATAACCAGGCGATATAACCTTCAGTTTGACGCCTGTATTGTCAGTGAACCTCACCAAGAGGCCATTGGAGTACCTTGACGCCTCCAGGACTAGAATTTGGATAGGATGGTCATATCTTAGAGTCAGCAGCACAAGGGTTGCCTAGTGAACTGAGTGACAGCCTTCCATCTAGTTAGCTACTGCCAGTGACTGTTAGTTTCATTTGACTTAGTGCTTGTCATACAGGTCTCCAGGAAGTCATCCCAATTGTACAAGTCATATAGACCTGTGGGTACCCTAAGGAGTGAACCTTGTTGGTAGTTTGATGCAGGTACAACGTCCCAGCCTACTCTATAGATACTCAGTAAAGGTTGCTGCGAGTGGCTAGGTCCAGATAAACCTGCCTATGAGGATAAGAATCGCCCTGAGAAGTCATATGAAATTTAAATAGACCAAGTTAATATCTAAGGGACTATAACCATAGTAGTACAGTATTAACTTCAGGCTAAGGATAACAGTAGATGCCTGTGGATGGTTAAGGCAGACTGCTCAAGAGCATGTCCGGTTGGTAGTAGCCCTACAGTTGTTTTAAGAGAGGGAACTAAATAGTTGGCTTCCTGAAACCTTACCATTCGCTTATGATCTATCATTATTCTAGCATGACATTCAGAGTATCGTGTAGGCCACTCCAGACCATTCCCTATTTTGTCTAGACCATTAGAAACTTTCATCACGGCTAGGAAACTTCAGTCAGGTGTAGGCACATGGGGTGTGCCTGTTGATAGCTATATAGACTATTCTAGAGACGAGTAGCAATCATGTTAGTCCTAGAGGGCCAGATACACCTTTGGAGTGGCTAGATTGAAACTTAAGTGTAGCACATCGGTTGGGATTTCCCCTACCTAGGATAGCCTTTCATTGATCAACTTCAGGGTTGCTAATTGTGTCATCATCTATAGGGCTATTGATCGCTCAGAATAGCTATATGATGTTTCTCAGAGGAGCTATGTGATGTCCCAAGGGACTATATTAAGGCCCAAGGGCCATATTACAGTCCATCCACGAATAGGCTTCTAGTTTTATGTCGTGTCGGTATCACTGACCCTCTGTGGAGCCTTGTGTGCTCAAGGTACAGTTATAGGAGCCTAGAGGGCTCAGACACATAGTTCAACGGGCTCAGTTGCAGACCCAGAAGCCATGTAGGTTGGCTATAGTTACCAATAGAATCATAAGGACCTTGGTAGGGTTATATAGATTAGATTGTACGTGTCAGCGCTTATAGAGGCCCTGGTAGGTTATTTCTGTGTTGCTTGTACCTTCTAGGCTTATGGGAGCCAGGTTAGGTCTTGTTTGTATATTTGTATGCTAGTTATAGCTTATGAATATGTATTCGTACAGCTTCAGCTTATATATGTGCAGTGTTTTACTAGATGCAGGTTATGGATAAGAAAGCTTACAGGTTAACTTCTGCCCCTTCTTGCTATTTACTTTTATTCCTTTATCAGCTTCTATTTATCTTTATTTACTGTTTTACATATTCGGTACATATTATACTGATGCCCAACTTGGGATGCTGCATACTTTCCTATAGGTTTAGACAGACAGGGTTCAGGACCTCCCTTAGCAGCTATTTGGAGTCAGCAGATTGGCCAGCTCCTCTTATTAAAAGTTGTCAGGTTGTAGAGGTTTATCTGTCTTTTATTTCTATAGCATTTGGGTAGGTCGGGGCCCTGTCCCGACCAATATTTTCACTCTTAGAGGCTTGCAGACTACAGTCTTCAGTTAGTTGTTCATGTTTTCGTGTTGGGCCTACTATAACTTTCAGTTAGAAGCCTTGTCGGCTATAGTGTTTAGATGACTGCCTATTTTTTATTCAGTTATAACTTGACAGCATGGTGGTCTTATCGGCCCGCATAGAATCCCTTTTATTGTTATGCTGGTTGTGTTAGCTATTTTCTTTTATAGGTGTTGCATGGCCTTATCGGCCCGAGGCTGTATTTACAACAGAGATATAGCAATTTATTTTTGGTAGGCACCAGAGGTGTATATGCCAGCCAGGTCAGCCCAGATCTCAGTGTGGCATTAGGTGCCAGTCATGCCTCCCAAGGTGGGGCGTGACAATAATGAATACATAGTATGTTAAATATTGTGTTGTTGAATTGTTGTTGTATGGTGATGAATCTAATGGTGAATGATTAATCTAATAATGGATGATAAAGAATGAATAGTTTGTAAAGCTTCTATTTTGAATGTTGATGATTTCTAATTATTGTTGTATGGTGATGCATTTCCTCTGGATTTTATCATGGCTATACTGTATGACTCGTACCCCCAAGGTACGGCTCGTACTATGGATTCTACTTGGCCTATTTTATACATTTTTCTCCTCTTTTACAAAATTCAATTCCAACACATGATTTCCCTGGAAACACAGAAAAAGTGCATCATATCCGTATAAACATACCTAAGACCATGTATATTTTCTAAGTTTTAAGCATCAAAAGTGCTGTAAACTATAGCACATCAATGACTAGGTGAAGACGCTCCAAAGCAAGTCCACAGAAAGAATCATCTAAACAACCAACAAGGAAGAGGATGGTGAGAAAACTAAGAAAGGAAAAAACTAGCTAAGCATACAAAGAAGGAAAAAATGGAGGTACAGTACTATTAAAAATCATGATGTCTTATGACTTTAGAGGAATTCCTACCAAGTGGGTTCTACATGAAGATTGCTCGAAACAACATTAAGACGTCATGCTTCAATATTGATGAAGAAGCAAAGGATGAAAGTATATTATTATCGCCTTCATCATCATCAGAAAAGCAATCTAATCCCTCTTTCCAAGAAGTTCACGTATACGATACAAAAATCAAATTTATAGATGACGATCTTATTCTTGGTGAAACTTTGCATAATCTCCCTTTGTATATGGTGGGTCACGTGCTCGAAAAGAGGATAAATAGAATCTTGATAGATGATGGATCAGGTGTTAATATTCTTTCTATTCGCACTATGAAGGAGCTCGACATATCATCTGAAGAACTTTCTGAAAGACGCTTGATGATTCAAGGATTCAATCAAGGAGGCAAAAGGGATATGGGTGCTATCATGCTAGAGATCAACATGGAAGATTTGCGATCAAGTGCATGGATGCATTTCATCGATGCAAAGACTTCATATAATATGTTACTTGGAAGGCCTTGGATACACAAGAACAAAATTATTCCATCCTATCTTACTACCAATGTTTGAAGTATACTGAAGGTGGAGCCGACAAGAACATAATCACCGATTATAAGCCATTTGTAGAAGCTGAGACACACTTTGTAGATGCAAAGTTCTACTTGAAGAACTACACTGTGAAGGAAATAAAAGCTGGCAATGTAACAACAACGAAAAGTGATAACCTTTCAACTAAAAGAGTTGAGGTGGCTATTGGAAAATCCAAAGTTAGTACAGAGGAGCTGTGCTCCAATACAAATGAAGGCAACAATGCATCTTGGGAAAGTTTGATGTTGGGCATATTTTTATGTCATTTGCCATGTTTTTCTTTGTTTTAAGTTCATAATCCTCATGAAATGCATAAATTCATGTTTCTATGTCTCTTTTGAGATAAAATTTTTTTAGATGTTTTGAGCAAGAAACCAAGCAAAAAGGACCCAAAATGACCTAAGGTGTGAAGAAAGAAGAGTTTGCAAAGATTGGCTTGGGGCTTTGGTTGACGTGGCACGCCAACCCCTAAACATCAGAGAAATATGCACCAAAGTTAGTGCTATGGGTGGTGTGGGACGCGAAGTCCCGAACTTTAGAAGAGAATTTGATCAACACCTTGGTGAGATGAGAGGCGTGGTGTGCCAGAAACATCCCAGACTTAGAAAATTTTTTCAACACTCTGGTGCTTTGGATGGAGTGGGGAACTAGAAGGGTCTAAATGCCAAGAAATTTGCCTAACACTCTGGTGCTTTGAGTGGTGTCAAAAATTCAAAGGAAAATTGAGCCATACTTTGTGCTACAGAGGGTGCTAGGTGTCAGACCTATTTCGGGATGGATTTTGCTGATTTTGAAGGTAATTACTTGAGGACAAAAGCGTCATTTGAGGGTTCACTTATAAATATAACATCTAGGTTGTTTGTTAGCAAGTATTCATCATTTTGTTTGACCGTGGTAAGGTTGTAATGCAACTTTGGAGGAGGGACAAGTTCATAACTTAGGTTTCTTCTTTTCTCTATCAATTTACTTTGAATGATGATGATTTCTTTGTTTTTCCACTTGTCTATGAGTGGCTGCACTCATATTCTAGGATTTTGGCCATAGTGGATAGTTGAAGTTTGATAGATTGATAATTCTAGTTTTGATTCTTCATTAAAGGTTGTTCATATTTACTTGTATTAATTGCTTATTCGTTAGCCTGATCATCTTTTGAATAAATATGTTGGCTTCTGATTGAACTCCGGAGAGGAACTAAAAGGGTTAAAAGTAAATTAAAAAACAAGAATTCAAAGACCCTTTGGCCAATTGGTTGAAGGATAGAAGTTGTTGAGGATAGGGATATATCCGTCAACCCTATTTAGTTGATATACAAGTAGCCACAACCGTTCTCTCATGTTTCTCCTGCAACCAGAAGGATATAGTCATTAGGGTTCATGGGATAGTTCTTGGATGCTCGGGAGAGTGGAAAGAAATGGGATAGCAACTTGCAACTAACAACCTTAGGAAGAATCAATCTAGCCAATCAAGTCTTGAAAACTCAACATGAAGTAAAAGTACCATTGCCCTAGATCTTATCATCATTTGATATACAACCATTTGTGAAATTTACATTCAATTCTTTACTTAATTTACTTTTCAAGTTCAGTAGTTTAATTTCCCAAACCAATCACCATTTTTATTGTTGTTTCTTAGAGTAGCAAATAAAGTGAATAACCTTGAACAATCCATCTAACAAGTCTCTAAGGGATCGATAATTGGGATTTAACCGTCCTATACTACCTGACGACCATGGGCTCTTAGGAAACATCAAGTTTTTGGCACCGTTGTCAGGAACTTGAATATTAATTGATTATTTTTAGGTTAGGATTTTTGTTTCAGTATTCTATATTTTACATTTTGTTTGCTGGTTGTTGAAGCTTACAAGTGTTGTATGCTCAGTGTATGCCAAGTACGAGAAGTCAGGGACCAACTTTGGCTTCTTTTGATCTTGAAATTGAGAGAACCTTTTGAAGGTTAGTCATGGAGAATAACGAGCAAGCACAGGGAAACAACCAACAGAGGGTTGAAGTGTTGGACTTTGCAAGGCCAAACTTGGAGAACACTTCTAAACCAATCATCAAGCCGGCCATCACTGGAAATTTTGAGTTTAAGGAAGGGACTGTGCGGTTGGTCCAAAATACTTGCCAAAATCAGGGCAAGTCGCGCGAGGATCCTCAAAGACATCTGATGACGTTCGTGGAGCTGAGTGAGAACTTTCACTATCAAAATGTGTCAGATGAGTATGTTAAGCTCACGTTGTTTCCATTCTCACTAATTGGTGAAGCCAAGGAGTGGCTTCAAAGTGAGCCAGCAGGTTCCATCACCCCTAGGGAGGCTCTTTCTAATAAATTCATCAACAGGTTCTTCTCTTCAAGGAGGACAAAAGAGTTGAGAGGGAAGATCTCCGAGTTTGTGCAGAAACATGGTGAAACCTTAGCTCAGGCGCGGGAACATTACAAGGGATACTTGAGAGATTGCCTGCAACACATGCAGCCAAAGGAGATTATTGGGCACAATTTTATTGAGGGCCTGAAGCCAGAGTAAAAAATCTTTCTTGGCGCTACTGCACAGGGATAGATTTTGTCCAAGAGCTATGATGAAATTGAAGCTCTTTTGAACCTCATGTCAACGGAGAGTCAATATTATCAAGACTCAAGTAGAGGGTTCACAGCAACAAAGGTGTCAAGAAAGCTCGAAGTAGATGGTGTAGCAGCAATCCGAGCAGATATTACCCAATTGGTGAAGGTAATTAGTAAGCTTGTAACCACACCAGAAAGAAGCTATGTTCAGCAGGTCCATCAGGTCCAGACTCCATCACCGTCATGTGAGGTGTGTGAAGAAGGCCACACTTATAAAGGTTGTCCACTAAACCTAGAATCTATATATTTTGTGGGAAAACAAGGTCCTGGTGGAGGTTTTGCAGGTAACAGCTATAACCAGGGTACCAAAATACAACCAATCCCTCATGGGAAGGGAATCAGAATTTCCAAAGGCCTCAGAATAACTATCAAAGACCTCAGGGCTAGTAGCCAGGCAGTTCACTTGTGGAGACTATGAAGTAGTAGATGGTTTAGCAAACTCAGGTGGCTAATGAGATGCAGAATTCCATCCATAAGCTGGAGACATAGATGGGACAATTGGCCCTTCAGTAGACTAACAGACCACAATGGGCACTTCCAAGTAACATCGAGAAGAACCCTAAGAAAAATGTGAGCGCAAAAAATTTACGCAGTGGAAAAGAGCTGGTGAGGTAATCCCCAGAGATAAAAAAAAGTTGATGAAGAACAGATTGTGAGGTCTAAGAATGAGGTTCGTGAGTCAAGAAACTCAAAGACAAAGATGGTATAAGCCGGACCACCTCCTCCATTTCCTCAAAGATTTAAGAAGCTGAAGGAGGACACAGCTTGCCAAAAATTTCTTGATGTTTTGAAGCAGATACATGTTAATTTACCTTTGGTTGAGCTTTTGCAGGAAGTTTCAAAATGTGCCAAGTATCTGAGAGATATCGTGGCAAATAAAAGGAGGCTCGCAGAGTTTGAGACTGTGGCTCTTATGAAAGAGTGCAGTTCCCGACTGAAAAACAAAATTCCAAAGAAGCTGAAAGACCCTGGGAGCTTCACTATTCCGGTTGTTATTGGGTGCAAGGAAGTTGGTTCAACAGTATGCGATCTGGGTGCGAGCATCAATTTGATGCTTGTATCATTGTTCAAAACTTTGGGTTTAGGTGAATCACGTCCTACCACAGTGACATTGCAACTTGCAGACCAATCTCTTGCATATCTTGACGGAATCATATAGGACATCTTGATTAAGTTGGGACCGTTCATCCTATTGGTGGACTTCATAATCTTAGATTACGAAGCAGATGCAACAGTTCCCTTATTTTGGAAGAGGAGTTTTATCCACCGCTGACACAGTCATACGGTGAAGTCGGGTAAGATGCCAATGACGATGGATGGTCAGGAGGCACTCTTTGAGGTGTTTAGAGCAGCAAGGATGATACCTCACTATAAGGACTTCACAATGAAGCCAATAGTAGATCCTGGAGGGTGTAAGCAGGTAGTTGAGAAGCATGTGCTGTATAAGAATTTAGCAGGTTTACAGGATACTAACTAAGTTACTCGAATGTAGGAGTGAGAGTGACTTTCGTCTTTCCACAATGTTAAATAATGTGCTGCATGGAAGACAACCCGTGAATGTCGTGACATGAGTATAACTAAGGTTCTTGGTGGGAGGCAACCCATCTTTCTAATATTTTTTGTTTTATAGAGAATAACAGGGCTTTGGAGGCAAAGAGAGCAGGGAAAATGAGCTGAACAAGTTTAAGCCTGGAGCGAGATACCTGGTGTGGGATGCTAGGTATTAAAACATCAGAAAGAAAAAAATTTCATATTGGTGTTATGGGTGGTGCGCCAAGCCAGCCCCAGTCCACGAAGAAAAAAAATTTCTAAGTATGTGGCGAAGTGACTAGTGCGCAGCACCAGGGGTGTTTTGTCTGAAATTCTTTTGGTCTAATAGGTCAAATTTGACCCAAGGACCTTAAAATTACTATAAACTCATGACCCACTTTATTTTAAATCCCCATTCATCCTCTATCATTAAAAGTAAAAAATAAAAAGCAACAAAATTCTCTCTTCCCCCTCATCTAACCCGTAATTCTCCCTCTCCCCATCTCCTATTGTTGTCTTCCCCAAGAAGCTTGGTGAAGCTAATCTCTTAAACTCAAGTAAGTAATTCTCTTCTCTCTTGGTTATTTAGTATAAAGAGCATGCCCTCTACCCTTCTTCCCCAAGTTAAGACCAAAAATCACCATTGTTGGTGAAAATCTTGAATTTCATAATGTAGGTTTCATTAACTTTAATCTCTAAAATTCTTTCATGATAATGTGTTATCCTTGTTGGGTTG
Organism: Datura stramonium; assembly: GCA_018107945.1. Taxonomy (NCBI): domain Eukaryota; kingdom Viridiplantae; phylum Streptophyta; class Magnoliopsida; order Solanales; family Solanaceae; genus Datura; species Datura stramonium. The sequence continues at coordinate 593,788 of JACEIK010000024.1, read as the reverse complement.
CTTATTTTTGATTAAATGTAGTGATTTGAAGTTGTGGGATAAAGGGTATGATGAATTGAATTTCATGAAATTGGTGGGTAGAACATTGATTATAGTGAGAGAAAGTGCATATATAGTTCTTTAATTCTTGAATGTGAAAAATATTGAGTTGTTGGAATTCATGTTAATTCATTGTGGATTGTAGTAAATTTTATGCCAAGGTCAGGCATTCTTGAAAAGCAAAAATTGAGGAGACATATGAAAAAAAATTCATGAACTTGTTTGTAGTGTAAAGTGAGTGAATAAGTTGGGTTGTTGAGATTGGATGATAATGGGGGAAGTCTTGAGTACCCTATTTGACAAATTCTAACGAGTATGCAAGAGAATTAAGTGTGGGATCAGTTCGCACCCGTTACACCTAATTAGCTAGCTTTTTTGTTCATGAACTAATTTTGTGAAGTTCTTAGTTGTTGATTGGAAGGTGTCATGGCATCAAAAGCTAACAATGGAAAGGAAGTATAGACCGCTAACGAAGGTCTTAAGAGGCTCTTGAAAGGGAACAAAAGGTTCTAGCTCATCGGCCGCCAAGGGATCCCCTGCTAAGAGATTCGGGGTTAAGGCTGTGGAGCCTCATGGGCTAAAGTGGTTTCTAACACAGAAGGAGGCCAAATATGCTCCAAAAAACTGGATTGACGAAGGTCACCTTGCAATTGAGTTCCCTACCATCCGCAACGAGGTCCTCGAGTTGGGATTGGATATGTCTTCACCGAGTCTGAAGAGTGCAACCTCACTTTGGTGAGAGAAGTTTATGCAAACTGGGACACTTCCTTCAAAGAGAGCGCCAGGGCCAGGATATGAGGACAGGTGGTTCTGTTCACTGCTAGGCATTCAGTGCCTTTCTTGAGACACCTGTAGTAGACCCTTCTGAGTACTTCATCTTTCTAAAGAAACCTCCATACTGCAAAATTCGACATAATCTATATGGTGAGCATTCATCAGCCCGTTCGGCAAGAGACTACAATGGCACTCACTCTACATTTCTGTTCTCCTACATAAATAAGGAGGCAAAAGTTTGGGTGAAGCTTGTTTGTATCGTGAGTTTCCCTGGAACACACATATTGATACACCCAAATTATACCTATTAAATAGGTATAAATCGGTCGTTGTTGTTAAATATAGAACCCAACAAGGTTGGGGTCGAATCTCATAGAAAATAAGGTGCTAACTTTATCAAAAGAGACTATTCAAAGTTATTTAGTCAATATTTCAAAGGGGGAAAATGAAATCACACTGATAGTTAAATATTTTGTAGTGACAATTAAAGGAAATATTTGACTTGTTTCAATTATTTAACTAAACTAGGGTTGTGATTCCCAATACCTCTTAACTATGACAGTTTATATTGTACTCAAATATAGGTTGACGTTACACATGTAGAACAAATAATTCTATAAATTTCTTAAAGTCTTTCGACTCATTTAAAGAATTATCACCCTCAATACTTTCGGTCTTTGAGTGATTTTTAGTTCATAACTTGTCCAAAGTTTCGGGTTGACTATTCGTATAACAACTCAAGTCATTAGATGAGGGTTGAAAGCCTCAAATACACATTGTCAATTCTCTTTCCTAATCATGAAATCTTTGATCAAGCAATTCTAATTTAGGCAAGATTCAATGTTTGCAACCGTTAAACAACAATTGAAACAAGAGAATTGACAACACATGTGGATTGATAACCTAAATATTTACATTTATAAACGCATATCAATGTTAAAAGATAAAGGTTTACACAACCCTAGGTATTAAAATTAACTACTCATTACAACGATAACATACATCTTGAAAAGAGAAAATACGAGAAAAATATACTCATAATGATAACACAAAGATGTTTGATTCATTATTGATGATAGAAATTATCCAAAAATACTCAAAGAAAACCTTACTTTCTTTTCCCTCTCCCGTATTTTCAAATGTAGCAATCATGAATAATAATTTTTCTCTCTCAAATGTTTCTTTAAAACTCTCTAAAAATTCTAAAAAAGGAAATAAGTAACGTACTAGTAATTATAAAAATGCCACCGCCACAACATTTATTGTGGGATCGCGGCCACGATTAGCCATTCATGGTCCGCACTTCGATCGCGTTCCAGGTGACACAAAATGGATGACTTTCTGCCTTTGATCTACGTACCATTTGCGCTTGCATTGCGATCTGCAATACACACTTGCATGGCGTTTACACTGTCAATTGGACGTGAAGTTCTGACTTGGAACATGGCTAATTCGCGATCCGCCCTTCGACTGTTGATCTTAGCACTGAGAGGTGCTTTTTTGGTCCTAAGCACGATGGATCCACGCCTCGCGGTTAGTCATCCACGGTTCATAGCTAGTTATCCTCACAGAGCTTAAGCTGTTTGGCTTGATCTTTGAAGAATTTTCACTTGATTCCTTTTCACCCTCTTATGAATGGTAATTTCCTGTACAAATGAAGAGAAATCATGCTAATTACTTCATTTTGTATCAATTTATCATAAAAATCTAAGTTTATAGCCTCAATAAGTTGGTTAAGATGCCAACATATCAAACCCCTAAACTTAAACTATTGCTTGTCCTCAATCAATGTTAGAACAATACATTCTCTTCAACCAACCAAAAAATCGCATGATAGACACTTGACTAGTGATAGGTTTCAACAAGAAGCCTAACATTTGGTGATCGTTACTCATATTAAATCAATCAAATTCAACTCTCTAGCAATGACTCAATATCATCTCGGTTGTTCTGACTTTAACAAAGTACTATATCTTTGTTCATAGCCTGTTATTGAAATAAGATTTAGAATGCACTCAACTTACATGTTCCCTTACAAAAGATAAGGATCCCTGGCTCACAAAGAAATCATTTATGCATTAGGGATATACACACTGTATATTACACTCTATCTCAGAAAAGAATTCTCATGCATATGGATATAGTACCATAGGCTTGCCCTTCATGTAGTTCTCCACTAATATAGATACACATATTCTGAAATCAAACAAGACTTGAGGGTGTTGGTGCGGGTTTGTATGGTACAGATAGGTCACCGATTAGTTCACATGGATCCTCTCTAAATGCTACCCTTCTCATTCTAAGTCTTCCTCTTTCCTGTTACCTTCTTTTCTCTCCTTGGACACTCTTATTTTGGTTTTCCTTCTCATTTCCCCCACGTCTTCATCTTCCCCTGACTACAATATAGAATATTGATGTCGCACAAGCGTACGCAAGCGCACGTAGTCGTTAAGTAATATAGGATTATTAAGTCCAAATATCGTACCCATAGAAACTTGTCAATTTAGTCATTATAAGGTTGTACTTTGATTTCACTAATCTACAAAACAAGTAAAATGAAGATTGGTTTGGAAAGTTAGACTACTAAAACTTCAAATGTAAAAATTAACTAAAATGAACGCAAGCTTGATTGTATTTAGATAATGATGACAGACTAGGGCAATGGAACTTGGTTGGTTTCAGGTTGAGTTTTTCAGACGTAATTAAACTAGCATGATTCTTCCTGCGATTGTTGGTTGCAAGTTACTATCCCATTTCTTATGACTATCCCTAGCATCCAAGAACTATTTCATGAAATCTAATGCCTATATCCCTATGGTGGCAAGAGAATAATGAAATGACGATTATGCCTACTTATATTTCAATTAAACGAGGTTGAAGGATATATCCCTATCCTCAACAACAACTTCTATCCTAACACCAATGGGTTCAAGGTCTTTGAATTCCCGTTCTGTATATGTATTTTTAACCCTTTCGATTTTCTTTCCCAAGTTCAATCAAAAGCCAACAGATTATGTACAAGGTGATCAATCTCATAAATAAATACAAAAAACCATAAAAAAAGAATCACAACTAAGTTTATTTAGTCTGTCAAATAATCAACCATTCACCTGGCCATGACCCTAGAATATAAGTTTAGCCACTCATAGACAAGCGGAAAAATAAATACTTAGTCATCATCATGAGAAAATATGAAGTAAAGAAGAGAAAACCTAGTTTTAGAATCTTGTCTTCCTTCCAAATGGCTTACAAGCTTTCATGAATGAACTACAGAATAAAACTTGAGTAAAGACTGCTTCAAAGAAGTCCAAAACTTCTCCAAGAAGTCAAAAAATTCGTAAAAAATGGCCTAAGGCTTATATTTATATATGAGCCTTCAAATAACGCTTCTGCCCTTTAAGACT
>JACEIK010000024.1:556758-567955 GCA_018107945.1 Datura stramonium | reverse complement strand
AACAAGAAAGTAGCTTCATTTAAAGTATTATGGAGGAATCAACATGTTGAGGGAGCTACGTGGGAAGCCGAAATGGATATGATGGCTAGATACCCACATTCTCTACTGGGTCAGTTCCAGCTTGGTGTATCAGTTTTGACCTAAAACTCAATTCAGTTTTCATGTTCATGTATCCAAGTTTCTTTTATGTATATGGATGTGTGTATGGTTTGTGAAATCAGTTCAGCTATATAGTTTGAATTGGGGGTGGTAATACCGTGAGTTTTTCAGTTTAAATGCTCAGTATTTAAATACGATAACTGCATTTCTCTACTTTTCTGTATGTTTTTCAACATTCGGGGATGAATGTTCCCAAGGGAGAGATATTGTTATACCCCGGAAGCCCAATTATCATATCCGGGAGTTGAAATGGAGAAAAGATTAAAAACTGACACCAGACACAGGACGTGACGTGAGGTGACCCATGAGATCAACCCATGAGTCGTGGGGAGGCCAAGATGAGCTTTAGAAGACTGGGAAATGGAATCCACATGGAGATGAACACGACTCGTGGTCAGGTCCCACGAGTCATTAGGTTAGTCGTGGGGAGTGATGCTTCAATAAAGAGGAAAAATGAAGACAGTGTACTTGACAGGAGGCCCCCACGAGTGGTGGTCAGCCGCCACGATTCGTGGGGTGAGTGTGATCAAGCATGGAATAAATATTATTGAGGCCAAGGCAGTGTACATCACGGATGGTGACAACGAGTCATGGTCACTAGGAACGAGTCATTATGTTGTCCGTTATGAGCCCCGAGAACTTGAGAAGCAGTGAACCTCATGAGCTATGCCACGAGTTGTGCCCCAGGGTAACGAATCGTCAGGTCCCTCATTGGGACCACCTAACAATTATTTTTTGCGAATTTAGTAAGGTTATTTCATCATTTCTAAGTTTCTAAAGCCTAAACTACGTCGTTTTGAGTTATGAATAGTGGCTTTTAAAGGGGTTAAGTTCATTTTAAGCCTTATTACTTCATGCATGTAAGGTAGAAGTCTAGAGAGGGTGATCAAGCCTAGCATTCATCAATTTCTCTTCAATTTCCTCTTGGGCATTTAAAGAAGTGTAAGAATCAGCTACCAACAGGTATGTATGGTTATGAATGAGTGATTTCTTTCACACCCATTCTCACTCCCTCTCTAAATTATGAATGTTCTATGACTAATCTATGGGGTTTTAACCCAATGCATGACTTTCCTAATTCTTTACATGGATATGATTTAAATACATTTCTACGATTTAATTATGAAGTATGTGCTATTTTTATAATATTTTCAATTAAAAATCATGTTCCTAGCCTTATGAATGAAAAAATCCATTGATGAGAAGTTCATGAAAGATGAGATTTGTGATGAATGTATGATGATGATGAGATACTATGATGAAAAGTATGTTTTCAAGCTACCCATGTTTATAATCATGTTTTCAATATGAATTGAGTATTTTCAAGAATGATAAAGCTTAGGGAAATGCCCACATGTTCAAAGTATGATTGATGATTTCTCGAATTAAGCTTACTACATGGTTTTGGAGCGAAGGCTCCCATTTATATTTTCAGCTTGTGATATGTTTGAGTTAAAGCTTTTCATATGCATAGCTTACCACATGGTTTTGGAGCGAAGACTCCCAATTATCTTTCAGCTTATGGTACGGTTTGAGTTAAAGCTTCTCTTATGCATGATTTCCGCTTCGAGGTGTATTTGATTTATGAGCTTCGTCAATAGACTATTTGAGTTTTGTTGAATAACAATGTAGAGCATATGCATATCTTTTTTGGGAGTAATGTCTACCACCAAGCAGGCAAATCGTCGAACACCCTATGCCTTGGAACTATGCGCCAATGTAGTTTTATACATTATGAGTTCGGGATCTCCTTGTGACCTATCCCCTGCCCTATTGGGCCATGAGCTTGATATCGATATCATGGTATCGTCCCTATCCCTGGAAAGGCTTTGGACGGCTCTACCCACTTGAGTGTGATAGTTGAGACCACGTAAGCTCTATCGTGGTATGTCGGTTAAATGACGAGTCTCCCATTATTCCTCATGATTTCAGTTATGCATGTTCATCACTCATGAGATTTACTTATGTAAGCATATTCTAAAGCAGGTTTGACTCAATGTTCATCTTTACTTATAAATATCATATTTCATCTTTGAGTTAATCGATTATGTTATGATATGTCATGATGATATGTTATGTCATCATGAGATCATGATTTCAGAAAGAATTCATGTACCAGCCCTACTCTCCAGATTCTTAATGTTTATGTTTTTACATTATGCATTTCCTTAAAATAATTTTATTTACTTAGCGGTTTTACTTACCTTGCATACTTTCGGTACATTCCACGTACTAACTGCATACTCTATATTTATCATTTCATGATATAGGATCGGCTCTTAGGTTCAACCCCCATTTGTGAGTCAGCTTATCAAAGTTAGCCTTTGGTTATTGGTGAGTCCTCATCTCCCGAAAACTAGACTACTCAGATTTTCTTTATGTATTTTCAGTTTCAACTTGTTATCACTTAGCATGGATTGGCTATTTGCTTGTTATGCCTCAGTTAATTGTAGAACCCGGGTAGTAGAGTTCAGATTTCCGGGTGAGCCAATCACAGAATGGAAGGGTAGTTAGACTATGCACATGTATGTCATTTCATTTCCTACCTTAAGGCCGAAAGATGATTTCAAGATTATTGTACCATCTAGTTAGGGTTAAGGATGTTGAATTTCAAGGGCCAAATATCAACAAGTTCCAGTAGTACACTTGAGTATCTAGAGATCTTTCTAGATTGTTACCGAAAATCCCTCGGCGGGAAATTGATTTGGTATTGACCTTTCCCGACACGCAACCTATATCTATTTCCTCCTATAGAATGGCTCAGCTGAGCTCAAAAAGTTGAAAGAACAGTTGAAGGACCTGTTAGATAAGGGTTTTATTAGACCGAGCAAGTCCTATGGGGTGCACAGTTCTCTTTGTCCAGAAAGAAAGATGGTTTCCCTTCTTATGTGTATTGATTATTAACAATTAAACAAAGTCACCGTAAAGAATAGGTATCCTTTACCCAGTATTGATGATATATTTGACCAGCTTCAGGGTGCCAGTGTTTCTCAAAGATAAATCTCGGATCCGGGTATCATCGGCTGAGTTTTGGGAGTGTGACATCTGAACACAACCTTGGGGCTGCAGTATGGCCATTATGAGTTTGTAATTATGTCTTTTAAACTAATAATTCTCCTGCAGCTTTTATGGACTTAATGAAAAGGATGTTCAATCCTTACCTGGATATGTTGTGATTGTGTTTTATTGATGACATCCTAAATATACTCGAACGAGGAGGAACATGCCACTCATTTGAGAATAGGGCTTCATACTCTCAAGGAATGCCAATTGTATGCCAAATTCAAAAAGTGCAAGTTTTGGTTGAACTTTGTAGCGTTTTTGGGCCATGTGGTATCAAGTGAGGGTATAAAATTAGATTCTCAAAAGATTGAAGCGGTGAAGAACTGGCCTAATGGTGAACTCTTAGATATTCGGAGTTTATTAGGTTAGCTGGCTACTACCGGAGATTCATTGAGGTTTTCATCGATTGCATCACATTTACCAAATTGACCTAGAAAAAGTGAAATTCAATGGTAGAAGGCTTGTGAGAACAACTTCCAAGAGTTGAAGACTCGACTTACTTGACACTAGTGTTAACTCTACTTGATGCCGATGGGTTCATGGTGTATTGTGATGCTTTAGGATTGGACTTGGGTGTATATTGATGCTTTGGTAAGGTTACTGCGTATGCCTCTAGACAGCTAAAAGTCCACGAGAGAAGAATTACCCGAACCATGAACTTGAATTATGTAGTGATGTTCGGGAAATATGGCGACATTATTTATGTGAGTTAAATATTGGATGTGTTTACGGACCATAAGCTTACAATATGTGTTCATACAGAAGGATCTCAATCTTTTTGTAAAAGAGGTGAGTTGGAAGTTACTCAAGGACTATGATATGAGTGTACTATACCACTCGGGCAGGCTAATGTAATAATGACGCACTTAGTAGACTCTCCATGGAGAGCGTGACTCATGTGGATGAAGGGAGGAAGGGCTGGTGAAGGATGTGCATCGACTCCGAAGGTTGGGAGCTAGGTTAGTTGACTCGATCGATAGCGGTGTTGTGGTTCAGAAAGGATCAAAATCGTCCTTGGTAGTGATGTTAAATCTAGGGAAGATGAGGACCCAATTTTGGTAAAGTTAAAGGAATCCATTAAAAATCAAAGGTAGAGTCTTCTCCAAAAGGGGAGTCGGTGTGCTTAGGTACCAGGGTCACCTATATGTTCTAGATGTTGATGATTTAAGGAACAGATGTTATGCGAGGATCATGGATCGGGTATTCTATCCATCAGTGCCACCAAGATGTCTGGTGACCTACGGAAATCTATTGGTGGAATGGCATGAAGAAGGATATCCTTGAAATTCATAGCAAAGTGTCGAACTATCAGCAAGTAAGGTCGAGCACGAGAGGGTAGAGGTGTGCTTCAAAATATTAGTATTCCTACTTGAAAGTGGAAAGAAATCAATATGGACATCATCACAAGGTTTCCTCGTACGCGTCGACAGTATGACTCAATTTGAGTTGTAGTGAGACAGGTTGATAGAACGCTCATTTTCTCTTTTGGTCAAATCATGGATTTAGCATAGGATTATGCCAAACTATATAACCGGGAGCTATTGCAATTGCATGGAGTGCCCTTATCCATCATTTGAGATAGAGGTACTCAATTTACCTCTCGGTTTTGGAAGTTATCTCAAAAAGGGCTTGGAACACAAGTTAAACTCAGCACAACGTTTCAGCTTTGCCAAATAGATGGCCAGCGGGTGAACAATCCGGACCTCGAGGACATGCTTCTAAGAGCATGTGCGTTGACTTCAAGTAGCTGGGATGAGCATTTGCCACTTATCGAGTTTGCATACAACAACTATTATTCCAGTATCCGGATGGCACCATTCGAGGCTCTTTATGTGCGGAGGTGTAGGTCTCCCATTGGATGGTTTAAGGTTGGTGAAGCGGCAATGATAGGACCAAAGTCTCCAAAAGTCCTATGCGGATGTGAGGAGAAGGGAATTAGAATTTGAAGTCGATGATTGGGTATTTTTGAAGGTGTGTCTCCCATGAAGGGAATGATGAGGTTCGGAAAGAAGGGGGAACTTAGTCCCGCTAGCCGACGTGCAAGGATAGTGAGACGTGTTGGCAAGAGATGGCCTAAGTTGGAGTTTCCCTCCCAGAATTAGCTTCTGTGCATTCCGGATTCCATGTATCACTCTTAAAAAGTGTTTGGGTGACACAACTCTAGTTTTCAGTGGGCGGTGTTGGTGTATGAGACGGCCACGGTTATGAGGTGGTTTCGGTATAAATATTGGATCATCGGGTTTGAAGGCTAAGGAACAAGAAAGTAGCTTCATTTAAAAGTATTATGGAATCAACATGTTGAGGAGCTACATTGAAGCCGAAATGGATATGATGACAGATACCCACATTTATTCTCTACCAGCTCGGTTCCGGCTTGAGGTATCGGTTTTGACCTAAAACTCAATTTAGTTTTCATGTTCATGTATCCAAGTTTATTTTATATATATGGATGTGTGTATGGTTTGTGAAATCGGTTCGGCTATATAGTTTTTAATTGGGAGGTGGTAATACCGTGACTTTTTTCAGTTTAAATGCTCGGTATTTGAATCCCGATCATACATTTCTCTACTTTTACTGTATGTTTCAGCATTCGGGGATGAATGTTCCCAAGGGGAGATATTGTTATACCACACGGAAGCCAATTATGAGACTCGGGTATTTGAAACGGAAAAAGATTAAAAACTCACAGCGAACACGGGTGTCGTGTCGTGAGGTGACCCCATAGAGATCAACCCATGAGTCGTGGGGAGGCCAGGATAGGCTTTAGAAGGCGGGGAAATGGAATCCACATGGAGATGAACACGACTAGTGGTCAGGCCCCATGAGTCATTGGGGTTTTAACCCAATGCATGAATTTCCTAATTCTTTACATGGATATGATTTAAATATATTTCTACGATTGAATTATGAAGTATGAGCTATTTTATAATCTTTTCAATTAAAAATCATGTTCTACAACCTTATGAATAGAAAAAAATCCATTGATGAAGTTCATGAAAGATGATTGTGATGAATGTATGATGATGATGAGATACTATGATGAAAAGTAAGTTTTCAAGCTACCCATGTTTATAATCATGTTTCATGAATTGAGTATTTTCAAGAATGATAAAGCTTAAGAAATGCCCATGTTCAAAGTATGATTGATGATTTCTCGAATTAAACACTACATGGTATTGGAGCGAAGGCTCCCATTTATATCTAAACATGGTATTGTTTGAGTTAAAGCTTTTCATATGCATAGCTTACCACATGATTTTGGGCCAAGACTCCCAATTATCTTTTCGACATGAGTGGTTTGAGTTAAAGCTTCTCTTATGCATGATTTACGCTTCGAGGTGTATTTGATTTATGAGCTTCGTCAATAGACTATTTGAGTTTTGTTGAATAACAATATAGAGCATATACCTGTCTTTTGGGAGTAATGTCTATCTGCTTGAGGCAAAGCGTCGAGCACTATGCCTTGGAACATGCGCCAATATAGTTTTATACATTATGACTTTGGGACCTCATATGAGCTATCCCCTGCCCTATTGGTCCATGAGCTAGATATTGATATCATGGTATCGTCCCTATCCTTTGGCAAGGCTTTGGACGGCTCTACCCAACTGAGTTTGATAGTTCGAGACCACGTAAGCTCGATCGTGGTATACGTTAAATGACGAAGTCTCCCATTATTCCTCATGATTTCAGTTATGCATGTTCATCACTCATGAGATTTATATTGTAAGCATATTCTAAAGCAGGTTTGACTCAATTTTCATCCATACTTATAAATATCATATTTCATCTTTGAGTTAATCGGTATATTTATGATATGTCATGATGATATGTTATGTCATCATGAGATCATGATTCGAAAGAATGCATATCGAGTCCTACTCTCGAATTCTTAATATTTATGTTTTTACATTATGCATTTCCTTAAAATAATTTATTTATAGCACTTATAAATATCATATTTCATCTTTGAGTTAATCGATTATGTTATGATATGTCATGATGATATGTTATGTCATCATGAGATCATGATTTCAGAAAGAATGCATGTCAGTCCTACTCTCAGATTCTTAATATTTATGTTTTACATTATGCATTTCCTTAAAATAATTTTATTTACTTAAGCAGTTTTACTTACCTTGCATACTCGGTACATTCCACGTACTAACCGCATACTCTATGTTATATCATTTCATGATATAGGATCCGGCTCTCAGGTTCAACCCCATTCGTAGTCAGCTTATCAAAGTTAGCCTTTGGTTATTGGTGAGTCGTCATCTCCCAAAGAATAGACTACTCAGATTTTCTTATGTATTTTCAGTTTCAGCTTGTTGAGTTAGTTGGGGTTCTTGTTCTCAACAACTCGTCATGTTTAGAGGTTTTTCAGACATATGTATGTAATCATCTTTGAATTGTGAATTCTGATGTTATGTTTAAGTTTGGACTTCCTCTATGATTATATTATTTTTTTTTCAGTTTCATTGATCGAAGTTAGATGTATGCTTATGCCATGGGTTGAATTGGGGTCTCTCGGGGCACCTAGTCCCGTGTTACGATCCGGGCCTCCGTTCGGATTGTGACAGTCTACAAGATCAGTAACAGGATATCTCATCAAATTATGTGACTATTTGATCACTTGAAAGTCAAAGAAATAGATCACTATCTCAACAAGATCTACTGAATCTGAGTACAGGAGTATGGCAACCACTCTCCCAGAAATTATTTGGTTATTAAGATTACTAAATGAACTGGAAGTACCTACAACCAAACTAGTAGTTATTTTTAGTTATATCAAAGCAGTCATGAAAATTACAGCAAACCCTGTGTATCATGAAAGAACCAAACATATAGCAATTGATTGCCGCTTCATAAGGAAAAATATGATGCAAGGCATAGTAGCAAAAAAGTACATTCCTACTCAAGAACAACCAGCTGACATTTTGACCAAAGGACTTCCTTGAGTGCAACATGAATATATCAATTCCAAGATAGGTTTGCTAAACATATTTGCATTATCTCCTACCTAGCTTGAGGCGGCGTGTTGAAGTATTAGATCTAAAGTAAATAGGAAAACTGTTAAGGAAGAGTGACAGTGTGATCACTACCTCAGCTATTCAACAAGTTAGTTAAAGTATTTAGGACTTCTAGTGGTAGTTAGAATAGTTAGTTAGATCTCTAACTAACTCTATCTAAGAGATGTGTGTGTGTGTGCCTATATATACGTGTGTGTGTGTAGATAAATATACAAGATACATGAATAAAGATATACAATCTTCTCTCTAAAATGTGCTCTCCAGTTTATCTCTTCTTCTCGCATTCTTCTTCTTGTTGTTCTGCTTCTTCTTCTTCCTTACTATACACACATTCATCAAGATCTTCATAGAAGATCACTTTACAACGTGGACCTTTCATCATAATCATCTAAATTAGTAGTATATGCCTCAAGTGCGTAGGAACATGTTCAACTTTTCATTTAGTTAAAGTGAGGCTCACACATTACAAATTATTTTTCATTTATGTATAATAAAAAAAATATAATCCGTTCTTTTGTAAATAATTATTAGATGATAATATTTGAAAAGTGTAAAAATTCAAACCCTCATTTTGAGCATTTATACTACATTTCGTGTTTTGATACTTTTGCAGCTTGATATCATATTTATATACTTAGTGGGATGGTTCGGGTTGAGACGTAATGGGACCAGAAATATTTTTAACACAATCCTGATCAAGAAAGCTTAAAGTCTAGATTGAGAAATTAAACCCCTCTTTTTATGTATTAGCGTGTATTTAAATCTTATTATGAATTTCAACAACTATTTTAGAAATTTTTAGCAAGGAGCCCTCGATATTGAATCTTACAAGGGTGGAATTTCAGCCCCAATTTAAGATACGGATTTCTTACATTGATCTATTTATTATATGTTATTTTCATTGAATTTCATCCTTAAATCATGAGATTTAAGAGTTTAAATTGAAATTTTTTTTATCTAATTCTAAAAAAATTATTTATTTGACTTAATAATCGATATCAAAATAGGATTTTAATTATTGTATTGAATTCCTTAAATTTTATATACCACATCCATGAATTCAATTTTTAAATTCGGATTATTGACCTGAAGGTTGGATTTGAGTTGACCAACAGTTGATTTTGACCCTAAGGTGTCCTAAAATTATGAAAATAATTTTCATAGACTAATGTGTGTCCATTATTGATGAATTGAATCGATTAAAATCATTGAAACTTGTTTGGGTGGACTGGCATTTTTAGTAAAGGTTTGGCTAACAGAATTTAGACAACTGAGACTTTAGCTCTTAGTTTTCTTGATTTTCTCAAAAGGTATGTTATATATGTAGTGCATGTATGCATTTAAACCATTTAATCATGTGCGCGGGTAAGCATGAGTTAGGTTGCGTGAAACATGTTTGACCTAGTTAGACCTCGAGGGCGCCATTATGTGTTTTTAACACTATTTGATACTTCTTATTAAGTTGAGTATGTTGTGATAATTGATCAGCTAATTATAAATTTTTATTAATCGATCAAATGAGGTTGAGGTTAACCATGAACATATTGGTGAAATGCAAAGTCCAACCTAGGTTTGCGTGTCCTATGGATGGTTTGGTGAAACATATAGGTGCTACCTTTGGGTTTAATTAGCATGATATGATAAATAGTTGATTATTAGTTGTTTAGCATTCATTATTACATTGTTGAGTGCACTACGGTGATATTGTCTAGGGAAGTGGTTTGTTATGTAGTGCTAGTAGAATCGAGTAATATTTGAGGGTGTTGCACTGTTGAGGTAGGTAAGACAAGCACCTATGCTCCGAAGATCGGTAAGTCAGGAGGTTGATGTACTGTTGAGACACCATGATCTCTAAGTATATATTCAAGATCATATGGTGTTTTGATGATTGATAAATATTGTATAATTGAATTTTATATATATAAGAAATATTGAAGATTGAAGAATGAAGAATGATGTTCAAAAACTAAACCTTTAATAGATCTCCAAAAGAAGATGAAGAAGCTAGCAACATTGCAGGGGAACTGATTAGAGAACCTGTTCCTTTGACAGAGTTGGAGACTATGTGAGAGAAGTTGTTTCACATGTGCATTCGAAAATCTTAGCTTAGAGAATTATAATTAGCCTTAATTTAATTCTACGAAAAAATTGAAAATCAAGACAAGAAAAGTTACCATAAATTGTGCACATAGAATAAGCTCGAAATTGGGAGAAGGAGGCCCGACATATGAAAAAGATTCAAACAAAGGTAAAATAAGATTGGATTCTTGGAGAGACTTGAACCAATTGCTGTTTGGATTAGAGGACTACAAGATGGATATAAACATAAATTCTTTGGAGTTTGATAACACACCCAAAGAAAGAGGCGTCTAAGTGAGAAGAAATCTACACAGAGTTTTGAAGAAGAATCAACTGCTACAACCAAAGAACCTGGTCCTATCAAGATATATTTATAAAAAATTTGCATTGTAATAGTTAGTTTCATATTATGCTTCTAAAAAAGATCTTGATTACTTTCTCAACTGATTGTAGTAGGTGTATTTTTGTATTGTGAGGAACTTCATTGGTTGGGTAGAGCCATTGAAGAAGAGTAGAGAAACAGGTACAGACAGGGACTATTGGGAATAATTTCATTGATGTACAGGGGCAGTTGTAATCTTAAATAGCTAGAGTTTAGTGAAGAGTTTGAGACAATGCTAAAAAGGTAAATCATAGTTTTTGTGTCCCTTGAGTAAGGAGTTTTTCATGCTAAAATACTTGTGTTGATTTAATTATTTTATAATTTAACTTATTACATAGTTGCTCGAAGAACCTGGTTCTTTGAGTACTTAGATCGCAGTCAAACTAACATATACCATCTGAGATTGGTCAGTTAGGCATCTATGCCTAATAGAAGTTTGTTATAATTATGTTGAATTTACACTTGTTATCTGTATCATTAG
>JACEIK010000024.1:502959-521965 GCA_018107945.1 Datura stramonium | reverse complement strand
TTTGTTTCTCCAATGACAGTTCTTGTAATATTCTCCTTTGTTGTGTTAAGTGATAATGTAATGCTCACCTACCTGAATGGATTTGGTTGTTGCACTGTTCTTATTGTTTCTTTTCCCGCTTTCCTTATTTTCATTCATGTTAGTGTTGCCCCAGTGGCCATGAGTTAACTTATCTCTGCATTCTTGTCTTGGTTTACTGTTTTTTTCTTTTTTATGATGCCAAAGGGGGAAGATACTCGATAGGGGTAAGGAATGATGAATGTCTTGGAAGTTGTGTGTCATGTTAGTCAAGGGGGATTACGGTGATAGGGGGAATACATTGTGAAGCCTGTTCTGTAAAACGTGCAAGGAAGGTTGTCATCATCAAAAAGGGGAAAATTGTTATATTACTGGTTTTGATGATGTCAACCCCATACAGGGACCTGATCCCTTGTGCTGGTGTGACTCAAATTTGAACTGGGCGGAAAAAATCTTTCCAGCTGTAAAGGTTACTTTTTGGCAGTGTGTTGGTGAGAACAGCAGGGCGCAGCAGTGCAGCATGGAAGCATTGCAGCAGCCTAGGCCTAGTAGGTCATATGTACTTGACCAATGAGAGAGTTTTCTTGTTGAGATGAACAACACTCTCTCCTTTTACCCATTGGACAAAAGAGAGTTGGACAAACAAATAGGTGGACAAACCCAACAACTCTTCATTCAGAAAAATAGACCTTGACCAAAAGCTTCTTCTTCTCTCCAAAACAACAACCATTGTTTCCCGGTTCTAAAACAAGGATTGAAATTATTGAGCTCAAGTTTGAGGCTGCCATCAAAGAAGAAGAAGTGCATTGTAATAGATAGAAAACTTTGTCATTTGTACAAGTTTGTTTTCCTATTTTCAAAGGTTGTTTTCTTGTTTCTGTCGACTAGGGTTAGTTGACATTTCRGCTAGAGTTAGCCTTGTATTTCAGTTGAGTTTTAGCTGGAGTAGATGACATTGATGTCATAGTTTGAAGTCTTGTAATAGAGGTGTTACAAGTGGGAGATTAGGAGGTTAATCTCTTAGTTTATGCTAGAGTCTGTAATCTTGTTGCTCAGATCTAGTAGAGGAGTTTGAGAAATCCTACGAGGTAGGTCGTGGTTTTTTACTTCCTGTGAGCAAGGAGGTTTTCCACGTAAATATCGTGTGTCATCTTCTTACTGCTTTATTTACGTGTGCGTGCGTCTCTGTTTCTGTGTAACCTGATAGAGGGACCAGGTCCCAAGTACGGTGGTCGACCCATATAACTCATCAATATGTGCAGAGAAATGCCCAACAATTTTTTTTGTTTGTATAGAACGACTGCTGACACCAACTTGAATATGTACCACTTTTAGTTATTCAACTAAGATATCCTAGCAATCTACTCAAACATCTTAACTACAGGCTTCAAGATTCTAATACTATAATCAGTATCATGCCACAAAAATCCCATGATTGGAGAAAGATCTCTTCATTAACAAGTCCTTCTTCAACAATGCGCATACATAACATTAATCTATTTGCATCAATAGTTTTATATTTTCACTTAGGAAAAACCATTATTCTCTTTTCCATAATGCAATTTCCAAGGGTGTTTCCCTTTTGTTCATCATCCTGACATACTACAAGTACAATAGTAGAAAAAAGATGCAATCTATCAATTATGTCTTAATTCCCAAATTAGTAAATTGAGGTCTCATCGCAGATTGCTTTCAAGCAGATTTTACCAAATGCCACCCTCCTCATATGTTTGGGATAGGGTATTAGGGAAAATATATGGACGAGAATTGAACACAAAAATATATACACATTACAGTAGTTAAAAAGGAAAGAAGTAAAGCTGCTCACTCTTTGGTGGAAGAGCTCTAGCAGGGACCGATTTAACAACCAATGATGCAGCAGACTCCTGGGAAAAGAAAGAAGGCCATCCTTTCAAAACACTAGGCCCCCAAAGCTCCCCCAATGTCGTCAATTGGACCAAGAAAGTCCACAACAGCACCATTGTTGTAGCCCTTATCATCCATAGCTTCATTCTGGACCGCGGGAAAACTAAACAATTCTTCAGTTTCTCCACACGACTATCTCCTAAAGCTGTGCCTTTTAACCCCATTACACCCAATCCCCACCTCCTTCTCCTCCTTTCCTTCTCTTCCATTTCTCCCTCTATTCTGCACATATCCCTGCCATAAACTCTATTTGCAACTTGTATTTCTCCCTCTTTCAACACCTACTATCAGATTATAAATAATAATAATAATTTAAAAAAAAAAAGAAAATTATGTCTTTCGGATAATGTAGGATCCAGAAACTCGCCAGAGAGTAAGAGACTGTCCAACGAATCAGTAAGACTGACTAAGGTGAAAGAAAAATAGGATCTAAAATCAATCAGAAATTAAAAGAAAATCAGTCCAACTCCAGTTTCTTGATAAATTGAACCAACAGAAAAGATAAAACAGAATGAATGAGGATAATTGCGAGATCTAAAGGGGCTTTTTTGGTGTAATATCCAGAATCGTGAAACGCCGGTGGGCCAAAAAGGTAGATGAGGATGAGAGAGCAGGAGAGAGAGAGCGAGAGCGATAAGCATGCCCCCTACAGTATCGTAGGCTAGAGAATGATGTGGCTAAATGTACCTGATTATTGCTTAAGCATGGTCATTGGTTGGAGAGTGAAAATTATCTACATGGAAAAGTTCACATTTCTTTCTTGTTCTTGCTATGCTTCTCTTGTGCTGCAAACTACGTGGATTTGCCCAGCAAGCTTTGGGATATTTATAGTGAGAATAAGATGGAACTAAATTACTCCATCTTGTATATTGGTACGTGCTACTTACTAGTAAACAATATTGACATTCAAAACAACACATGAACTATGATGTTCTTTTATTTTAACAGCCTATGGAGCAAATCAAATGTATTATTTGAAATAATACAAAAATAATATGCTCAATGTAATACAATGGGTAGAATCTAAAAAGGTTAGGGCTTATGCAGATCTTACTCTACTTCGTTGAGGTAGAGAGGTTGTTCTGATAAGTCCTTGATTTCAAAGCAGTACATAACATTCAGATAATAACAACTAAATAATGCAATAACTAAAGCACAAGAAACAGGTGGTAATAGAAATTAAAGAACAATAAACTACGAGAATAATGCTATAATACTGTAAGAAATTGAAAACAACTATGGTAGTTATGGTGTTCCAAACTACCACCAAGCCTATTCCACTGACAATGCTTGACTACTTACTAACCTCCCACCCATCATACCCTCTTATATACGACCATGTCCACGGTAAGTTGAAGATGCGCCATGTCCGTCTAATTACCACCCACATATACTTCTTTGGCCTTCCTCTATCTCTCCCCACATCCACCATTGTCAACCTCTTACACCTCCTCATTGGGGCATTTATGCATCTCCTCTTCACACCAAACCATATCAGTCTCACTTCTCTCATCTTATCCACAACGGAGGTCACTCTTACCTTATTCTGGATATCTTCATTTCTAGTACTATCCACACACCCATCTCAACAACCTCATTTTGTAATTTTTATCTTCTGTAATGAGAGTTCTTGTTGGAAGGTTATGGTCTGTGCCTTGAAAGCCTTTTGATGATTGACAAAGTGATTATGAGAACCGAGTACAATTCATGTTATGCCATTTTATGTTCACTTATAGGTGAACCAAGTGCCTCCGTTTGTAGGTATTCTCACATCATAAAAGAAGCACATTTCAGCATGTTACTTATGACAAGTAAAGATATAGAGATATTGTGAAATAACAAGTTGGACCCCCATAAGGAAAAAGTTTCATGAGGAGAACATTTTCTTAAGGAAAGAGTGTCCTATCAGGATCTGGTTCCTTACCCAAATGATTTTAGGTTGCAGGGAAAGAACCTAATTATTCTTGACCTCTTTCACTAATACAAAGGGATCATTAAAAAATGTGAAGGATCACCTGTTGAATACTCCATTAAAGAAGTTTCTCTGAAGCAATAGTCATATCGACAAGAAGTAGAATTCCAGACATCAAGTTAGAACGAGTGAATAATTGGCTTTCGAGATTTGTCTAGTTGTGATCAAGTTCATAATTGGTGTTTTTGAGTTGTAGCTTTCTTTGCTATTCTAGTCAAGTCAAGTTGTGATAGCTATTTATTCTTGTTCTTTAAATTTTGACATGTTTTGTATTTAAAGTGGTATATAGTTAGAGTAAAATTTAGGAGTTAAGGTATTAAAGTTAGTCCCTTAAATTATAATTATAATCTGAAACTGCTCTTTAACATTAGTGAGTTTGCTCGAAATCCTGCCCATCGTAGGTTGTGTTTATTGCTCTTTTGAGCAGGGAGGTTTTCTGTGGTAAACACTTACGTTGTTATTGTTAATGTTATTACTATAATTCTCTTGTTCAATGAACCTAGTTCACTAAGCCAGTAATAACTTGAAACTATTAAGGTTATTATTGTAGTTGAAGGGAACTAATATATTTCAATTTGTATCAGAACAAGTTTTTCATTATAAGGATAATTTCTTGAAAAGGTCTCAAATAGCAGCACCACCAACTACACAAGAAGGACAATCCACTGTCGGGTCACTGTTTTCAACGAAAAACACTATGGGTGGTCGAAGAACATAATGCAAAAGTATCTTATTGAAAAAGACTACAACCAGTGGAATGCTATGCTTGATGGACATGTCATTCCCATGAAGACAAGATATTATGTTCTTGATGGACATGTCATTGCCATGAATACAAGAGATTATGGAAAGAACCAACCAAGTTCCTAAAGGGAGATTGGAGTCAACACATAAGACAAGGTGGTCATTGAAAGAAATGTTAAGGCAAAGAAAATACTTGTGTGTGGTATTGGACCAGAAAAATACAATAGAATTGCCTCGTGCTCAAGTGTAAAAGAAATCTAAGATGCATTAGATTCTGCCGTAAAGGAATCAACCACGTGAATAAATCAAAGATAGAGATGTTAAACAGAAAATACGAACTCTTTCAAATGAAAAAAGGAAGAATCCATATAAGATATGCACACCAGGTTCTCTTCTATCATAAATAAAATGTACTCTTTTGGGTGAAACTGTACCCACAAGCAAGGTTGTTCGAAAGCTATTCAGTGTGCAACCAGGTGCATGGGAAAGAAAAATAGAGGCTTATATTAGAATCCCATGATCCGGATATGTAACACCTCAAAAGTCCCTACGACCAAACCCTAGACATGTAGCAGATTCAACATAAAAATCTGCATTTTGTTCTCAGAACGACTCATGATACGAGTCATAGGTTGATGTAAGGAGTCCTTATGAGCTATCAGATGTCAGATTTTGGACCTACAAGTCAAGGTACGACTTGTTGTTTGGTGTAACAGGTCGTTCGACAAAAGTCATGGTATCTGATTAAGCGGCAGACTTGGGGGAAATAACGGGCTATGATACAACTCATGGTAGGTAATAATGAGTCATTTTATGCAGTCGTGGAATGATAATATAGGGGTGAGGATCCCTAACCACGAGCCATGGTACCACTCATGGAAGGAAACAACAAGTTATTGTAAGGCCTGTGGATTGAGAAACAGGAAGCCTGGAAAATGTAATTTTATAGCAAGGAGAGAAAACCATGAGTGGTTATTTGTGGGTACGACCCGTGGTACGTCCCGTGGTGCCTGCCAGTCAGCTTTTGGTTATGTGTTCCCAGAGGTATTTTTATAAATTCCTAAGCTCCTAACTCCTTAATAACATCATTTTAAGCTTCCTGAAGAGTAATTTAAGAGGGTTTAACCTAGCCTAAGTAATTATGCTCTCATGCATGCATTGAATTAAAATCCTCCTCCAAGATCAAGTTATTCCTCATCAATTTCTCTCTCAATCCTCTTGGATTCTCAAGACCAGCTTAGAAATTAGTTTACCCAGGTATGTAGGGCCATGAATGGGGGATTTCTTCCACCCTTATACCCAATTACTTCTCTAATTCATGAATATAAGTCTCTAATCAAGTGTATAATAATTCTAGGGTTTAACCCAATTCCATGCAAATATTCATGCTATGTCTATGGGTCCAATACCTTCATGTTTTGATTGATGATTTAAGATTATTGGGGCAGACTTTACTCTTAGTTTAATTATTAAATCATGATTTCATGTTTATGAGAATTATGCCCTATTATGCATGATTTATGAAATTCAAGNCCTATTATGCATGATTTATGAAATTCAAGCTTATGAGTCTATGATTTCAAGTATAATAAATTATCTAGTATGCATGAATGTTTATGATTTCTTATTTTATGATTTCATGACTTTGAATACGAAGCTTATTTCAAGTATATATGACAATATGATTTGGGCAAACCCATGCAAGTTAAGTATGCTTATCATGATTTTAGCCAAGGCATACAGGATCAATTTATGAAATGTTTCAGTGTCAAGACTCCTAATATTCAGATTTAAGCTATATTTTGAGAATATAATTATATGAGCAATATGCATGTTTTGGGAGTAGTGTCTAGCATTGAGTAAGCCAAGATTCTGAGAACCCCAGTCTCTGAACTACGCACTAACGTAGGATATATTTTATTAGGATCTCTCAAGAGAGTGCTTCCCCTGCTCGAGGACATACCCGTGATATCACACCTCATTCGTACTTTTCCATGGCAAGGCTTAGGATGACTCTCCTCCACGTGGACAAGACGTCGGATTATCATGTGCTCATACATGATGGTTGTCGATTATGATAAATCTCCCATTTTCCTCATGATTTCAATTACTCATGTCCAGGACTCATGATATTATGTTTTATAGAACATTTGATACATTTATCAGCCTATGAGCTTTCATTTACGATTTCAAGAATGACAAGTTATATGATTTCTATTTCTAAACTTTGGGTCTTTATATTCAGATTACGATGAATGGCTTATGAATATGTTTACGATGGATTTATGGCTTTGAACATGCAACCCTTACTCTCATATTCTATCTTGATTTGTATTCATGATTTTAGACTAACGTTTTACTAGCATGTTTTACTTACCTTGCATACTCAGTACATTCAAAGTACTGAGTGCATACTCTATCTCATGACATAGGTTCGGGTGATCCCTCCCAGTCTCATCAATAGCTCACACTCACTCATTTCATCTCCATCCTGCTTGGGTGAGTCCTCATTCTCCGGGGACCTTATTAGTTTTACGATTTTACCATGTCTTTTAGTTTCAGAACTAGTGAGCTAGTTGGAGGTGTTGTTCCATCAACTCGTCGTAGTAGTAGAGGCCTTTCAGACTATCATGTATAGACAAGTTCAACATTGTTGAGTTGTGTTTATGCTTTTATCCTTATGAGATGCAGATTTCCACTTATGGCTTATTTATGCTTTAATTTTCGCCTTTTTATGCTCTTAAGTCATGCTATGTATGTATTATGTGTTAGCTTAGAGCCATTCTTGGTTCTATGTTATATGTCAAGTTCTCTAAATATGAATATTTTGTATCAGTCAAGAAGAGACAATGTAGTAACAAACGCCCTTAGCCATAAATATATGGGGAGTTTGGCATACTTGTATCCGAACAGCAGGAATTAGCTAGTTTAGCCGTTCGTGTAACGGAAATAGAGGACAATAGAACGGTAATTCAGAACACCGCCGCTTCATCATTAGTTGTGGAAGTAAAAGAACGGCAATATGAGGACCCTGACCTGGTCCAGCTTAAGGACAGAATTCAGCAGGGGAGAGTGCCAGACTTTCAGATAACTGAGGATGACGTGCTGCGATGTAAAGGCCGCCTCTGTGTTCCAGACATTTCAGGGCTCCGCCAGTAGATTATGAACGAGGTACATTACGCCCTCTACTCTCTTCACTCTGGCGCGACAAAAATGTACCATGATATCAAAGAGAACGACTGGTGGCCAGGTATGAAAAGAGAAATTGCTGAATTTGTAGCCCAGTGTCCTAACTGCCAACAGGTGAAAGCAGAACACCAGAAACCAGGCGGGTTAACTTAGGACATGGCTGTGCCTCTATGGAAATGGGAAGCAGTGAATATGGATTTTGTGGCAGGATTACCCCGTACCAGACATAGACACGATTCTGTATGGGTGTTAGTTGATAGGTTGACAAGATCAGCTCATTTCCTGCCAGTGAAAGCTACTTTCTCGGCCGAAGATTATGTCGAGTTGTATATCAGAGAAATAGTCAGATTGCATGGAGTGCCAGTATCCATTATTTCAGACAGAGGAGCACAGTTTACATCTAGATTTTGGCAATCGTTTCAGAGAGGTCTGGGTACACAGATTAATTTAAGCGCAGCATTCCACCCTCAGATAGATGGACAAGCTGAACGCACTATTCAGACGCTCAAAGATATGCTGCGAGCGTGTGTGCTAGATTTTGGTGGTAGCTGGGATGAGCATTTACCTCTAATCGAGTTTGCTTATAATAATAGTTATCACTCAGCTATCCAGATTCAGAGAGGTCTGGGTACACAGATTAATTTAAGCGCATTCCACCTCATAGATGGACAAGCCGAACGCACTATTCGGACGCTCAAAGATACGCTGCGAGCGTGTGTGCTAGATTTGTAGCTGGATGAAAGCATTTACCTCCCAATCGAGTTTGCTTATAATAATAGCATTACCAGCTATCCAGATGGCGCTCTGGGAGGCATTATATGCGAAAATGCAACATCAGCCGACCTGCTTGAAGTAGGAGCACCGCCGCTGATTGGGCCAGACATGTTCGCAGTCGAGGAGAAGGTAAAGCCACCGAGAACGCCACCGACTCCATTTAACCGCCAGAAATCATATGCAGATGCGGGCGCAGACTCGAGTTTGATGTAAACGACCGGGTATTTCGAAGTGTCTGGCGAAAGCGCATGAGATTTGGCAAGAAAGGTAAGCCCAGCCCAAGACGGCTGGGCCTTATCAGATTTGTCAATGAATAGGCCAAGTGGCATATGAGCGAACTTGCCGCCAGGAATTAGAACTGCTTCATCCGGTCTTTCATGTATCTATGTCGAGGAAATGCATAGGAGACCCATTCGCAGCAGTCCTTACCTGTGATATCCAAAGTTATGCAAGATCGTTTCCATTAAGAGGTTCCAAAGAGGCTATCTTGTGATGCCGTACAGATTCGTAGATTGAGAACCAAAGATATTGCGGCGTCAAAGTGTCGTGGCATAACAGGAACCGAGAGGAGATGACTTGGGAGGTTTGAGGAAGATAGGAAACTGTGACACCCTCATTTATTTCAAGCCTAGTCAGCGATTACGATGTTAGTATTGTTACCCAAGCACCTTTGGTTGTATATGTATAAATGAGAAGGATTGATGTTTAGCTATCAAGTGAATCCTATTGTATTGTGTGGAGCACCGTTTTGGACTTTTCCGTGCCTGTGCTTTGGGATAGTCCATATTATAGGGGAAACTCCATTAAATTTTCCTAGTAACAAGTTGAGTTAGTTGAAAAGTCCTCTGGGAGCAATGCTTTTCATTTGAGGACGAATGTTCTTAGGGAGAATGTTGACCCTCGTAAGATTCCCCCGCACTTAGATGGCCTATTCGCACGTTGGTTAAGCATATTTGAAAGCCATACGTGCTAGAAAAGGTCCGGGAAAAGACGGACGGTAAACCCGTCAACTATCGCGTAAGGAGCCGGCGTGAGCTCCTCCACGATGGCACCGTGTCACGGAGGCGGGGCCACCGCATTGTCTTCGTGACACGTTGGGCCCGTCTGTGCCCAAGTATATAAAGCCTCACTGGGTTTTATGATATATTTCCATTTGATATTTAAAAACGTAAAACAAAGGGAGAGATGAAGTGGGTAATTAAATTATCGTCTGATTACACTGCCAAACGTAGTCCAAATCTAAATTAACCTCAAAGCGAGGGCTTAGCTGCAGAGAGCATTTTTACGGATTTTGTTTCGCAAAATACTACTCGACGAATCACGGAGCCGCTGACCTAAGGTAAGTAGAATTGCTCCAAACTAGTGTCAATGTGCTCCTAGTCAGAAAGAATATCCTCCCTTTCCGGACTTCCTAAAATAGCAAGTTTTTGACTGCCTTTCGATAGTTTCCTAAGTTTAGGCTATAATTATATCGAAAGTGACGTTGTCTTCAGAATAGTGATGTATTTAGTACTAATTGACGTGTATAAGGAATGCAGCTTGGGAGAAATTACTGGAGTACTGACTGTAGCCTCTGTCCGACACAAATGATAACTCGAGGTTAAGGTATGTGAAGTAGTTTCTTCAAGAAGATAGTAGCCTTAGCTTTATGAATCATAGTAAACTCCGTAATTGAGTTCTCGGAGTTGGATGCCGAGTATTGAGTAAGCTAGTCAACTGGTTTGCGTTGCCAGATCGTACTCAAATCTGAAAGCAGAAGCATGCGCCAAATAATGAAGCAAGATCCTGCATTCAAGATAGCCTATTGTATGATTTCATAAGCATGTTGTAGAATAAAAGATACAAACTTTCAGAATAAAGTTAGTAAAGTAAAAATCGATAGACAGACAAAAGATTTGGCCGCGACTAGCCATTCGTACGTATGATATTCCCATGTATGCATCAGCCATCCATCCAGATGGGATATCTTGGCCACAGACAGCCACTGCATGCATAGTATCCTGGCTATAGATTAGCCAATCAATTGAATAAAGATTACGTGACTAGTATAATCAAAAAGAAAGAATCGCATAATACGAAAGAGACTTAATAAGAAATCGATTTCAATAGTCTTTTCGCTTAAACACATGCTTGCTATTTATATGTGCTATTTGTTTGTTGAGACCTGATGTGGCGTGAGGGCATCTTATTGGAGTGTCCTCGCCCCCCGGGTTAGTAATCTGTCGCCCACTCCAGCGGGTGGGTTTACGTCTACTCCAAGGAGTGGCATGTCGGGTCCCCGCTTGACGAAGATGGGATGAAGCTTTCCCCATATCATTGATCAGCTCTACAGTACAGATAGCCCTATTGAGCAAGTGTCAAGGGAACAGATATGCCACATGATAAGATAGGAGTCCTCCCACTGCATTAACTGCTATTTATATCTGAGGCTATGGGTCTCAGCCGAAGACCTGTGGGCCGGTAGAGGTGCTCCTAGTGAGCAGATGAGTGGAGTGACTTATTTTTTGGCTGGTTTTGACCCGGGTAGGGGTATATAGATTGTTTGCTTGCTTGGCGCCATCCACTGCATGGGGGTTCGTATTGGCTCTTGCTTGCTACTCGTATACTATTTATGTGCTATATATTAGTTAATAGACAGCAGGCCGTCGCGTCTACAGGTACGCCTCTGCTCATCAGTACAGAAAGCCTGATTCAGTTCATATCAGCTTTTTCAGATCTCAGCTTATCTCCTACTATACAAAATCACAATATGCTATCTATATTCATTGTATTCAATTGTATTGTTTCAAACTTGCTTTGCATACTTAGTACCAACGGTACTGACGCCCATTGGGGAACTGCATTACTTGCCTGCAGGTACTCATAGACGAGGAGGAGATCCTTCGTGATTCCAGACAGCTACTGAGTATTCAGCTCCTCACATCCTGGAGTCCATTTCCGCAGGTGTAGCTCTTTTCCTTATGTTGTACAAGATGGGTAGGCCGGGGCCCTGTCCCGATTATTTCTATTGCTACTCATAGAGGCTTGCAAATTGTATCTTTTATCTCCCTGTGGCCGCTTGGAGCCGGCCGTGGTGGAAACTGCAGGGCTTTGTTATAGTCAGTTTTAGCATTTCGTTTTTATGTTGGTCAAAGGGGCCATAACTTGACAGAGGGTGTGGACCCTTGTCTTATCACGTAGCTTTCAGTATTCCCTATGTTGAGTCTCAGATGACGATACATGGTGGGCCTTGTCGGCCCGCATAGGTTCCCAGTTGTGAGTATGTTTCCTCGGTTAGCCGTTATTGACAGCATTATAGGCCCACCTAATGTGAGTAATGTGTTTACATCCGTTATATAGCCCTTTGTTTCCAGAAACCTGAGGTAGAGCTAGCCAGGCACCAGATGTGCCTAGGCCCACCAGTTAGCAATCCAGGTCCTACTAGGGCACCAGGCGCCAGTATACCCCCTGCATGGGCGTGACATTCTAGTCCCGTGTCTCACCCTCCCTAGCCCGGATCGTGACAAAATTGGTAGCAGAGCATATATTTAGGTGTGTCCTAGGGTGTATGAAAGCCACGTTAAATAGATTCTTTTTCATGGGTGTGAAGCGCGCCATACTTATGGGGAAGAGGCTACAAGACGTTTTAGGAAATTTCCTTTCTTTCATGATCCATGTCGTGCGATTAAGTATCTTTCTTTTCCTCTAACTCATGCTATACGCATCTGGGAAAATTTGCCTCCACGTTGAGTCAACTGTAGAAGAAATGGAAACGGAAATGGCCATGGCAATGACAATGGAGATGGGCATCAGTCAACCCTACTAGCTCCAGCAAATCCCTTGCCCGAGCAAGTTATTCATGTTGAGTTTAGGGCAGTATTTCATATGTTAGCACAGGCCATGACCGCTCAGATCAACCAGCAGGCAATGGCCCATGTTCCCCAGAATGGGAATGCAGCAGTGGCAAGAGTGTGACACTTCCTCAGGATGAACCCACCTAAGTTTCTTGGGTTAAAGGTGGATGAGGACCCACATGAGTTTATTAAGGAGATGCAGAAGATCACCCAGATTATGGGGGTCACTGGAGAGGAGAGTGTGGACTTAGCCTCCTATCAGCTGAAGGGGGTTGCTCACATATGGTTTTGATAGTGGAAGGAGAGCAAGGGAGTAGGTGCGGTTCTCGTGGGTCGGGATGAGTTTGTGACTGCCTTCTTGGATAGGTTCTTTCCTAGGGAGTTGAGAGCGGCAAAGGCAGCTGAGTTCGTCAATTTGAAGCAGAACAACAAGACTGTCCAAGAGTATACTTTGGAGTTTACCAGTTTGTCCAAGTATGCACCAGAGACGGTTGCTGATTTGAGGGCTTATATGAGCAAGTTTGTGAAACAGATTCACTAGTCAAGGAGTATAGGACCTCCATGTTGATTAAAAATATAAATTTCTCTCGACTAAACATGTATGCCCAGTAGATAGAGGAAAAGAATATGAAAGAGAAGGAGAGAGAAGCCAAAAGGGCCATGACAGGGAGTCATGGGCACTTTCAGCAAAAATTCGATGGTGGACATCACCCTCAATTCCACCAGAGGTCGTCAGCCCAGCTCCCTCATCGACCAACATTCCATACAAACCTCGAGGAGATCATAGAGGCAGAGCGTCAGGCTCCAGGGGATAGAGGAGCATGTCAGGGGAGCACACTTTTTCGGCTTGTAGAAAGTGTGGCAAGAAGCATCCTGGCTAGTGCTTGGTTGGTAATGATGGTTTTTGTGGGTGTGAGAATCCCGGACCTATGCTCAGAGATTGTCCTTCAGCTAGACAGGGTGACAATAGAGGTCGTACCAGCAGCTCGCCCATCTCAATAGGGCGCGTCTTTTAGTGCTGGTGGCAGTTAGCGCCAGAATAGGCTCTATGCATTATCATCTCATTAGGAGCAGGAGGTCTCTCCTGACGTGGTCACGTGTATGTTACGAGTATTCCATCTTTGTATGCCTTGTTAGATCCATGGGCTACATTACCTTTTGTGACTCCTTATGTTGTTATTAGTTTCAGAGTCAAACTCGAATCTTGTCAGAACCCTTCTTAGTCTCTACGCTTGTCGGTGAGTCAGTTTTAGCTCGATGGGTGTACAAAAATTGCCCTGTCATGATTCTTTAGAAGGTCACCTCAGCCGACCTATTGGAGTTAGATATAACCGATTTCAATGTTATTTTTGGTATGGATTAGTTACATGCTTGTTATGCCTCAGTCAATTGTAGAACCCACACGGTAGAGTTCTAATTTCCAGGTGAACCAGTACTAGAGTGGAAGGGTAGTTTAGTTGTTCCTGTAGGTCACTTTGTTTCCTATCTCAAGGAAAGGAAGATGATCTCTAAGGGCTTTGCGTACCATCTAGTTCGGGTCAAGGATGCTATGTCCGAGACCCAGATTCTTCAGTCAGTTCTTGTTGTGTGTGAGTATCCTTAGGTGTTTCTAGATAGTCTACTAGGAGTCCCTTCCGAGGGGGAGATTGACTTTGGTATTGACCTTCACCTTGATATGCATCCCATATCCATTCCTCCTTACAAAATGGCTCCACCTGAGCTAAAGGAGTTGAAAGAACAGTTGAAAGATCTCCTAGATAAGGGTTTCATTAGTCCTAGTAAATCCCCATGGGGTGCTCCAGTTCTCTTTGCCCAGAAGAAGGATGGTTCCCTTAGGATGTGCATTGATTATCGACAGTTGAATAAGGTCACAATCAAGAATAAGTATCCCCTCCCCAGGATTGATGATTTTTTTGACTAGCTTCAGGGTGCTAAGAGCTTTTTAAAGATAGACATCAGATCTGGCTATCACCAGCTCAGAGTTAGGGAGAGTGATATTTTGAAGACAAACTTCAAAGACTCGGTATGGTCACTATGAGTTTGTAGTTATATCTTTTGGACTAATGAGTGTTTCACAGGTTTTATGGACTTGATGAATAGGGTGGTCAAGTAGTATTTGATATGTTCATGATTGTATTCATAGATGATATTCTCATATACTCTCAGAGCGAGGAGGAACATGCCACTCATTTGAGGATTGTGTTGCAAACTCTCAAGCATCGCCAACTATTTGCTAAATTCAGTTAGTGTAAGTTTTTGCTGAACTCAGTAGCATTTTTAGGTCATGTGGTGTCTAGAGAGGATGTGCAGGTGGACTCTCAAAATATGGAAGTAGTGAAGCATTGGCCTAGACCTATCAATCCGACAGATATTAGGGGCTCTTTGGAATTAGTTGGATACTATAGGAGGTTCATAGAGGGATTTTCATCCATTGCGGCACCATTAAATAATTTGACCTAGAAAAAGGTCAAAATTCAGTGATTAGATGCTTGTGAGAAGGATTTTCAGGAATTAAAGGCTCGACTCCACTTCAGCCCCTATCGGAGGACACGAATGGTTTTGTTGTGTATTTTGATGCCTTTAGGGTTTGTCTTGGTTTTGTGTTGATGCAACATGATAAGGTCATTGCATTCCTCTATACACCTTAAGACTCATGAGAACAAGTATCCAATGCATGACCTAGAGTTGGCATCGGTGGTGTTTGCTTTGAAGATTTGGAGAAACTATTTGTATGGGGTGCATGTGGATGTGTTCATGGACCACAAGAGCCTTCAATACATGTTCACTTAGAAGGACCTGAATTTGCAGGAAAGGAGATGGACAGAGCTTCTCAAGGACTATGATATGAGTGTCCTTTATCATCCGGGAAAGGCTAATGTAGTGGCAGATGCTCTTAATGGGCTATTCATGGAGAGTTTGTCTCATGTCGAGAATGAGATAAAGGAGTTAGTTAGGGATATCCATAGGCTTGCTCGTTTAGGGATTTGCCTTACAGATTCGATGGATGGTGGTGTTACTATTCAGAATGGGTTAGAATCCTCCTTGGTGACAGAAGTCAAAGCAAGGCACAATGAGGTTCCTATCCTAGTTAAGCTGAAGGAAGCTGTTCAGAATCATAAAATGGAGGTTTTATCTCAAGGGGGAGATGGCGTGCTCCGATATCAGGGCCAATTGTGTGTTTCGGCTGTAGATGACTTGAGAGAGCGAATGTTGAGCGAGGCTCATGGCTCTCAATACTCTATCCATCCATGTGCCACCAATATGTACAGTGATCTATGAGAAGTCTATTAGTGGAATGTCATGAAGAAGGACATAGCGGAGTTTGTAGCTAAGTGTTCGAATTGCCAACAGGTGAAGGTTGAGCATCAGAGACCTGGAGGTATACTTCAGGACATTAGCATTCCTACTTGGAAGTGGGAAGAGATTAATATGGACTTCACTACAGGCTTGCCTCGTACACGTCGACAGTATGACTCTATATAGGTGATTGTGGATAGATTGACCAAATCATCCCATTTCTTACCAGTCAAAACTACCGATTCAATTGAGGATTATGCTATATTTTACATTCAAGAGTTGGTTCGATTGCAAGGAGTTCCTTTTTACATTATCTCAGATAGGGGTACTCAATTCACCTCTTAGTTTTGAAGGTCGTTTCAGAAGGGCCTTGGTACTCCGGTGAAGCTTAGGACAGCTTTTCGCCCACAGAAGGATGGTCAAGCTGAGCGGACCATTCAAACTTTTAAAGATATGTTGAGAGAATGTGTGATTCATTTCAAGGGTATTTGGGATGATTTCTTGCCTCTTATCGAGTTTGTCCAAAATAACAGTTATCACTCTAATATTCAGATGGCACCATTTGAGGCACTTTGTGTGCGGAGGTGTTGTTCACCTATTAGATGGTTTTAAGGTAGGTGAGGCTATGTTTATAGGTCTAGATTCAGTTCATGAGTCCATGGAGAAAGTTCAACTTACTAGAGAAAGTTTGAAACAACCCAAAGTCATCAAAAATCTTATGCGGATGTTAGGCGGCGAGAGCTTAAGTTTGAGGTTGACTATTGGGTGTTTTTGAAGGTGTCTCCCATGAAGGGAGTGATGAGGTTTGGTAAGAAAGAGTAGCTTAGTACCCGATTCATTGGTCCTTATAGGATTCTGAGGCGTATTGGCAAGGTTATGATTTGGAGCTACTAGCAGAGTTAGCTTCGGTGCACCCAGTTTTCCATGTATCTTTGTTGAAGAAATGCTTTGGTGGCCTAACCTTAGTTGTTCCGGTGGAGATCATCGATGTGAAGGATAGTCTTACTTATGAGGAGGTTCCGACTAAGATCCTTGATCGTCAAGTTCAAAAGTTGAGAAACAAGAAAGTAGCTTCAGTGAAGGTATTGTGGAGGAATCGCTTGTTGAGGAAGCTATGTGGGAAGCCGAAGTAGATACGATGGCTAGATACCCGCATCTTTTCCCCTCCGACTCAGTTCTAGCATGAGGTAGCAGTTTCCTCCCTAGTACTCTATTCAATTTCATGTCAAGATCATGTCTCTAAGTTTATTTTATGTCATAGCATGTATGTATGTTTCATGGGTTCAGTTCAGTCATGTATCTCATTTCAAAGTTAGTTACTCCATCAGTTTTTAGTCTATGGCTTTCAGTTTCAGGATTGCAACTCTTTCCTATCTTTTCAGCTTCACTAACCCACATTCGAGGATGAATGTTCCTAAGGGGGAGATAATGAAACACTGCAAAAGTCCCTACTACCAAACCCTAGACATGTAGAAGATTCAGCAGAAAAATCTACATTTTTCTCTCAGAACAACTCAGGGTACGAGTCGTTGTTCCTTAGTACGAGTTGTAGGTTGATGTAAGGAGTCGTGGTGAGCTACTGGATGTCAGATCTTGGACTTTATTACAAGTTAAGGTACCACTTGTTATTTGGTGTGATGGGTCGTGGGAAAGAGTCTTGGTATGTAATTGAGTGGCAGACTTGGGGAAAATAACGGGCCATGGTACGACTCGTTGTAGGTAAAAATGAGTCATTGTATGCAGTCATGGAATAATAGTATGGAGGTGTGGGGAACCCTAACCATGATCCATGGTACGACTCATTGTATGAAACAACGAGTCGTTATAAGGCCCATGGATTGAGAAACAGTAAGCCTGGAAATGTAATTTGCTAGCAACAAGAGGAAACCACGAGTCATTATTTGTAGGTGCGACTCGTGGTACGACCCGTGGTTCCTGGCAATCAACTTTTAGTTACGTGTTCCTAGGGGTATTTTTGTAAATTCTTTAACTCCTAACTCCTTAATGACGTCGCTTTAAGATTCCTAAAGAGTGATTTAAGAGGGTTTAACCTAGCCTAAGTCATTATACTCTCATGCATGCATTGAATTAAAATCCTTCTCCAAGATCCAGCTAGGATTCCTCATCAATTTCACTCTTAATCCTCTTGGGCTCTCATGACCAGCTTAGAAATCAGTTTATTGATAATGCTCAAAATCACACTCTTGTAAAAGTATGACGTGGAAATTGTCAATAAAGAACCCAACTAGGTTGCGGTCGATCCCATAGGGAATAAGGTCAAGATATAGAATAACGCTCTTATTTAAGATTTTAAGTCTGTTATTTCCTAAAGGGGGGTTATATAAAAGCAAATACGTAACAATGTTGAGATCTGATTGTTGTTTATCAAGTTAATGAAAATATCTAGGGAACTGTCCCCATGGATTCATAACTACTTCAGGTTTTACACTCGTGATATTTTCCAATGCTTACTTGTAGAACTGATAACTAGGGTTTATCCAAATGACTGGTTCGTCCCAATTGGATAACTATACTCAATCACCTGATTAGGTCTCATGAGTGATTTTACTTCAACCATTATCAATTTGTTCCAAATTAACTATCCTATGACTGCAGGTCAAGTCATACAATGACCCATAAAGATCAAGGCTTTATTGTAATACTCTTTTCCCAATCTCTACTTCTCTAGATTCAAGCAAGTAAAGAATTTGGGCAAGTCCTAATGTTGCGCTTTGTTAAGAAACATTAAAGACGAAGAGAATACAATACAATAATTAGCATTGGTTAAGAATCACTTTGTGCTAACCCTAGTTTGTTAATTCATCATGGCTCCCACAACCCTAGTTGTGGAGGTTCTAGCCTCTCATGATTGTAAGAGACTTAAAAGAATCCATAGACAAATACATAATTTAGAAATTACAAAGATGATTGGAATAAAACCCACTTGATTATTGCAATAATTAATGAAGAATAATTCAAGAACAATGGAAGAATCAAAGCAAGAAATCTCCCAAAAGTTTCTCTCAATAATCCCAAAAGTTAAAAACCTCTCTCAAGAATCGTATTCTGTTCTCCTCTTAACAAAAATAACCTAGAAAAGTATTTATAAAAACAATTAGAAACTTCTTCTAATTTGACAGGGAAACTGCTTAAACTGTCGCCGACTTCACCTATGACCCATACCATAATTGTATGGGTCGTACCTTCACTCGTATGTTGGCTGGCTCTTCTGATTTTGACTAAGTGTTGAAAG
>JACEIK010000024.1:492006-502899 GCA_018107945.1 Datura stramonium | reverse complement strand
CTATGATTATTTCCACAAGTGGACTGGTGTGGCTCGTACCTTCATCATACAACTAGTGACTTCTTGTCGTACCTTAATTTCTACCTTTCTTCAATTCTTCTAAAGTTCACCATGACTACTTGGTATGGGTCGCAGGTAGATAACACGACTCATAGTTTCTACCTATACCAGGGGACTGACTCAGTGCATTTTCCTTTGAACTTTATCATGACTTCCTTGGTATGGCTCGTACCAGGATGGTATGGCTCTACCAAGAGTCGTACTTTAACTCTTTGGTTCAGCACATCTTCGGGACTTTTCTACAATTCTCAGTGCGGCTCATACCAAGATGGTGTGGCTCGTACTGAGGTCCATACTTAGCCCTTTTTTCTGCATTTTTTCACTGCTTTTGCACATTTCAACTCCAACATCTAATTTTCCTGAAAACAAAGTCAAAGTGCATCATATCTGTATAAACATACCTAAGTCCATGCTTATTTCATCAGTTTTAAGCATCAAAAGTGTTATAAACCCACAACACATCATTTACCCAGGTATGTAGGGACATGAATGGGGGATTTCTTCCACCCTCATGCCCAATTACTTCTCTAATTCATTAATTCAAGTCTCTAATCAAGTGTATAGAAATTCTAGGGTTTAATCCAATTCCATACAAATATTCATACTATGTCTATGAATCCAATCTCTTCATGTTCTGATTGATGATTTAAGATTATTGGGGCAGATTTTACTCTTAATTTAATTATTAAATCATATTTCAAGTTTATGAGAATTATGCCCTATTATGCATGAGTTATGAAATTCAAGCTTATGAGTCTATGATTTCAAGTATGATAAATTATCTAGTATGGATGAATGTTTATGAATTCTTGTTTTATGATTTCACGACTTTGAATTACGAAGCTTATTTCAAGTATGTATGACTCTATGATTTGGGCAAGCTCATGCAAGTTAAGTATGCTTATCATGATTTTAGCCAAGGCTTAAAAGATTAGTTTATGAAATGTTTCGGTGTCAAAACTCCCAATATTCAAATTTAATCTATGTTTTGAGAATATTATTGTATGAACAATATGCATATTTTGGGAGTAGTGTCTACCGCTAAGTAGGCTAGGGATTCTGAGAACCTCGGTCACTGAACTACGCGCCAACGTAGGATATATTTTATTGGGACCTCTTAAGATAGAGGTGGGAAAGACATGGGATCATCATGCGCTCATACATGATGGTTTTCTGTTATGATGATTCTCCCATTGTTCCTCATGATTTTAATTACTCATGTTCAGGCCTCATGATATTATGTTTTATAGAACATTTGACCTATTGATCAGTTTATGAGCTTTCTTTTACGATTTCATGCAAGTTATATGATTTCTATTTCTAAACTTTGGGTCCTTGTGTTCAGATTACAATGAATAGCTTAAGAATATGTTTAAAACAGATTTATGACTTTTAACATGAAACCATTACTCTCATAATCTATCTTGATTTATATTCATGATTTCAGACTTACATTTTACTAGCTTGTTTTACTTACCATGCATATTCAGTACATTCAAAGTACTGACCGCATACTCTATGCTATATAATCTCATATATAGGTTCGGGTAATCTATCACGACTCGAGTTCACACCCTAGCTGTAACACGGGACAAGTAACCCGGAAAGGCTCTAAGTATATCCATGGCATAATCATAGCATATCACTTACGAATAGAACAACTAATGACAAAAATGAGCGGGAGCTAACTGGAAGAGTCTACTAAGGAATCATAAGAACAATTGTAACAACACTTTAATACAACGCTGAATCTATCTAGACAAGTCTAAAAGCCTTCTACTAAACTGATGAGTTGCTAGGACAAGCCCCCAGCTAACTCCTAAACTCTGAAAATTGGCACATAATGAAAATGTAAACATAAATTACGTCCTCAGGAGATGAGGACTCACCACTAGCAGCTGAGAGGGAATGAAGCATATCTAACCATGAGGCTGAGTCTAGAAACCTGAACCTATATCATGAAACGATATAACACAAAAAGTCGTGCCATCAGTACTTAAAATGTACTGAGCATGTAAGATAACATAAATAATTAAATATACAAATATACAATAAGGAAATAACAAAGTACATCTACATAACTGTTTTAACATGCAACAATCCTCTTATGAGTCACACACACACACACACATAAACACACACACATATATATGAAACTTTCTTTTGGATCTCATGTTCCGAAACATTATCGAACTCATGCATAAAGGTCAAGTTCTGAACATTTAATAAGAGCTGAATCTGAATCTAACATCACGCACTGTATTGGATCACTGCTAGTAACTGAGTTTGATTCTCATTATATTAAATCCGTTATAATCTGAAATCTGAATCATACAGAACTGAATCATACTGATAACATAACTAAGGGAGTCATTCTCTACTATGGAGAGTCCCAGCTAAACTAAGGGGGGGGGTTCATTATTTACTAGGGAGAAAGCCAACCGAGCTAGGGAGGTCACTCTCTACTATGGAGGATCCCTATTGAACTAGGGAGTCACTCTTTGCTACGGAGGATCCCGACTAAACTAGGGAGTCACTCTCTACTATGGAGGATCCCGACTAAACTAGGGAGTCACTCTCTAGGAGGATCCCTACTAACCAAAGGAAAACATTCTCGGCTATAGAGAGTCCCTGGCTGACTAGAACATGAAGAGTAATGATCTGTCATTGTACATCTGGTCTATGCTACTACAACTAGTCAGAAGCATGAACATACACTGCTTTCATCATACAACATTCATTTTGAAAGGATTAGGGCTACTTTCTACTAACAACAAGCCCAACATTTTGAAATCATTCTCATGCTTTATCATAATAATTCACATCTTCATGGAGCAACATCAGTATTTCTTCAAACATTTTACATTAGTGAGCATCTTTAGATTCACATCATGCACAATACTTCCACAACATTTATATTCCGGATTTATTTTATTCGACATGTATCATAGAGTCATTCATGATCCATAGGTCCAACTCGTACCTTAACATGCATACATTGATTCATATATTATAGATTTTACGGAAAGCCATATACTTAACTCATAACTTATACATTTACATCGAGATCATGGGAGAGGCATACATTTTTATTTCATAAGACCCATTTTGAAATTTACTCCAATTCATGAGAAGGATGCATTAATTAAGCCATTATTGTAGATTTACCTCATACCTAATCAGTTCCATCGAAAGCATAAGGAGAATACATATTTATTCAATTAATCAAGACTATATGCTCTATTCTCATCTTGACATATTTAGCAAATAGCGTACTCTAATTGTTAGGAAATTCTTACAATCTTCACATATTTCATACATGGTTGCGAGTTACGTATTAGCTTGATTGAACAATAATAAAACCCCAATTATAATTCAAGACCTTTCATGAAGAACATTCTAACATCATACATTTTCACCATCTAGCACATAATTCAAGTCATTCAAATAGTTTATAATCACAATTAGCTCATAATTCTAGTGGGTTTTAGAATTCAAGAAAACATAGGAGAAATCACCCATCAATTAAAAACCCTAGTTCATGCTTTTCTAGAATAAATCGAAATTGGGCTTTTGATAAAATATTTTGGGGCACAAGGATGGAAGAATATCCTTGTTGAAAAAACAACCTCGTACCTGCTTTGAAGAATCTCCCACTTAAAATTGAACTTTAAGTCTTTGAATAATTCCTTGAAGAATCCTTGAACCTTGAGAGAAAGGAGGAAGAAGGGTTTGAGAGGGCATCTGGAGAGAATGAGAGATTAGACTAGAAGAAACCCTTAAAAATGTCCCAAATAATACTCAAAACGACGTAGTTTAGAAGTTAGGAACATAGGATTTTATGAAAGCACCCCTACAATTTCGCAGGAAAAAGGACCCTTCCAGTCCTCATGAGGGACATCACGACTCGCGAGGTACTGGACGAGTCGTGAGTCCAATCCGTGAAGTCTAATGGGATTTCCACGAAATTTCGCCACTTAACGAGTCACCTAACAATTCGTGAGGTGACTTAATGGGTCACTTGACCAGTCATGAAGTAACCTCTGAAACTGATGTTTTCCAGCAATTTTGGCCACTTAACGGGTCACTTAACGAGTCGTTAGGTGACTTAACGACTCACCTAATGAATCATTTTGTGATGCTGATGCAGTTTCACCAAATTGCTCATAACGTTATATTCCGAACTCCGATTGACGCAAGGTCGGATGCGTTGGAAAGAAGACTCAATGGGATTCAATTTGATATATTGAATTACCCAAAAACACTTTGTAAAATGGGATCTGTAGTCGTTAGAAGTTGACCCTTGCTAGAACTTGTACGAAACTCAATCGGTAAGAAGGCTCTCAACTCAACTTTGTGCTAGAAGTTCCTTATGACCTTAATTTGCATCCATTGCAATTATAAAACTTGGGGATTGATATTAACACCTAGCATCCATATAATTCATTGGGCTCGGACCTATCCATACATCTAGAACGGTTCCAAACTTAGCCCAAAAGTCCGGGCATTGAAATATCTCAACTCACTAGTTTTGGGTCTAGTCTTAGTGACTTGTGGGGTGTTACATAATCCCTCTAAGGCTCATCACTAGCTCACACTTTCTCAATTCAGCTCCATCTTGCTTGGGTGAGTTCTCATTCTACGGGGACCTTATCAATTTTAAGTTTTTACCATGTCTTTTAGTTTCAGACCTGGTGAGCTAGTTGGGGATGTTGTCCCATCATCTCATCGTAGTAGTAGAGGCCTTTTAGACTATCATGTAAGGACAAGTTCAATGTTGTTGAGTTGTGTTTACGCTTTTGTCCTTTTGAGATGCAGATTTCCACTTATGATGTATTTATGCTATTTTTTCTTATTTATGCTTTTAAGTCTATATATGTATATACTATGGGTTAGCTTGGAGCCATTCTTGGTGCTAGGTCCCGTGTCTCAGCCTGGGGTCCCAGCCCAAGTCGTGACTGGACATTCTTATAATAGATGAATTAATTGGAAATTTTTAAAACTTATGAGCTCAAGAAGACTCAAAAATGAGATATAACTTAAACTAGAAAAGAGAAGACCTTGGTTTATATAACAACTAAAAAAGTTGAGATCGAGGATGAGAATATGGCCCTACTGACTCGGAGGTTCCAACACATGATCAAGAAAGGCCAAAGCTTTCAAAGAAAAAATTATTCTAGATTATCTTTGTAAGACTTCGTGCATTTAGATTGGTTTCATTAATACATTTTAGATATATAAGCCTAGTTTTTGACTATGTATTGTACATTGAGGGAAGGCTGAGGGTTAAGGTCACATGCGAGAGATGGAATGACAAGACAAAACCCAGAATGACCTAGGCAGTGGCTTATCGCGACATGAGCCACGTCGCGGTGTTGATGGCGGCAACCTATATATATAACAGGTGGGAGGTTGTCACGACCCGATTCTATACCCTGGACGAGACATGGTACTTGGAGTCATAAGTAACCCCAAACCAACCCATGGTCTATCATAACACTGGTAATCTAAGAAATCATAACAAAGCTTAAATAATAAAACCATTTAAGAAAAAAACTGAATAATGAAAGCTTATACATCTAAAAGCAAAATTGAAAGCCTGAATCTATGTCTAAAAGCCATCTACAACTGAAGAGTTTCTAGGACAAGCCCCCAACTAACTCTAAAGTCTAACTTAATGAAAATAACTGAAGGAAATAAACATCATCCTCGGAAGATGAGGACTCACCACTGGTACAGTTGATATCACCCGAAGAAGATCTACTAGCGGTGCTGAGGCTGAGAACCTATGCCTTTATCATGATACGATACATCATAGAAGGTATGCGTCAGTACTTTCAATGTACTGAGTAAGTTGGAGAAAATATAACATAAAGAATAAATAACTAAACTTTAATGACATGCAATGACCAACTGAAATACTGAAATTGAACAAACTGAAATATAATTGAAATTGTCAAAATGACCCAGTCTGATGGTCATGGGCATGCCCTGAATTTGAGATACTGATATGAGCTAACCGTATTGGACTGAACTGAACTGAGTAAACTAATACTGTTCTGAGCTGAGCTAAACTGAAACTGTACTGACTAGTGGGAGAGTCTATAACCGACATATAACCACGTGAGCTAGACGTGGAGTCCTATGTATATACCATATTGGTAGGACCCAATATACCTTGCCAGGGTATAAAGGAATGAACTGGGTGATCACAAGTCTGGGGCCATAAGGCCAATAAAATAACCTACTGTGGAAACGTAGTTTTGGGAACCTGGGTGCGCTGGTCCGCTCGGTGCTAAGTCCTACTCCCACTAGTAGTCCTAGACTGACTACTAAGCTGATAGCTCAAAAATGAGGTCCAAGACTAAGTCAGGAATACCTATCTGGAAGTACCCTAAGAGTCTTATCGGATTTGATTATGTAAATGGTGTTCTAAGACTAGTCAGAACTGCTTGTTTGGACGCGTTGTAACTGTCTAAAGAACGAACTGAAACTGAAGTTGGGGGTTCTAAGACTGGTCAAAGCTACTTATTTGGAAGTGTCATAACCATCTAAAGAACCACTAAAATCTGATATCTGATATCTGAGTCTAATAATTGATAATTGGGAGGCACCACTAACACCTCAAGGAATGACTATAGTTAAACTGATCAGCTAAAAATTTTGAGTAATACTGAGTATACTAATTTTCTGACTGAAACTAGACTAACATGCATCTGACTGAGATTTCAACATATACTAAAAATATGGGAATCCCCCAACACTGATAGAATCAAGCAATAGGAAATAACTAGTCCGATATGCAAGAATCTAATTTACTAAACTAAGAAGCTAGGGCTAAATAATTCTTCAAGATGCTAGTTTCCACAAATTTCTAGGAATTGGGAAAAATATAGCAACTAATATCATGAATAATATTCCACTAGAGGTTTATAGAATTCTATTTGAAAACCTTCTATATTTCGAAACAACATGGCTATAACTGATAGAAAATTTAGAGAGGGTTTTGGGGACACAAGGGAAGAACAATTCCTTTGTTGAGTTCCCACACCCTTGGTCAAGAAACTCCGAAGAAAATCCCTTGAGAATCTGAGAAGGAACTGACTGCCCTAGCTCTTGCTCTGAGGGTTTCTGAGAGAAATCTTACGAACTGATTTTTCTAAGGGAATGAGAGGGGTGAAGTAATCGTCGATTACCCCTCTAAATACCCTGAAAATAACCCAAAATGATGTATTTTAGGGATTAAAAAGGTGAGAAATTACTAAAATATCTTTGGGGGAAAATCTGGAAAAACTGCCGACAGGGACCAACGGGCCTCAGAACGGGTCGTTGGTCAAAACCACAAACCATTGGAAACAATCGTTGGTCCTGGGTCCAAAAATTGAGCTCACTAGAATAGAATCTTCTCTTTGATCAGTGATTCACAGGCCACTAGATCCAGGATTCCCACCAAATTCTCAAAGAGGATACCACTCCTCGTTGGGATAACCAACGGGTCATTGGTACCTCTCGTTGTCTCTGGTAGGGATATTCTGGGCCCTAAATGGGAAACACAGCGACTCATTGGTAGAACCAACGTGTCGTTGCATCGATTCATGGTCAACACTTTTAGGGAATGGGACTTGGTTACGGGTGGTAGCAACGCATTATTTGTAGGAACCACGAGCCATTAGTTCCATTTGTTTCTTCTGGGAAAAATTAGGTAGGTTTCTGAACTTGGGATCCAATGGACAACAGGACAGCTCGTTACATATTCCAACGAGTCTTCCTATGCCTCATTGGTTCCCCCAATGGAAAAATTGTTGAGCTGACAATGACTCAGACAACGACCCATTAGAGGTGACCACAATCCGTTGTCTGGGTTGTTCTACAATAAATTTTCTGGGTTCCCCTGGGTTTTCATGCAAGGTCTGAGTTTGGTCTAGAGAAGTTTCGAGGTGTTACAAATGTTGGTTGGGCATTTCAATTCATAACTTCTGGACTTGAGTAGCGGAGAAAATCCTCTCCCCGCCTATACCAACATGTTCTTGATGTATTGGGACATAGAAAACATAATCCAAACTTGAATCTAAAGTCATGGAGCTCGATTTTCCATCTAGATTATGTTGTGGCATCTTTCTGAGGGAATTTTTGTGGCTGTCTCAAGATAATTAGTTGGGTAAACTTATTTTTTTCATTGATCTCTAGTTATATATATTATTATATGCTCATAGACGTCGGTATATTATTAATTTAAAGTTTCTATAGCCAAAATTCGTAGAAATCTTGCAGATTAAGTTTTGCTCTATTGTCATCTTATTGAATCCTTATAGATGGATTTTTGGTAGTAGTAAGGGCTGTGCTAAGGTATTAAATTCATGGTGTGAAAGCATGAGTTTCTTCTTAGTTCCTATTCACAGGATTTGAGGTATGTTAAGGCTTGTCCCTCCCTTTGTCGGCATGATTTTCATAAATCATTTCTATCGATATATTTATGCGTGTTGGCTGTCTTTGAAGCCTTGAATCATGCTATTATTGATTTGTTGGGCTGTTTGTTGTGTTGGACCTATGTTCACGATATACTAATCTTTGTATGTCTATGATTTTGGGTTGGTTAATAGTCGGAGTGAAGTGCTAATCAACGAGGTTGGAATGGTTGCTCATATGGTTAAGTTGTTGTAGTTGTTTGTATTTCTTGTGCAGCTATATGGGCTAGATTGTGTGATTAAGTATAGGTGTTGGAATATATAATGGATGATTTAGTAATAGTTAGAGTTGATGGTGCGATGGTCTTGTCGCTAGACTTGTGCCGGAAGTTGTGATCGTCTTGTTGGCAATCTTGGGTTGATTTTGAAAAAAATTTAGGATAGTGCTGGAAAATTTTAATGAAGGATTGTATGGTATATGGTCATTTTTGGGTTGTTTATAAATCATAGCGATCGAGTCGTTAGGTTATGATCCGTTTAGTTGCCTTGTAATAAGTCTGTGGGATGATAGGGTATGTGGAACTTGAGTCGAGTCATATGTCAATTAGTGGTTTGGATTGTTTGTGTTATAGGCTGTTTGAGCGTATAATTTTGTTTTAAGTGTTTGTCATTGTAATTGTGTTGTTTTTGCATTATCTTGAGGTTTATGATACCCACGACTGTGGAGTTACTCTAACATAGGGGTAGAACCTGAGACTTAGCCAAACATAGTGTCCTATGTAGTTCGCTCCGGAATTCTCGAGCTGGTGATATGGTTATGATGTTTGCACCTTCATGTAATAAGACTAGTGTATGGATGTAGAGTTGTCCGGTGAACTAGTAACCATAGGGCAAGTGTATGGTTGTCAGAGTTGTCTGACGCATTTGATTTGTACGTGTCATTAGACC
Source organism: Datura stramonium (assembly GCA_018107945.1). Classification (NCBI taxonomy): domain Eukaryota; kingdom Viridiplantae; phylum Streptophyta; class Magnoliopsida; order Solanales; family Solanaceae; genus Datura; species Datura stramonium. The sequence goes on along the minus strand of JACEIK010000024.1, from coordinate 493,486 downwards.
TGTAAGACCGTGAGGCTGTTTCTCTAACAAAGTAAGCTTGTAAGTTGTTCTTGTTGCTATTAATTTTGGTATTACTTGTGCTCTTTGTATTGATATTGTTCTGGATAACTGTGGATTGAAATGTGAATTGGTGATGATCCTATCCATTGAGGGGCCTAGAGTTAAGTCAGGTAGGACAGTCAAATAGATCCTATTATGGTGTAGGCGGTGGATAGTGAGTTATATTGTCAGGTGTCATTTATTTGTTAGACTTTGCAGGCTTATGGAGGCTAGGTAGATTCTATTTGCTTTACTTGATTTTCTCAATATCCTTCTCTTAATATCCTAGATACTTTCTGATGTTATCCTATATATTCGTGGTGTGGTAATATAAATCTTATCTTCTTTTTCACCTTACATACTCAATATATTTACGTATTGACACCCTAGTCGAGGCATTGCATTCATGCCTTCAGGAGTTATTTAGCATGTTGATCATATTCTTCATCACTGAGTAGAGTTCTAGCTGGGCAGGTAAGATTCAATTCTTCTGGTCTTGCTGGTTGTTTAAGTTATAGGTAGTTTTGAGCATTATCCCGATCAGTTGATTATTGTTGTATTCATAGAGGCTCTTAGATGGTCTCTGTGGTTGTAGTATTGTTGTAGGCTTGGAAGGCCCTTTATTCAGGTTGTTATTTCCATTCTTTGGCCTCGCCAGCGTATTGTATATCTATTGGTTGGTATATGAGCCAGATTTCGTTGTAACTCTATTTCTTACTCTTTGTTATGTAATTGTGATGTTGAGCCTCATGGACTCTAGCTTGTTGTTATTGGTTTTGACTGACATCGAGTGTCAGTCACGCATCCCTAGGTCTAGTGTGTGAGAAACTTGGTATCAGAGTAGGTAGTTTCTTAGGGAATCTATGAATTGTGTCTAGTATTCTTGTTTATATGTGCGTTGCATAACGTACTTATAAGTAGGGGGGTACAAGACATTTAGGGAAATCTCTTTCTTTCTGATTTAAATTGTGCGGTAAGTCTGAAGTTGTAGGAGTTAGATTGTCACGCCCCGCCTTGGGGGGTATGACTGGCACCTGGTGCCCTATTAGGACCTGGACTGCTAGACTACTATGCCTAAGCACATCTGGTGCTTGGCGTGCTCTAACTCAGATTCATGGAATCAACGGGCTATATAACAACTGTAAATGCAGCCTCCGGCCGACTGGGCCTATAGCCACCTATACTGTAACATCAGCTAACCAGAATCATTCTCATATAGGGAACCCTATGCGGGCCGACAAGGCCACCATGCTGTTTAGTTATCTCTAAATCAATATAACAAATGCTGAACAACTACGTGATCGGCAAGGTCACCACTACTAACTGGATACGGCCCCACATGGCCAACATAAACAACAATACTAAACAGCTAAACATATGCACGGCCCCACACGACCGGCACAACTAACCACAGGGAGATATATACACAATCTGCAAGCCT
>JACEIK010000024.1:452907-478733 GCA_018107945.1 Datura stramonium | reverse complement strand
TCAATTCTCGACTTCTAAATTCTTTCTTCTATAGTTCACGCTATTTGCTATACTGGATTACTAACTTGCCGAAGGAATTAGCTTTACATACCTTCGCTTCAGATTTCCCGACTAATAGGTGTAGCTCGGTCAGTACTTCTGCTATTTCTCCCAACTGCATTCATATATATGTCAATTAGAAGTAAATATGCTAATATTCTGAAAGAAAATATCACTTCCAATATATATATAGCCCAAACTTTGGCTTATCAAAAAACGGCCGAAAACTCACTATTTCTCGAAAGTCCAGAAGGGAGAAATACTCACTTTAGGGCTAGGAGTATGTTGACACTAATTTGGAGCAATTCCGCTTATCTTAGCTCGGTAGCACGACGATTCACCGGCCGAATTTCATGAAACTAAACCCGTAGGAATGCTCCTTCCTGCTTAATACCTCGGTATCTAGGATTAATTAGAGTTTGGACCGTGTTTGGCGGCGTAATCGAATGAGAAATGGATAGGGTTGTTCATTTCTTCTTCTCTCTGGTTTACTCTCTGTTCTTACTGGTAATTATAAGTGAAATGAAGCAAAAACCAAAGTTTGGAGGCTTTTATACTTGGGGCTGCACCTCACCTCCATGACACGCTGTGTATCGTGGAGCCTAGCCTCCGTGACACGCTGTGTATCGCGGAGGTGATCCTCCGTGACACTCTGGCCATCGCGGAGGAGGTATGCCAGCCTCCTGTTGCGATGGTTCGACGTGTCATTTATCCGGTCTTTTCCCGGGCCTTTTTATAGCATGTATGGCATTCAAAAACTCTTAACCAACATGCGAATAGGCCATCTACATGTCGAGAATTTACGGGGTGTAACATAGATCTAGACTCATGTTTTGTTGAATTGTGTAGGGAATACTTACAATATCATGGAGTATAGCCCGCCAGTGGCTAAATGTGGTGGTAGGTAAGAACTTTTATCTTGATTATTGTTGGAGTTGTGTATTGTGCCTTGTCATGGTCCAGGATCATCTTGTTTGGAGTCATTTATGGTAGAACCAAGAATTCTGTGGTAATGTGCACTCAGTCATTCTGTAATAGTTCATAGAACTAGTTAGTGCATATTATCCAACATTCGAGGATGAATATTTCTAAAAAGGAAAGGATACCCCAAATGTTTAAATCGATTTAGACAATAGGTTATGGACACGTGAGCTAGTTGTTACGACCCAAGTAGTCCTTATTGGCACCCACACTATTCCCCAGTAGGCGAACCATTGTGCCCCAAATAATCCATCTAAATGAAACATTCAATATAATAACATAAGTACTCACGAATCGATAGCGGAAGTCTTATAATAAAAAAGAAAATATTCACAAAATTATCTATTACAACCCCAAAAACTGAAAGTCATTGTACAATGGACTCTAACTGAAAAAGGTCTAAGAGTACTAAAACAAATAAAATAGTAAGTCAATGTTTATAATATAAAGAGACATCAAATAAAGAAGGTCTACAACAGCTTGAGTAGGAATCAGTTCCCCATCAGATTGAGCTTCAACTGCCATGCAAGAGAGGAGGTCAAGTGGAACTTTCTGGGTCATAGTCTGCACTCAATAAAAGAAGTACAAGAGTAGCATCAATACAGCTGGTATGTACCGGTAGGCATCATAGGCCGACCTTACATAATAACAACTATATATGGTAATTCGATACACATACCACAGTAGAAACATACAACAATTTCTCAAAACATCATTTAATGTAAATCAATTAAAGGTTGAAAGCTGCCCTACTCACTGGATTAGGCTTCGCTGCAGGGTACTGGACCATGGCGGCGGTCTCACCGCAGTTGTAAAGGTATTGCTGCAGCAGTCTCACTGCAGCTGTAAAGGTACTGTTGCAGCGGTTCTGCATAGGTAATAGCTCGACTAACGCTGACAACCTTAATTTCTCATCAATTCCCCAAAATCATCTCCTCAATCAACATGCTCATATACCAAGTTTGGTCTTGTAATTAATCGAACAAGTAAAGTTGCTCAACAATTAATTCATCAACTCATTATAGGTTTACATACCAAAATCATCAACAATCAATTCATCAATTCATTACAATTTTACATACCAAATCCTCAACAATCAACTCATCAACTCATTATAGGGTTACAAGAAATCCAAGTAAGGCATAAGCATGTACAACCAATCACAAACACATTGAAACACACAAGTAGATAGTTGATGCAGCCAAGCACACACAAAAGTATACATGGTCGTCAAGTAATATAGGATAGAAGTCTAGATATCGTCTCATAGAGACTTGCCAAATTAATTGTCTCAGTTTGAATACTTATTTCACTATTCACAAGAGAAGAAAAATTAGTTTTCAAGAGTTTGATAAGGCTCCATAAAGTGGTTGTGGTCATTGTTAAAAAACAAAACACCCGACGAGTATTGGGGTCGATTCCAAAACTAACTCAAATTCGAATGCATCATTGTAAACATGTATAAAATAAGATTTGGGGGAAAATGGGAAAGACAATATTGAATCCAAATTTATAAAACTAAATTGAACAAAGGCTTGTTGCAACCAAGAGGAAAGGGCTAAGGATGTGCAATAGATGAAGTGTTAATTAAATTAGAATTGATTCAATTGCCTTAACTTTAATTTCTATCATGGATAGCTTGAATCAACAAGCATCCTCTTGTTTTCAACAACAAGGATATTTTTTCCTTGGATTTTCTAAAACCCCAAGGTCCCAATAAAAAATCAGCCACACCAAGCTTGAGGAAGGGTCAAGCTATCTCTGGAATTAACCCTTTAATGGAGTTAGGATGTGGATTTTGACTATCTCTAGCTCAACCCCACACATCCACACTCCAAATCCCCATTATTATTTCCTCACCCATATCTCAATCTTCTTTCTCAAGATGAAGCATGATAAGTAAACAAAACTAGTGTTTACAACCACTAATTTTCAATTAAAATTCAGAGAAAATAATAGATCCATGCATTTAGATTAAAGTTAAGAACAATTGATCAATATCCAATTAAATTAAACACTCATCAAGCACACACCCCTAGCTAGAAAATTAGCTACTCATAAATAAAGATAAATCAGTGATACTTATAGATAAATCATCAATAATCATCATCATAAATAGTAAATTCAAGCTTTTAAACATGCAACAATGGTGTACTTAGCTCAAAATATTGAAGAAGAAGAAGAACAATGTACTCTACTCTTTCTCTTACTACTTTTCTCTATAATCCAATGCTAAGATATGATGTATTATGACATGGGTGTATACAATTGGAGTAAATTCTGCACATTTCCTTTGACACAACTTTCCACTTTTGCCCTTGGACGCTTCTAAGGTGCACTTGTGCTTCAGTTGGACAATTTTTCCCTTGTTAGTGTTTTGATCACTTGTGAGGCACTTGCTTTTCGTAGGTGCCTATTCACGAGCCCTAACTGCTTCCTAGGTCGGGGCAACTCTATTCCAGTGTTGGCTACATTCCTACATTTCATAGGTGGAAACCTGCTCTTCACAGGTTTACTTCACCATCTTTCAGTTGTGTCCTGCGTTTGCACCTCCGTTTCGTAGGTGCCATTGTGCAGAACTCATGCTCCTCACCTCCAGTAGAGTGCTTTTTGTTCAATTCCTCTATTTTCCTTGTCAAAGTTCAGTACCTGCAAAATCAAAGAGAAAAGGCATAAAATCTTCTTAATTGATGTAAAAACAAAGTAAAAGCTCATGCTTAAAAGCCTAATGAGTTAGTGAATTACCGGCTCATCAAACCCCCAAACTTGAACCATTGCTTGTCGTCAAGCAAGGTATTCTCTTACAACTAAGAATTGAATTAAGCATCCACATAACAAGAGCTGCATAAGGGACTACTAACTTAAGACAACCCCAAAATCTTACATCACATCAACTGAAGAAAAATAAAAAGACTCAAAACATGTTGCACACACTTCAATTGTTAATCACAAACATTTGGCATATTCCTTAAATTCAAAACAAGGGGAAAATTTAATCAAAGCAAGCTCCTTAAGCATCTCAAGTCATTGACAATTAACATTCAACGTTTGCCTTAAAGTTCACCATATAACTTGTCCTATTCATACCTCTTAATTGAAAACACAATTTTAGAATGCACCCTAAGGAAGTGATGCCACTCACAAAAAGGGAGAATTCTACTCATCTTCATGAAATTCACATATAGGGATTACAGAATAATGCAAAGACGTTCACTCCCTCAAAGATATTCAAGTGCATACAAATTGACCCATAGGCTTGCTCTTCATGTAACTTGCCACTAATGCAGAATTTCTACACTTGGAATCACTAAGGACTTGCGGGTCATAACGAAAGTTAGGGGTAAGGGTAGGACAACTTTTAACTCTAGTGACTGGAACCTCCCTAATGCCTTTGTTTTTGAAAACATTCAAACATCCAGTACACTAGTGAGTCTACTCCACCTTATCTCTCCTTATTCACCATTCATATTTTTCATTAAGAACCACACTTTTAACACCTTGGATTCTACATTAAGCCTCATCTAAACAAGAGATTGCACCATTCAACTTTTACTTTTTTTATTTTCTTATTAGAGGTTTTTCAACCAACCATTTAATTTTCTTACATCAAGAAATTTATGCTACCTCATATTGAAGCTCATCTCATTTCCCGTTTTACACACACCCAAACTTAGGCTTTTGCCTACATTTCATTTCATTTTCTTATCCTTCCCCAAATCTTAGGCTTCAAGCCCCATTTTTATTTTATCACTAGCAATTAGGGAGGATGGGTGCCAAATAATATGTAATGCCCCAGAAACTCAAAGACTAGACCCGGGAGTTAAAACGGAGAAAACTGGAAAATCTACACCAGGTTATAGAACTAGTCGTTCTGTGACCGTGGGGGTGACAACGAGTCATTAGGTGACTCGTGGTGAGGACTTTAAACTTGTTAGAAAAATTTGGAAAAGGGGGGATGACCACGAGTTGTGGTCAACACCATGAGCCGTGGGGTAACCCGTGGTTAGTAATTGACTGAAAGTTGGAGNTGGTTAGTAATTGACTGAAAGTTGGAGAATCAAGATAGTGTACGCGATGGGTCCTCACCACGACTCATTTGGAACACCACGAGTCGTGGTGTCGTCCGTGGTGAGTCTAGAAAGTTTTAGGCAGTGTTGGCAATGGGTGGGTCACCACGAGTCATTGCGTACACCATGAGTCATGGTGTCCCCCATGGTGACCAGTATGAGGTTTCTGATAGTGTACCTCACGAGAGGTGACCAAGACTCGTGGTCACTGGGCACGACTCGTTGGGTCCCTCTTGTGGGCCTGATAGTCAGTTTTTCCTACGAATTTCCTCAGGGTGTTTCAGTAATTTCCTAACCTATTAGAGGGACTAAACGGTTCTCCCCTCATTCCCACTGATATTTTCAGAGAAAAATAGCGTAAGTTCTTCTCAAGAGCTCTCAAGCAAGGCCTAGGGTTCCTCACTAGTTGCAGTCACTCAAGCTTCTTTCTCTGGGGAAATTCTAGCCAGGTATGTGGGAAGTCAACAAGGGAATAGTTCTTCCCTTGTGTCCCAAAAATCTCTCCCTATTTCCCTTTATCAGTTCTAGCCCTGAAACTATGAAATGTTAAGAAATTGTTAGTCATACTTCGTTTAATTCACATGGAATATTAATTTATGTTAATTATAGATATTTTTCCACTAGCTTGTGACTAAAATGATGTTCATTTCTGTGAAGTGAAATCTAGTCCTTGAATGTAGAAAAATCTAGAATCTTGCAATAGCGATTTTAGTGAAATTTGCTTGATTCCTTCACTGTTGAGGATTCCCATATTGTTAGTTGGTGCTGAGAATTTAGTTAGATTGATTTCAATGTAGTTCAGTTAAAATGTTAGAACACTTAGTTTCAATCAAAAATGTCAGCTGATCAGTTTGACTACAGAAATTCTCGAGGTGTCAGAAGTACCTCCCAATTATTAGTGAAGCAACATCAAGCATTGTACGAACCTCAGTATGGGTCCTACAATCAAACCACGACCTCTACTGTTGGTCATACTAACTACCAGTTGCAGGTTTTAATTCAATAGTTCAGGGGTATTTTAGTAAACTCATATACTTCTAACTCTTAAATGATGTCATTTTGGGCTTCCTTTAGGGCAGATTAAAGGCATTAACCTAGCCTAAATCCTTACCCTCTCCAAATGATCGATAGTGGGATTTTCTCTAAAGAAAGGGACTAGGGTTCTTCTTGAAACCTCTTCAAATCTTCTTGGGCTCTTCAATACAAGTCAAAGTATCATCAACCCAGGTATGTAGGGTTATGAATGGGGGAAATTCTTCCACCCTCATGCCCTTTCAAGTCCAAATTCATAATTTCTACTTATCAAGTTCTAAATTGTGAACTTCTATGATATCTATATGGGTTCAATTCTATTATGTTTCAATTAATGATTTATGGCTATTAGGTTTGTTTTTACTCTGAATTTACTTATTCATGATTTTAAGTTTATGAAGATTATGCCCTATTATGCATGATTTATGAACTTCAAGCTTATGAGCCAATGATTTCAAGTATGAAGAGTTATCAAGTAGGCATGAATAATTATGAATTCTTAAATATATGAATCCATGATTTTGACTAGTGAAGTCTATTTCAAGTATGCATGATCTTCAAATTTTGGGTAATCCCACTTAGATTAAACATGTTTTCATGATTCAGTTTAACTCTATAAATCAGCTTACCATATGGATTTTGGTAGTCTCTACTCCCACTTTTAAGCTTATGGTGTGGTTTCAGCTTTGTTGAAAAATGATGGGCACCTTATATGTTTTTGGAAGTAGTGTCTAGCATCGAGTAGGCTAGGGGTTCATGAAAACTCTGGCTCCTCTTCTACCTCTGCTTTTCCCTCCCCCCCTNGTTCATGAAAACTCTGGGTCTCAGCACTATGCGACAATGTAGGATTATACAAATACCTTGGGACCTCCCTTGTGAGCTTCCCCTTCCCCGAGTGCGCCTTCATCTTGGTTCAATATCATGGTAGCACCCTTAGCCCTGACAAGGCTTCAGACGACTTTGCCCACTTGAGTATAATAGTTGGGATCACATAAGCTCTATTGTGAAACTATCGGTTATATGGTGAGTCTCTCATTATTCCTCATGATCTCAGTTATGCATGTTTATACCTTATGATATTATGTTTTTAGCTGGTTTGACCCAGAGATCAATTTATCAGTTTTTACTTCTGATTTTAGTTTCAACCTTGGGTCATTCAATTTATTTATGAGATTCAGTTTATGACTATTCATGTTTTCAGATATCATCATGCAGTCCTTACTCTCATGATCTACTAATTTTATATTTAAATTCATGATTTCAGTTAATACTTACTCAGCCTGTTTTACGTACCTTGCATACTCAGTACATTACAAGTACTTACCGCATACTGTATGCTGTATCATTTCATGATACAAGTTCAAATGTTCAGACTCGGCCCCGCAGCTTAGTCCAGTTCTCTTATTGGTGAGTCCTCATCCTTTCAGGACCTTCAGATTGTTGAGTTGTGTTACTTTAGTTTCAGACTTGTATTGAGTTAGTTGGGGATATTGTTCCATTTTAACTCTTAAGTTATGTTAGAGGCTTTTTAAACAATATGTAGAATCTCAGCTTGTCAACATTGACTCTGTATAGTTGGAGTGTGTGTCCGATTATGCGCTTGTTTATATTTTAGTTATCATATTCTGCTTATGTTTGCATGCTTCCGCTTATTCATGTTTAGTTATCCAGTTTCCATGGGTCGACTGGGAGTCATTCGCGGTTCTAGGTTCTGTCTCTCAGTCCAGACCTATGTTCGGGTCGTGACAAACTTGGTATTAGAGAAAAGATTTAGAGTGTCCTAGGGTATCTAGAAGCTGCATTAAGTGGAGTCTTTTTCATGGGTGTGAAGCGCGCCACACTAATGACGAAGAGGTTATGAACATTTTAGGAAATTTTCCTTCTTTCATGATTCTATCTCCTGCTATGAAGTTTAACTCTCCTACTCTCCTAACTCGTATACACGTTTGCAAAAGTATATTTCCCCAAAGAACTAACGGAGGTCAGCTAGCCCACAAACTCTAGTGGGGACCCTATTCGGTTAGGTTACGGATCCAGAGCTCGAGGCTGCCTTTAGAGTGTTGGTACGTGCCACGACCACTCAACTTAACCAGCAGGCAATTGCACCTGTGGACTCCACTGGAGAGACATCAACTACTAGGGTGTAGGGCTTCTCGGGAAAGAGTCCGCCGAGGTTTCTTGGTTGGAAAGCAAATAAGGAGTTCAAGGGGAGAGGAAAGGGAAACAGGAGGGCCAGGATGGGGAACTTTGAGTTTTTCCACCAAGGATCAGGTTGTGGAAATCACCTTCAACTTCAGCAGAGATCTCTAGTTTCTACTCGGAGAAACAAGGCTAGGGTAAGGGAGGTTACATACTCGGTGTGCAGAAGATGTGGGAAGAACCACCCACGGAAGTGCTTGATGGGTTTAGATGGTTGCTTTTGGTGTGGCCAGCCTGGTCATAAACTCAAAGACTGTCCATCAGCCAAGTAAAGTGGCTAGAGAGGCCGTAACCTTGCCACCCCTCTGGCAGCCCTGTCCAGTCGCCAGCCTACCTGATGTTATACCCCATAAGATGTTAGCAGTTAGTGTGCGTGCACGTGGGGTTGTGAAAAGTAGAGAGAGCTTGACGCGTATGGAAAGAGCCTCGAAACAAGGTTCGGGCAAGGCCAGGCCGCGAGGGGCCAGCGCGATGCGCCAGCTTGCCTGTGCGCTAGGTAGCGTGGTGCACCAGGCATTCCAGTGCCCTGGGAGGCACAGACCAGCGTGGTAGGCAACCTGGCTCATTAGGCAGCGTGGGGCGGTACCCCCTCCCACCGTCTATGCCTATATAAGCCTCCCTTGGTTAATTTTATTCATTCATCAAATAATTTCTCGGCCAAAATAGAGAAGGCACGCAACTCTCAATAGATTTTCATCAAATTACGCTATAAAACACAATCCAAATGCAAATTAACTTTGAGTAACAAGTTCTAGGCCTATGGGAAGCATCTCTACGGAGTTATTTCTTGAAAATGCACTTGGGGTATCGGAACCCCACTGAGTAAAGGTTGTCGGAATTACTTCAAATTGATTCCTAAAGGGCCACAGGCAATATGTGAGCATTTCTCCCTTCTAAACTCTCTAGAAATTGTGAGTTTTAGGCCGAATTAAACAAAGTTGAATTATAGTTAATATTAATATCGAAAGATATTGTTATTCACCGACTCCTACTATTGAAATAGCCTCGTTTCCTCAGCATAGAGACTGAAATAAAATGGAATTATTGGCTTCAGGTCGAAAATACTTTGAGTGAATAAAAGTCGGGATTCGAGGTATGTAAAGGCAAATTCCTTCGGCAAGTTATTTCTGTCGTATTGTAATACGACCTAAATCCTTGTAAGAAAGCCAGAAGCATGTATATTGTGGTTATCTGCTACCATTAGTTTGAGATTAGTGATTTCTAATTAGATTGCGACTGACCCTACCCAATATAGCCTTCCGTGGACCAACCTCAGGGTTACTAGCTGTGTTTTCGCCTTTGAGGCTATATGGATCATTCCAAGGAGCTATATGTTATCCCAAGGGACTTCAGGTCCAAGGGCCATATTATAGTCCATCCATGGCTGGACTTCTATTTTTATGCCGTATCGGCATCACTGACCCTCGTCGAGCCTTGTGTGCCGAGGGTGCCATTGCAGGAGCCCTCCAGGCTCAGACACAACTACAGGAGTCCAGCGGGCTCATTTTAAGACCCAAGGGTCAGATAGGTTGGCTATAGTTACCTATTGACCCATATTGATCATGTTAGGGGTATATAAATTGGAGTATGCTCGCCAGGGCTTATAGGGGCTCTGGGCGGGTTATTCTATGCTGATTGTACCTTCCATGATTATGGGGGCCATGTTAGGTTCTTGTTATTATTCTTGCTTGCTAGTTATAGCTTATGAGTGTGTAGTTGTACAGCCTTAGCTCATATACACGTAGTGTTTTACTACTTGTAGGTTCTGGATAAGAAAGCTTACAAGTTAATTTTTGTCGTTTCTTATTATTCACTTTTAGTTCTTTATCAGCGTTTATTCAGCTTTTTAGTTACTGCCTTACATATTCGATACATATTGTAGTAACACCCAACTATGGGGCGCTGCATACTTTCCTGCAGGTTTAGACAGACAGATTGTGAGATCTCCTAGCAGCTATTCAGAGTCAGCAGTTCGGCCAGCTCCTTTCGTTCGGAGTTGCTAGGTTGTAGAGGTTTATTTGTCTTTATCTATACAACATTTGGGTAGGCCGAGGCCCTATCCCGACCAATATTTCCCCTCCTAGAGGCTTGCAGACTACAGTCTTCAGTTAGCGATTCGTGTTGGCTGTGTGGGTCCTATATTAGTTATGTTTTGTAAGTTGATAGTGTGGGGCTTAGTATAGTTGCCTATTTTTATTTTGTTATAACTAGACAACATGGTGATCTTGTCGGCTTGCATAGGATCTCTTTTTCTGTTATATTGGCTGGGTTAGCTGCTTTCTTTTACAGGTGCTGCATGGCCTTGTCGGCACGAGGCTATGTTGACAATCGAGATATAGCAGTTTGTTTCCTTGATTTTAAGTCACTAGTAGGCACCAGAGGTGCCTATGCCCAGCCAGCCCAGCCCAAATCCTAGTGTGGCATTAGGTTCCAATCATGCCTCCCAAAGTAGGGCATGACAAACTTGGTATCAGAGTTGGTCGTATCCTAGGGAGTCTGCAAGCCGTGTTAGTAGAGCCTTGTTTATAATTGTGTTGTGCACCACATTTTATAAATAGGAGGCTACGAGGCATGATAGTATGGTTACCCCTCCTTCTCAGATCGTGCTATAGAGCCGAGTTGTATAGGGTTGAATCCCTAATCTTTGATTGTTATGTTTTTCTAGAGTAATATGTGATATAAGACAGACTCCAGCTAGCCGCAAGTTAGCTACACCAGCAGGAGGAGGTACCAATGAGGTGCCACAGTTGGGGGACAATCAGCCTGAAGGCGGAAGCAGATGTCCTTTTAATTCCCTCGGCATCCTCCCGAGGCACTAGGAATCTCATACGGTAATAGATATGCCAGCATCATCCTCGGTTCCTTCTTTAGCCTCAGAATAGGAGGTCAGGAGTATAGTATATATATGATTCAGCTCACTTAGTAGACATTTAGAATTAGGTAGGGACAACAGTTAATGTTGGATTACCTAAAATACATGAAGGATTGTGTGAGGTTTGTATCTCTAGCCTTTAGGGTTGTTTAATTTCGTACCCTAGCCCTGTTATGTAATGATAGGATCGGTTCCCACTTCCTAGTTTGTTCTTTCAGTACAACAGAAAGCGTAAGTATCAATGCCATGTTGCCCAGAATAAATAGTAAAGAAGGGCTAGAATTGTTGACTCTGAGAAGGATTAGAAAGTGGTTAAGACCCTTAGTGTTTACAAAGTTACCTAGACCCTCACGGTAATAAATCAGGAGAGCAGGTAAGATTCCCAGTAGCATTCAAGGTGTGAGAGTCCATAAGCGATAAACCCCCAATAGAAAAGCTTAGGTCAGAAATAGGCTGATTCCGCTGTAGTGTGCTAATGACAGTAGAACATACCTTCAGAATGATAGCCATGGCCCTAGTTTATTATGTTGTAGGACAGAGAGACTACATGGGGAAATTGGCCGAGTATGGGTCAGAACGTACAGGTTGGTAGAGTTGGTCAATCGTATCCTTGTCAGTACAATGCAGGGGGAACAAATCCCAGGTCTCAGCCTATAGAAGTAAGGGGAAGGCACGAGTATCTAACTCTGGAGGAAAACAAAATCACCTCCAGGCTTTAGTAAGTTGACAGAGCATGGAATCACCACTGAATGTCAAGAAATAAGAATCGGGCTGACATTTAAAGGATAGTGAGGTTTTAATCTAGAATACTGAAATATTACCACTAGTTGTGGAGGTGAAGGAGTGACGACACAGAGACTCTAACCTAGTACATCCTAGAGACAAGGCCCAACAAGGGGTCATTAGCCTTTGAGGTAATAAGATGCGGAGTTGTGAGACCCAGAGGCCGACCCCGCATTCAAAAGATGGCAGGACCTCGGCAATAGACTATAGCAAAGGTGCACCATGTCCGTTATTTCCTCCACCCAAATTTTAAGAAAACGCATGAGGTTGTAAAGAGAGACCTACTGATGGCATGGGAAGAGGGAATATATTGTTGAGTCGTAGCACAAAGCTCCAATGACAAACCAGGGAAGGTTGGACAGCAGGAATTGAGTAGGCCAATTCAGGAGATAGCGGTGCCTATATGGAAATGGGAAGCAATCAATATGGACTTTATGACAAGATTACCTCACACCAGGAATAAATTCGATTCTATTTGGGTTATTGTAGATAGACTAACGAACTCAACTCATTTCTTACCAGTCAGGACTACCTTCTCAGCCGAAGACTATGCTGGGTTGTATATTAAGGAGATAGTTCATCTACATGGTGTTCCCACATCTATTATTTCTCACATAGGGGAACAATACACAACTAGATTTTGGTATTCATTTCAGAAAGGCTTGGGGACATAGGTTAATCTGAGTACAACTTTCCATCCCCATACAGATGGTCAGGTAGAGCGCACCATTCAGACACTCGAAGATATGTTATAGGCGAGTGTGCTAGACTTTAGAGGAAGTTGGGAAGAGCATTTACCCCTTATCGAATTTGCATACAATAACAACTATCATTCTGCAATCCAAATGGTGCCTTATGAGGCCTTGTATGAGCAAAAATGTAGGTCCCCTATTAGATGGTTTGAAGTAGGGGATTCAGGATTAATCGGACTAAATATGATCCGCCAGTCAGAAGAGAAAGTAAAACTCATCAGAGGACGTTTGCTAATAGCCCAGAGTCGTCAGAAGTCCTATTTCGATGTGCGGCGTAGAGACTTGGAATTTGAGGTTGAAGATTGGGTATTCCTCAAAGTTTTACCGATGAAGGGCGTGATGAGGTTTGGTAAGAAGGGCAAGCTTTGCCCTAGACTCATTGGCCCGTATCGGATCATCTGAAGGATGGGCCGAGTAGCATATGAGCTAGAATTTCCTCCAGAGCTAGAATCTGTCCATCCAGTCTTTCACGTGTCAATGTTGTGAAAGTGTATAGGGGACCCGTCTCGAGTTGTTCCAGTTGAGTATGTTCAGGTTGCAGAGGAGTTACACAACAAAGAGGTTCCAATAGATATACTAGATCGGCAAGTTCGTAGGTTAAGGACTAAAGACGTGGCCTCCATTAAAGTTCTATGGAGGAATAGGAATAAAGAAGAGGTGACTTAGGAAGCCGAGGACGACATGAGGTCTAGGTATCCTCACTTATTCCAGGATTGACCCAGAATATGTAGTGAGGTGAGGTTGTTGTTCAGTTGTTATTTACCTGCTTATGTTATTCATACTGTTTAGTTGGTTACCTCTTTATTGTGGAATAGCCATTTATAGCGTCCTATGAGATGCCTATGCTGGGTTTTTTTGCGTTTCGCGTTTCCGGATAGTCCATATCACAGGGGAGACTCTACTGAAAATTTTTCTGGTATTAAGCAAAAGAGTTGAGTATTTTAAAGCCTGAATATGACATTCGAGGACGAATGTTCCTAAGTGGGGAGGATGTTACACCCCATAAGATGGTAGCAGTTAGTGTGCATGTGCGTGGGCTTGTGACGAGTAGAGTGAGCTTGAAATGTGAGGGAAGAGTCTTAGAAGTAGGGTTGGGCGAGGCCAGGGCGCGAGGAGCTAGCGTGACGCGCTAGCCTGCCTGTGCGTTGGGCAGCGCGGTGCGACAGACATTCCAGCGCCTTGGGAGGCACGACGCGGCAGGCGTCCTGGCATGTTGGGCAGCGCAGGGAGCCACCCCATGCCACCGCCTATGCCTATATAAGCCTCCCTTTGTTAATTTAATTCATTCATCAAATAATATCTTAGCCAAAACTGATAAGGCACACAACTCTCAATAGATTTTCATCAAATTACACTATCAAACATCGTCCAAACGCAAATTAACTTAGGGTAACAAGTTCTGGGCCTACGAAAGCATCTCTGCGGAGTTATTTCTCGAAAATTCACTGGGGTATCGAAATCCTTCCGAGTAAAAGTTATTGGAATTACTTAAAATTGATTCCTAAACGGCTACAGGAAATAGGTGAGCATTTCTCCCTTCTAAACTCTCGAGAAATTGTGAGTTTTCGGCCGAGTTAAACAGAGTTGAATTATAGTTAATATTAATATCGAAAAATATTGTTATAGCCTTGTTTCCTCAGCATAGCGACTGTAACCAAATGGAATTATTGGCTTCAGGTTGGATACAATTTGAGTGAATAAAAGTCGGCATTTGAGGTATGTTAAGGCAAATTCCTCCGACAAGTTATTCTTGTCGTATTGTAATATGACCTAAATCCTTGTAAGAAAGAAGATGCATGTATATTGTGGTTGGCTGCTACCGTTAGTTTGAGATTAGAATTTTCTATTTAGATTTGGACTAACCCTACCCTACATAGCCTTTCGTGGACCAACCTCAGGGTTACTAGCTGTGTAGTCACATTCGGAGCTATATGGATCGCTCCAAGGAGATTATGTTGTCCCAAGGGACTATAGTCAGGCCCAAGGCCCATGTTACAGTCCTTCCATGGCTGGACTTCTATCTTTATGCCGTATCAACATCACTGACCCTCGTCAAGCCTTGTGTGCCTAGGGTGCAGTTACAGGAGCCCTCCGGGCTTAGACATAGCTATAGGAGCCAAGCGAGCTCAGTTGCAGACCCAGGGGCCAGGTAGGTTGGCTATAGTTACCTGTTGACCCATATTGACCATGTTAGGTGTATATAGATTGGAGTGTGCTCTCCAGGGGTTATGGGGGCCCCGGGCGATTATTTTGTGCTGATTGTACCTTCCAGGGTTATGGGGGCTAGGTTAGATTCTTGTTTGTATTTTTTCCAGTTAGTTATAGCTTATGAGTGTATAGTTGTACAGTCTTAGCTCACATACACGTAATGTTTTACTAGATGTAGGTTATGGATAAGAAAGCTTACAGGTTAATTTTTGCCCCTTCTTTTTATTCACTTTTAGTTTTTTATCAGCATTTATTTAGATTTTTAGTTACTGCCTTACATATTCGGTACATATTGTACTGACGCCCAACTATGGAGCGCTGCATACTTGCTTGCAGGTTTAGATAGACAGATTGTGAGATCTCCTAGCAGTTATTCAGAGTCAACAGTTCGGCCAGCTCCTTTTGTTCGGAGTTTCCAGGTTGTAAAGGTTTTTCTGTCTTTTATCTATACAACATTTGGGTAGGCCAGGGCCCTGTCCCGACCAATATTTCCACTCTATAGGCTTGCAGACTACAACCTTCAGTTAACGGTTCGTGTTGGCCGTGTGGGGCCTAGATTAGTTATGTTTTGAATGTTAGCCGTGTGGGGCCTAGTATAGTTGCCTGTTTTCATTCTGTTATAACTAGGCAGTATGGTGCTCTTGTCGGCCCGCCTAAAATCCCTTTTGTTGTTATGTTGGCTGGGTTAGCTATTTATTTACAAGTGCATCATGGCCTTGTCAGCCCAAGGCTGTTTTTACATCCGAGATATAGTAATTTATTTCCTTTATTTTGAGTCGCTGGTAGGCAGTAGAGGTGCCTATGCCCAGCTAGGCAAGCCCAAATCCCAATGTGGCATTAGGTGCCACTCATGCCTCCTAAGGTGGGGCATGACACCTGAAATGCGGTAAAAAAACCTAGGAGAGTGTTTGGTTGGCAGAGATGGTTGTTTCGGGTGTGGTAAGCCTAAGCACATGCATAGGGATTGGCCATCATCTAGTTAGGGCAAGGATAGAGCCAGTGCTCTAGTCACTAGATCAGTAGTTCCGACAGCTCGCCCATTTCAGCAGGGCGGGTTATCTAGTGCGGGAATATAGTCATAGGTATGTTATGAGTTTTTTTTTCTTGTCGAACCTTGCATGTTGCTAGGCCCAAGAATTTCCCCAGTGTAAGGAATAGGTTCCCTTTTAACATTTTTTTTGTATAATATTCTTCCCGTGGAGGGTAATAGATGGTTATAAGTATAAAGTCTGCAGTGGTAGCTTTAGGGGCGAGTGGAAAGTCAAGAGCTAGTGATGTTAGCCTAGCCTTAAGAGAGGGTCAAGAGCCTTAGAACTATTACTTTAAGCTAAGGGGGAGATGATAAGATAAAATTCCAAGATAAGTAGCTATGAGAGATTAATACATACTTATACACGTTTTTTTATGTATTCAGTCAATAGGATACTCTATTCATGATGT
Source organism: Datura stramonium (assembly GCA_018107945.1). Taxonomy (NCBI): domain Eukaryota; kingdom Viridiplantae; phylum Streptophyta; class Magnoliopsida; order Solanales; family Solanaceae; genus Datura; species Datura stramonium. The sequence goes on along the minus strand of JACEIK010000024.1, from coordinate 462,360 downwards.
ATGTAAACATATTATGCCAATGTCTAAGATCCAACCACTCCTTGTGTGTATTCATGTTCAGATTCTTAGAATGAGAATTAACCACTTCAGACGGAGGTCCCAGTCTTCTTTCATGATTCTATAATTCTAAAATTCATGTCATGACCCTCTTATGTGTGTAAGCTCATGTCTCTCAGCATGGCTAGCTCTATGAACTCAGTCCTTAAGATTCGCCTTAGCGATTCATAAGATTATGCTATATCAAGTATATGCCCAACTCAAATTTATTAAATAATTCGTGCTCTTGATTTCCTTACTCTAAACTAGATGTAAGTTTCCCTATGATGGAATTGATGGCTACAATGTGTTCATTCAGGATAACTCTTTTCCTACCATAGGAGCCAGATATGCAAAAGTTCATGGAGCGCAGCTATTAGCCAAGCATAGAAGATAGGGGAATTCTCGAATAGTGTTAGCTACAAGGAGCCATGAGATAATCATAGGTGATAGGCTTGAATAAGGTGGTGGTACAGGTAAACCATAGTATGGTGTGACTAGTGACTCTTGATTAGAGATCGAACTTGCGCAACTTTCATGCTAAGGAGGGGGAGTAATGTTCTTAGTTGATAACTTTAGATTGCAAGAGGTGTAGCTGAGCTAGGTCTGAAAGTAAAGGAAAGTGTTATACCCCGGAAGCCCAAAGATAAGACCCGAGAGTTGAAACAGAGTAAAACCTAAAATCTGGCATCAGACACAGAACGAGCAATGAGGAGACCCGTGAGAGCAACCCATGAGTCGTGATGTAACTCGTGGGGAGGCCCAGATGATGAGTTTGCAGTTTGGGAAACAAGATCCCTATGAGCGTGACGACGACATGTGGTCAGGCCCCATGAGTCGTTAGGTCAATCGTGGGGTGGGTGAGTAAGGAAAAGAGAAGAAGAGAGGTAGTGTATTCGAGGGAAGGACCCCACAAGTCGTAGTCAGTTCCCACGATTCGTGGGGAGCGTCGTGGTCAACTAGTTGATGAATTAATTGGTATTGAGGTAGTGTACATAACGAGTGGTGACCACAAGTTGTGGTCACCCAGTAACAAGTCGTGATGTCTTCTATTATTAGCCAGGAGACCTGATGAGCAGTGTACTTCACGAATCAAAGCACGAGTCGTGGCCATAGAGGATGAGTCGTTAGGTCCCTCGTTGGGACCATCTGACAGTTATTTTTTGCAAATTTAGTAAGACTTTTCCGTAATTCCTAAGATCATAAGGTCTAAAATACGTCGTTTTTAGTCATGAATGATGACTTTTAAAGGGGTTAAGTTCATTTTAGGCCATTTGCGTTCACGCATACAAGGTAGAAGGTGAGAGAGGGAGATCAAGCTTAGTGTTCTTCAATTTCTTCTTGGCCTATCAAAGAAGTGTAAGAATCAGCTACCAATAGGTATGTAGGGTTATAAATGAGTGATTTCTTACAGACCCATGCCCAATCCCTCTCTAAATCATGAATGTTCTATGACTAATCTATGGGGTTTTGACCTAGATGCATGAATTTCCTAATTCTCTACGTGGTTATGATTTGATTATGTTTCTACTACTGAATTATGAAGCATGGGCAATTTTTATAATGTTTTCAATTAAAAATCATGTTTCTAGCTTTATGAATTAAAAGCCCATTGATGAAAAGTTCATGAAAGATGAGATTTGTGAAGAATGTATGATGATGAGATATTATGATGAAAACCATATTTTCAAGCTACCCATGTTTATAATCATGTTTTCGATATGAATTGAGTATTTTCAAGTATGATAAAGGTTTGGGCAATGACCACATGTTCAAAGTATGATTTATGATTTCTCGAATTAAGCTTACCATATGATTTTGGAGCGAAGACTCCCACTTATTTTCAGCTTGTGGTATGTTTGAGCTAAAGCTTCTCAAATGCATGATTTCAGCTTTGAGATGTCTTTGGTGACTTAGCTTCATCAATAGATGATGTTGAGATTTATTGAATAACGATGTAGAGCATATGCATATTTTTGAAAGTAGTATCTAGCACCGGGCGGGCTAAGGATCGATCACCCTATGCCTCAGAACTACGCTCCAACGTAGGTTTATATTTGTATGTTACTTTGGGACCTCCCTTCTTAGCTATCCCCGACCTTATTGGCCCACGAGCTTGATATCGATATCATCGTATCGTCCCTAGCCCTGGCAAGGCTTTGGACGGCTCTACCCACTTGAGTGTGAGAGTTGGGACCACGTAAACTCTATCGTGGTATGTCGATTAAAAGACGAGTCTCTCATTGTTCCTCATGATTTTATATATGCATTTCATTGCTCATGAAATTTATATATCTATATATGTTCTAAAGAAGGTTTAACTCAATGTTCAGTTTTACTTATAAATATCAAATTTCAACTTTGAGTCAATTGATACAGTTATGATGTTATGATTACAAAACGATGAGACCATGATTTTAGAAAGAATTCATGCAACCCTACTCTCAGATTCTTAATGTTTATGTTTTACATTATGCATGTTTTAAAGTGATTTACTAAATTAAGCGGTTTTACTTTACCCTGCATACTCGGTACATTCCATGTACTGACCACATCCTCTATGCTGTATCATTTCATGATACAGGACCCGACTCTCAGGCTCATCCCCGATCATAGTTAGTCTTCTGAGATAGCATCGTACATTGTTGGTGAGTCCTCATCTCCCGAGGACTAGACTATTCAAATTTTCTTATGTACTTTTAGTTTTAGATTATTGAGTTTGTTGGTGTTTTTTCCCATCAACTTTTCATGTTTAGAGGCTTTTAGACATATGGTTGTATTTAGCTTTGGTTTGTGTATTCTGATGTTGTGTTTGATTTAGACTTCGGCTATGATTATCTTGTTGATTCTTCTATTCTATTGATTGAGTTAGATGAATGCTTATGCCATGGGTTGACTTGGGGTCTCTCGGGGCTCCTTGTCCCGTGTTGCGATTCAGGCCTCCGTTCGGGATGTGACAAACTTGGTATCAAAGTCATAGGTTTGAAGTGTTCTAGGGCGTCTAAAAGCCGCGTTAACTAGAGTCTTTTTCATGGGTGTGAAGCGCGCCAAACTTATGACGAAGAGGCTACGAGACGTTTAGGAAATGTTCCCTTCTTTCATGATCCATGTTGTGCGATGAAAAGTCTCCTACATCCTTCTAATTCGTGCAATTCACGATTGCAGAATCATGGCTCCTCAACAAATGAATGGTAGAAGGAATGGGAATGGAGAAGGCCACGAGGATGGCTACGGGAATGGGCATCAGCAGGCCCCACTAGTTCAGGAGCACTAGGAACCGGAGCCAATTGCCCATGCTGAGTTTCGGGCAACCATTCATATGCTTGCGCAGGCCTTACTAGTCAGGTCAATCAACAGGCCATTGTGCATGTTCCGAAAAATGGCAATGCAGCAACGGCTCGAGTCAGAGACTTTTTGAGAATGAAACTGCTAGAGTTCCTCGGATCAAAGGTAGATGAGGACACGCATGAGTTCCTAGATGAGATTGTGAAGATCACCCAAATCATGCAAGTGAATGGAGTGGAGTGCGTGGAGTTGTCCTCGTACCAGTTGAAAGGGGTCGTGCATATCTGGTTTCGCCAATGGAAAGATAGCAGGGTCGTCGGGGCAGGCTCGGTCATTTGGGAAGAGTTCCATGTTGCATTTTTAGATCAGTTCTTCCCTCGCGAGATGTGGGAGATGAACGCAGCTGAGTTCGTAAATCAGAAGCAATGGAGGATGATGGCGCAGGAGTATTCCCTTGAGTTCACCCGCCTATCAAAGTACGCCCCAGAGTTAGTGGCTAATTAGAGGGAACGGGTGAGTAGATTCATTCATGGTGTAGCGGGCTATTTGGTTAAGGATTGTAGGACAACTATGCTTCACCGGGACATGGACTTCCCTCGAATAGTCTTGTAGCTCAGCAGATGGAGGCGACACATATGAGAGAGAGGGAGGCCAAGAGGGCCAGGACCGATGACCATAGATTCTCACAGCCGAGGTCGGGTGGTGGGCACTAACAGTAGACTCACCAGAGGTCATCAACCCCAACATCTTCAGCATTGAGTGTGCCATCCAGACCGAGGCACGAACAAAGGGGGCGAGCATCAAGCTCTAGGGGTCAGAGCAGAAGACCCGCAGATTCTAGCATTCCATCTTGCCGCAGATATGGTCAAGGACACACGGGCCAGTGCTTAGCAGGTACAGGTGCTTGTTTTGGGTGTGGGAAGCCCGGACACATGCTCAGAGATTCCCCAACAGCGAGACATGATCATGATGGGGGCCGAGGACCAGCTTTTGGTTCAGAAGCCCCTCCCACACGCTCAACACATCAGGGGGCTTCTACTACCGCAGGTGGCGGTCAACACCTGAACAGATTCTATGCCTTAGTATCCCACCAAGATCAGGAAGTCTCCCCGGATGTAGGCACTGGTATGTTACGAGTTTTCCATCTTGATGTATATGCTTTGATAGATCCGGGGGATACCTTATCTTTTGTGGCACCTTATGTGGCCAGTAGCTTTGGAGTTAATCCCGAAGTATTTTTAGAACCCTTCTCAGTTTCTACTCGAGTCGGTGATTCAGTTATAACTTGGCGGGTATATAGAAATTTCCTGGTCTCAGTCTTTTAGAAGGTCACCTCAGCAGATTTGATAGAGTTAGCCATGGCCGATTTTGACGTTATCCTCGACATGGACTGGCTATTTGCATGTTATGCCTCCTTACAGAATGGCTCCAGCCGAGCTAAAGGATTTAAAAGAATAGTTGAAGGACCTTTTAGATAAGGATTTCATTATATCGAGCAAGTCCTCATGGGGTGCACTAGTTCTCTTTGTCCGAAAGAAAGATGGTTCTCTTCGAATGTGTATTGACTATCGACAATTGAACAAAGTCACTATCAAGAACAAGTATCCTTTACCCAGGATTAATGATTTATTCGACCAGCTTCAGGGTGCCAAGTGTTTCTCAAAGATAGACCTCAGATTCGGGTATCATTAGCTTAGAGTCTGGGAGAGTGACATCCTGAAGACAGCCTTCAGCATGTGGTATGGTCATTACGAGTTTGTAGTTATGTCTTTTGGACTAACGAATACTCCTGCAACTTTTATGGACTTGATGAACAGGGTGTTCAAGCCGTACTTGGATATGTTCGTGATTGTGTTTATTGATGACATCCTGATATAATCTCAGAGCGAGGAGGAGCATGCCGCCCATTTGAGGGTAGTGATGTAGACTCTTAAGGATCATCAATTATATGCTAAATTCAGCAAGTGCAAGTTTTGGTTGAACTCTATAGCATTTTTGGACCATGTGGTATCAAGTGACGGCATAAAGGTGAATTTAAATAGAGGCGGTGAAGAATTGGCCTAGACTGGTGAATCCTTCAGATATTCGGAGCTTTTTGGGTTTAGCCGGCTACTATTGGAGATTTATTGAAGGTTTCTCATAGATTGTAGCACCTTTGACGAAATTGACCCAGAAGAAGGTGAAATTTCAATGGCTGGATGCTTGTGAGAAGAGCTTCCAAGAGTTGAAGACTCGGCTAACCTCAGCACTGGTGGTGACACTACCCGAGGGTACTGATGGATTTTTGATGTATTGCGATGATTTAAGGATCAGACTTGGGTGTGTATTAATGTAGCGCGGAAAAGTTATAGCATATGCCTCTAGACTGTTGAAGGTTCATGAGAAGAACTACCCGACCCATGATCTTGAATTGTCCGCGGTGGTATTCGCCTTGAAGATTTGGAGACATTACTTGTACGGGGTCCACATAGATGTGTTCACTGATCATAAGATCTTACAATATATGTTTACTCAAAAGGACCTCAATCTTCGGCAAAGGAGGTGGTTGGAGTTACTCAAGGACTATGACATGAATGTTCTGTACCATTCGGGAAAGGCTAATGTAGTAGCGGACGCACTTAGTAGACTCTCTATGGAGAGTGTGTCTCATGTTAATGAAGGGAAGAAGGAGCTAGTGAAGGAGGTGCATCGACCCGCAAGGTTGGGAGTTAGGTTGGTTGATTCGACCGATGGTGGTGTTATTATTCATAACTGATCAGAATCGTCCTTGGTGACTGATGTGGAAGCTAGGAAATATGAGGACCCGATTTTGGTAAATTTAAAGGAAGTCGCTAAAAATCAGAAAGTGGAGGTCTTCTCCAAAGGGGGAGATGGTGTGCTTCGGTACCAAGGCCGCCTATGTGTTCCAGATGTTGATGATTTGAGGAGCCGGATGTTGCACGAGGATTATGGATCCAGGTATTCTATCCATCCAGGTGCCACCAATATGTACCATGACTTACGAGAAATCTATTGGTGGAACGACATGAAGAAGGATATCGCAGAATTCGTGGCTAAGTGTCTGAACTGTTAACAAGTAAAGGTTGAGCATCAGAGACCAGGAGGTGTACTTCAGGATATCAGCATTTCTAGTTGGAAGTGGGAAGAAATTAACATGGACTTCATCACCGGTTTACCTCGCACTTATCGACAATATGACTCCATTTGAGTTGTGGTAGATAGGTTGACCAAGGCTGCTCATTTTCTACCTGTGAAAAACCACAGATTCGGCAGAAGATCATGCCAAACTATATATCCGGGAGCTAGTTCGATTTCATGGAGTGCCCTTATCCATCATTTCAGACAGGGGTACCCAATTTACCTCTCAATTTTGGAAGTCGTTTAAAAAAGGACTTGGTACTCAAGTTAAGCTCAACATATCGTTTCACCCGCAAATGGATGGTCAAGCGGAACGTACAATCCAGACCCTGGAGGACATGTTGAGAGCATGCATAATTGACTTTAAAGATAGTTGGGATGAGCATTTTCCTCTTATCGAGTTTGCATACAATAACGTCTATCATTCTAGTATCCAGATGGCACCGTTTTAGGCTCTCTATGAGCGAAGGTGTAGGTTGCCCATTGGATGGTTTGAGGTTGGCGAAGAGGTGATGATAGGATCAGATTCGGTTCACGAGGCTATGGAGAAGGTTTAGTTGATAAGGGATAGGTTGAAAACTGCCAAGAGTCACCAAAAGTCCTATGCTAATGTGAGGAGAAGGGAATTAGAATTTGAAGTTGAAGATTGGGTATTTCTAAAGGCGTCTCCTATGAAGGGAGTGATGAGGTTCGGAAAGAAGGGGAAACTCAATCCCCGCTATGTCAGCCCATAACGGATCGTGAGACGTGTTGGCAAGGTGGCTTATGAATTGGAGTTTCCCTTAGAATTATCTTCCGTCCATCCTGTATTCAATGTGTCGCTCTTGAAGAAGTGTTTGGGTGACCCAACTCTAGTTGTGCCGGTGGACAGTGTTGGTGTAAAAGACAACCTTAGTTTTGAGGAGGTTTCAGTAGAAATACTGGATCATCATGTTTTAAGGTTAAGGAACAAAGAAGTAGCTTCAGTTAAAGTATTATGGAGGAATTAGCATGTTGAGGGAGCTATGTGGGAAGCTGAAGCGGATATGATGGCTAGATAACCACATTTATTCTCTACCAGCTCAGTTCCAGTTTGAGGTATTAGTTTGGACCTAAAACTCTATTTGGTTTTCATATTCAGTTTATGTGTCTAAGTTTCTTTTATGTATGTGGATGTATGTATGATTTTTGAATTCAGTTCAGCTATGTAATTTGAATCGGGGATAGTCATACCATTAGTTTTCGATTTAAATGATCAATATATGAATATGATAATTGCATTTCTTTGCTTTTTCATCTGTCTTACAACATTACAGGACGAATGTTCCTAAGGGGGAGTTATTGTTATACCCCGGAAGCCCAACGATCAGACCCAGGAGTTAAAACAGAGAAAAACCTAAATCTGGCATCAGGCACAGAACGATTTGTGAGGAGACCCGTGAGAGCAACCCACGAGTCGTTATGTGACTTGTGGGGAGGCCCAGATGATGAGTTTGCAGTTTGGGAAACAGGATCCCCACGGGTGTGACCATGACTCATGGTCAGGCCCCACGAGTCGTTAGGTCAGTCGTGGGGTGGGTGAGTAAGGAAAAGAGAAGAAGAGAGGCAGTGTACTCGACGGAAGGACCCCACGAGTCATGATTAGTTCCCACAATTCGTGGGGAGGGTTGTGGTCAGCTAGTTGATGAATTAATTGGTATTGAGGCAGTGTACATAACAAGTGGTGACCACGACTAATGAGTCATGATGTCTTCCGTTCTGATCCAGGAGACCTGATGAGAAGTGTACTTCACGAATCAAAGCATGAGTCTTTAGGTCCCTCGTTGGGACCGTCTAACAGTTATTTTTTGTGAATATAGTAAGGGTTTTCCGTGATTCCTAAGATCCTAAGGCCTAGATTACGTCATTTTGAGTTATGAATGATGACTTTTAAAGGGGTTAATTTAATTTTAGGCCATTTACATTCATGCATGCAAGGTAGAAGGTGAAAGAGGGTGATCAAGTTAGTGTTCTTCAATTCCTCTTCAATTTTTTCTTGGTCTACCAAAGAATTGTAAGAATCAGCTACCAATAGGTATGTAGAGTTATGAATGGGTGATTCCTTACACACCCATGCCCAATCCCTCTCTAAATCATGAATGTTCCATGACTAATCTATGGGGTTTAACCCAAATGCATGAATTTCCTAATTCTCTACATGGGTATGATTTGATTATGTTTCTACTACTGAATTATGAATCATTGGAAATTTTTATAATGTTTTCAATTAAAAATCATGTTTCTAGCTTTATGAATTAAAAGCCTATTGATGAAAAGTTCATGAAAGATGAGATTTGTGAAGAATGTATGATAATGATGAGATATTATGATGAAAAACATGTTTTCAAGCTACCCATGTTTATAATCATGTAGTGAATATGAATTGAGTATTTTCAAGTATGATAAAGCCTTGGGAAATGCCCACATGTTCAAAGTATGATTTATGATTTCTCGAATTAAGCTTACCACATGGTTTTGGAGCGAAGACTCCCAATTATTTTCAGCTTGTGATATGTTTGAGCTAAAGCTTCTCATATGCATGATTTCAGCTTTGAGATGTATTTGATGATTGATCTCGTCAATAGACGATGTTGAGCTTCATTGAATAACGATGTAGAGCATATGCATGTTTTTGGGAGTAGTGTCTAGCACCGAGTAGGCTAAGGGTCGATCACCCTATGCCTCAGAACTATGCACCAACATAGGTTTATACTTATATGTTACTTTGGGACCTCCCTTGTGAGATATCCCCGACCCTATTGGCCCACAAGCTTGATATCGATATCATGGTATCATCCCTAGCCCTGGAAAGGCTTTGGATGGCTCTACCTACTTGAGTGTGATAGTTGGGACCACGTAAACTCTATCATGGTATGTCAGTTAAAAGACGAGTCTCCCATTATTCCGCATGATTTCAGATATGCATATTCATTACTCATGAGATTTATATATCTATATTTGTTCTAAAGAAGGTTT
>JACEIK010000024.1:370171-452866 GCA_018107945.1 Datura stramonium | reverse complement strand
CATACAGTTATGATGTTATGATTATGAAACGATGAGATCATGATTTCAGAAAGAATGCATGCAAGCCCTACTCTCAGATTCTTAATGTTTATGTTTTACATTATGCATGTTTTAAAGTGATTTACTTAATTAAGAGGTTTTACTTACCCTGATACTCGGTACATTCCATATATTGACCGCATACTCTATGTTGTATCGTTTCATGATACAGGACGTGACTCTTAGGCTCAACCCCGATCATAGTCAGTCTTCTGAGATAGCATCGTACATTGTTGGTGAGTCCTCATCTCCCGAGGACTAGACTATTCAGATTTTCTTATGTACTTTCAATTTCAGATTGTTGAGTTAGTTATGGTCTTTTCCCATCAATTCGTCATGTTTTGAGGCTTTTAGACATATGGCTGTATTCAACTTTGGATTGTATATTCTGATGTTATGTTTTATTTAGACTTCCGCAATGATTATCTCGTTGATTCTTCTATTCTATTGATTGAGTTAGATGAATGCTTATGCCATGGGTTGACTTGGAGTCTATTCGGGCTCCTTGTCCCGTGTTGCGATCTGGGCCTCCATTTGGGTCATAACAGAAAGTGTGCTGTCAGACCTAGGCTTTATTATAGATAGCAGCGTAAGAGAAGTATAGACCATGAGGATGTGGATCATGAGAGGCTGAGAGGCATTCTACAGGGTATCAATTGCTAGTTGGAAGTGGGAGGAGATTAATGTAGATTTCATTATAGGGTTACTTTGTACCCTTTGACAATATGACTCTATTTGGATGGTTGTGCACATGTTTCCAAGGCAACTCATTTCATACTGGTCAAAACTACTGATTCAATTGAGAATTATGCTAGATTGAACATTTGGGAGTTAGTCCGGTTGCATGGAGTACCATGATCCATAATTTCAAATAGAGGTATTCCGTTCACCTCTCAGTTTAAGATCAATTCAAAAGGGTCTTGGTACTCGGGTGAATCTTAGCATAGCTGTCCACCTACTAATAGAGTGTAATACCTCGAAAATTTCCTAAACTCAATCATTTCATGAAAAACCAAATTTTTTTTCTAAGAACGATTGAGACAACGAGTCGTTGTCAATAGTAATAACCCATTTACTATGTCATGGTCAGCTCTGTCAGATGTTCCTCGGGAACTAACGGGACAAGGAACGACCTGTTGTGAGGAGGAATGAGTCGTGCAATCACTCGTTGCATTCCCAACTCAGAACCCAGTTGATCCCTTTCCAGGAACCCACGAGTCAAATGATGAGTCATCGTTTGATATAATGACTCGTGGTGTGACTCATTAGTTGGGGCTCCTAGGTATTTTCGACCAACTCCTTCAGTGATAATGAATGGAAATAACGACCCATTGTATCGCACAACGAGTCATTATGTCCACCCGTGGTGTCATGTACCAAAATGCTTCAGTATTTCTAGTAGACAGGATGAGAGGTGACAATGACTCGTTGTCCCAACCAACAAGTCATTGTGTCACCCGTTAGAGGAGGCGGCCTAGTGTTTGTTCAAGACCCTGCCAGTGGCCACGGGATGTACCAATGACCCGTTGGTTCTTCTAACGAGTCAGGGTCTCCACCCGTTGCCAGTCCAATTAGCCCTTGGTTTAATCCCAGGATAGACGACTGGTCCCAACGAGTCATGGTGTCAACCAACCACTCGTTGTGTGACCCGTTGGTCCCTGTCGGGCAGATTTCAAGATTTTATTTCAGGGGAATTTTTGTAACTTCTCACCTTTTTAATCCTTAAACTACATCATTTTGGATTATATTCAGGGGATTTAGAGGGGTATTCAATGGTTATACTTCTTTCCTCTCATTCCCTCAAAAGTCAAAACGTAGAACTTTTTCAGAAAGCATAGAGCAGAAGCAAGGTTCAACTTTTCTTCTCAGATCTTCTCAAGGGTTTTCTCCGGGGTTTTCATCACCAGGTATATGGGAATTTAGCAGGGGAATTTTTGTTTCCTTGTGCCCCAAAATCCATATAAATTTTCCTACCAGTTCTAGTCCTTGAGTTTCGAATGTGAACAAATTTTCAGCCAGATTCTGTCTATATCTAGCTGTTATGTTGATACTTGTTCTTGTAAAGATGGTTTTAGCCCTAGATTTGAATTCAGTAAATTAGAGTCTTGCATAATTGATCAGTTATTCATGTTGTTGGATTCTATTGGTGTTGGGATTCCCATGTTACTAATAGCAGTTGAAATTGCAGTCAGTTGCATGCTAGTCCAATTTCAGTTAGAACATTAGCATACTCAGTATTTTCAAAAAAGTCAGCTGATCAGTTTGACTATAGCCTTTTCTTGAGGTGTTAGTAGTGCCTTCCAGATATCAGTTATCGGTTATCAGATATTAGTTTTTTCTTTAGACGGTTACGATTCTTTCAGATAAGCAGCTCTGGATAGTCTTAGAACACTAGTTACAAAATCTGGTATGAATAAGACTCTTAGGGTACTTCCAGATACTTGGACCCTAGTTTTGAGCTATCAGCTTAGTAGTCAGATTAGGACTATCCAGTGGAAGTAGGACTTAGCATTGATCGGACCAGTGTTCCAGCGCACCCAGGTTCCCAGAATTTCGTTTCCACCGTAGGTTACTTTATCAGCCTTATGGTCCCAGATTTATGATCACCCAGTCCATGCCTTTATACCCTGGTGAGGTATATTGGGTCCTAGCGATGGGGAATATACATCGAACTCCATGTCTAGCTCACGTGGTTATATGTCGGTTATAGACTCTCCCACTAGTCAATACAGTTTTCAATTTAGTTCAGTTCAGTCTAGATCAGATCAGTATCTCAGAATCAGGACATGTCTATGACAATCAGCCAGGGTCATTATTGACCATATAAGCTATATTTCAGTTGTTCAATTTCAGTATTTCAGTTGGTCTTCATGTCATCTCAGTTTAGTTACTTGCTCTTTCATGATTATTACATCTCTCGCTTACTCAGTACATTCAAAGTACTGACGCATACCTTCTATGCTGTATCATATCATGATACAGGCATAGGTTCTCCGCCCCATCACTATCATTACACTCTCCTCAGACGATACCAGTAGCAGCTTTTGGTGAGTCCTCGTCTTTCTAGGAACATATTTATTTTCAGTTAATTTTATTTCAGTCATACTTTAAAGTTAGCTGGCTGATGGCTTGTCCCAGCAACTCACCATTAGTAGATGACTTTCATACATAGACTCGGATCATCAGTATTGTTTCTTTTTCTTTCAGATGTATTGACTCTTGCCAACTCAGTTTTCTTAAATGATTTTAATTTATTAAAGCTTTATCTTATGATTACTCAGTTTACTAGTGTTATGATAGACCATGGGTTGGCTTGGGGTTACATGTGACTCCAAGTACCGTGTTTTGTCCAGGGTATAGAATCGGGTCGTGACATAGAGGGACGGGATGAGCGGGCAATTTAGATCATGGAGGATATGTTGAGAGCTCATGTGATTGATTTTTTAAGGAAGTTGGGACAATAACTTGCGTTTCATCGAATTTTATTACAATAACAGTTGTCATTCCAGCATTCAGATGGATCCGATTGAGGCTCTTTACGAGCGGATGTATAGATCACCTATTGGATGGTTTGAGTGTCACGAGCCGAGTTCATATCCTAGCCGTAACATGGGACAAGGAACCCCGAAAAGGCTCCAAGTCGACCCATGGCATAATTATAGAATAACACTTAACAATAGAAACAACTAACAGAAACATAACTGAGCGAAAGCTAACTGTAAGGAGTCAAATTTAAAACTCAAAGATATAATCTAACAAAACTTTGATACATAGAGTGAATCTGATTACTCCTGTCTGAAAACCTCTACTAAACTGATGAGTTGCTGGGACTGGTCCCTAGCAACCTCCTAATGTCTAAAAATTGAAATAGAACTGAAATAAGACACATAGATCTTTTCCTCGAGAGATAAGGACTCACCACAATCCACTGAGATGAAAGAAGGAACGTGTCTACCCGCGGGGCAAAGTCTAGATACCTGAATCTATATCATGAAATAATATAGCACATAAAGTATGCGGTCAGTACTTGGAATGTACTGAGCATGCCGGGAAACGTAAATAAACTAAACATACAAGTATACAAGAAAGAAATAAACTGAGTACATTGACATATAACTGATTTAGAATGCAACAATCCTCTTCTGAGTCACATACACATGTATACATGAACTTTTATTTGGAGCTCATATTTTGAAGCGTCCTCAAACTCATACATAAGGGTCAGGTACTAGACATATAAAGAAAGCTGAAACTGAAGCTACTATCATACACTGTACTTGATATCTACTGATAACTGAGACTGCTTTAGGATATCTATTTAAAACTGAATTCTGAATTATATGGATCTAAGACAAACTGATGATGTGAACTAAGGGAGTCATTCTCTGCTATGGAGAGTCGTAAGTAAACTAAGGGAAATGTTCTCAACTATGGAGAGTCCCAACTGAACTAAGGGAAATATTCTCGGGTATGGAGAGTCCCTGATTGACTAAGGGAAACATTCTCAGCAATGGAGAGTCCCTGACTGACTAAGGGAAACATTCTCAGCTATGGAGAGTCCCTGACTGACCAAGGGAAACATTCTCAGCAATGGAGAGTCCCCGACTGACCAAGGGAAATACTCTCAGTTATGGAGAGTCCCTGGCTGACGAGAACATGAGAAGTACTGATTTGACGTTATTCATCTGGTCTATGTTACTACAGCTGATTAGAAACATGATCATATACTAATTTCATCATACTGCATTCATTTAGAAAGGATTAAGGCTACTTTCTACTAATAACAAGCCCAAACGTCTGAAGTATCATTCTCATGCTTTATCTTCATAATTCATATCATCAATGTAACAATTCATCATTTAATCTGTGCGTTTTACATTCACGATCATCTATAGGTTCAAATCATACTTTACATACCTCCACAACATTCAAATTTCGAGTTCATAACATATGAAGTATAACATAGAGTCATGTAGGATCCACAGGTCCAATTCACACTTTAACATGTATACATTGATTCATATATTTTAGATTTACAGAAAGCCCATCTACGTAACTCATACCTTAAACATGTACAACGAGATCATTGGTAGAAGAATATATTTATTTTATGGAAACCATTTCAAAATTTACTCCAATTCTTGAAGTAGATTCGATAATTATGCCGTTATCATAGGTTCACCTCATACCCAAATATTTACATCGAAAACGTAATGAAAAAGCATACATACATCCCATTGATCAATCCCATAAGTTCTAATCTCATCTCAACATATCAAATGTATATTCTACTTTTTTAGGGAATTCTTACGATCTTCACACATTTTAGACATGGATACAAGTTCTTGATATGATCGAGTGATCAATAACAAAATCCCAATCAAAGTTTGAAGCTATCTCATGAAGGAAATTCTATAATAATGAATTTTCACAATTAAGAATATAATTCTAGATATTAAAATATTCTCATGAGCATAAATAACTTTTAATCCTAATGGTTCTTGGAATTTATAGAATACATAGAAGAAATCATCCATAAATCGAAATCCTAGATCATGATTTTCTAGAACAAGGGAATCAGGTTTTTAAATAATACGTTTTGGGAACAAGGATGGAAGGATATCCTTGTTGAAAAACCCACATACCTGCTTAAGATAAATCCCACGTGAACTTTCAACTTGAAACCTTGAGGAAACCCTTGTTGAATCCCTAAATCTTGAGAGGGGAAGGAAGAAGAGTTGAGGGAATGAGAGGTTAGGCTAGAAAACCCCTAAAAATGTCCTTTAAAATTCCCAAAATGACGCCATTTAGGAACTGGGAGCATAGGACTTTACCAAAATACCCCTGGAAAAAACTTTAATATCTGCCCGATTTGCAACCACGACCCTCACCATGTCCTCATCACGATTCGTGGTGACCATCCGTTGCTTCAGGGATCTGCTTCTCAGTTTCTACTTCCTCAACCAACGACCAACATGACGAGTCATTACTTCATCCAACGACTCGTCACCACCTCACATTGACTCCACTGGCTCCCCAACCTGCGACCCCTCCAATGACCGACATGATGAGTCGTTACTTGATCCTACGACTTGTTAGTTTCTTCCGTTGTCCCCACTGGACCAACCCTCGAGTCCCTTCCAATGACCAATACCATGGGTTGTTGTTAGCTTAATTGGTCCGTTGTAACCATCCGTCATCACTGACCCGGAACCCTGAACTCTAACTAATGACTCTTCATGATGACCCGTTACGACAACCAACGAGTCGTCACCTGACTCGTTCCCTATGAGAAGTCTAATTTGCAAGCTTACCACAATTGCATCTAACGGGTCGTTGTTTCACACAACGACTCGTACCTCCTCTCGTGGAATCAAAACACTTAGCACTAGTTTCTGAATCCTTGCCAACGACTACCTCAAACGAGCCGTTAGAGCGACCAACAACTCATTGGACAAGTCGTTCTGAGGCACTGTTGTAGATTTTTTTCTACTGAGCACATTCCAACTCCTGATTTTAAATCTTGGGAACTTTTGGGGTGTTATAATATCTCCCCCTTGGGAACATTTGTCCTGGAACGTTTGCTAAACATACTGAAAGCATAGGGATGGAACTATAATCCCAAAACTGATCAATTACAGCTGAAATAAGGGAGTATCTGACTCCGGATGATCTTACATATCTAAAACTGAACATCTCAATCATACATTCATGCTAAGGAACCAGAGGAACTGAATGAAATTAAACTAACATGGAGCTAGATAGAGCACTAAGAAGGATTCTTTCCCTCTAACTGGCACTGAGCTGATATGGACTAAGCCTTCGCTCTCAAATCGCTTTCTAATATGGGGTTAGAATTCATGATATCTGGTCTAATTGAAAGTAAAGGACTCATGAGCACGAATCATTCATGTCATTTATAACTGAGCACACACATGAGGTAACCTTATTCTATTGAGCTACTTAAGCAACTTCTAAAGAATGAGTTGACACACATAGCTGATTCCTATCATGAGGATGAACCCTAAGGATTTGTAAAGCAGGATTGGCATCGCTGTCTGAAGCGGTTATCTAGAAATCCTTGGAATCTACACATAGGGATGGGTATAACTTAGCTTCAACTGAAATACAAGAGAAGTTATCTAAACCTGAAGGGATCGACATACCGCAACTGCTAGGGCTGAAATTCCCCTATTAGCATTCTCAAGATCCGACTTGTCACACATATTTACCATCTCCCCCTTAGCTTAAAGCCGTCATTCTAAGGCTCCTCAATATTTCTTAAGGTCGGGGCTAAATCACTAAATCCTAGCTTCTCTTTCACCTCTAACCTTCACTACAAGCCTTACACTCACAACTATTCACATCACACATCAGCAATCTCTTCTCAACAACCATCACAAAGCTTCTTATTCAATACTGGGGTTTTGGAGCTGGCAACATGCAAAGAGTAACACAAAATTCACAACATACTTGTGACTACTACTGGAGACTTGCTCGTATCCTGGTGTGCTGCTATGGCATAGGAGCGGTTTTGACATCGTCCTTCACCCGCGCTAGATGATGCAGCCTGCTGAAGTAGACGGGCTATCGGCTACTGAAGAGGTGGCTGAGAATCTACTCTTACTCCGCTTAGCCGCTACGCAATATCGATGCTTATGGCCCAACTTGCCGCACCAAAAAGAAATATCTGATCTGGCCATGCATTCTCCCAATGGTGCTTCCTACAGCTGGTACACAACGGATATGTAATCTCCCTTACCCTAGGTTTGTATGGAGCACTGTCTGTCGAAAGTGTTGGGGCTGATGATTTTTGCTGGGAATGTGAGCGGTGTCCACCACTTTTCCTCTACCAAGAAAACTCTAAATCTCCTATCCTGGCACTCTTGGCCTCTCTCTTTTTTTCCTTCACCTGTTCTGCTTCCATTTGNCCTGTTCTGCTTCCATTTGATGAGCGAATATCACTAAACTTGGAAAATCTATATCCATGTGCAACATGGTAGTCCTCCACTCTTTAACTAAGGTGTCTGACACTTCGTTCACAAACCTGCTCACTCGGGCCCTATGGTCGACTACCATCTCCGGTGCATACTTGGATAATCGGGTGAACTCCAATGCGTACTCCTGGACAGTCATGTAGTTCTGTCTCAAGTTGATGAATTCTGCCGCCTTTGCCTCTCTCAGTTCCCTAAGGAAAAACTTGTCCAGGAACGCAGTCATAAATTCATCCCAATTTATGGGGCTTGCTCCAATTCCCTGACTATCTCTCCACTAGCAAAACCATATATACGTGACTCCTTTTAGTTGGTAGTAGGCTAAGTCTGCACTCTTAGTCCCCGTCACCCCCATAATTTGGGTGATTTTCTAGATCTCTTCCAAGAACTCATACGGGTCCTTGTCTACCTTAACCCTAAGAAGTAGGGTGGGTTCATTCTAAGGAAATCTCATACCCTTGCCGCCGCTACATTCCAATTCTGGGTAACACGAGCCATCACCCGCTGATTAAATTGGGCGGCCATGGCCTGCGCCAACATATTAAGGGTTGCCCGGAACTCTGCATGAGTAACATGGTCATCCATTGGGTTCTCCAGGGCTGGTGGTGCTTGCTGGCGTCCATTACCATTTTTCTTCCATTCGCTCTTCTTGGGAGACATTATCTGCGAGCGCGTAAAGCATGAGTCAGGAGAGGGACTGATAGAGTTTCATACTCTATGCACGATAAAATCATGAAAAAAGGGAACAATCCTAAAAGTTCTCATAGCCTCTTCGTCATAAGTGTGGCGCGCTTCACACCCATGAAGAAGATTCTACTTAACGCGGCTTTAAGACACCCTAGGACACTCTAAACCTTTTCTATGATACAAGTAACAGAAACATAACTGAGCGGAAGCTAACTGTAAGGAGTCAAATTTAAAACTCAAAGACATAATCTAACAAAACTTTGATACATAGAATGAATCTGATTACTTATGTCTAAAAGCCTCTACTAAACTAATGAGTTGCTGGGACAGGTCACCAGCTAACTCCTATAGTCTAAAAATTGAAATATAACTAAAATAAGACACATAGATCTTTTCCTCAAGATATGAGGACTCACCACAATCCGTTGAGATGAAAGAAGGAGCGTTTCTATCCGCAAGGCTAAGTCTGGATACCTGAATCTATATCATGAAACAATATTATAGCATATAAAGTATGCGGTCAGTACTTGGAATGTAATGAGCATGCGGGGAAACATAAATAAACTGAACATGTAAGTATACAAGAAAGAAATAAACTGAGTACATTGACATATAACTGATTTAGAATGCAACAATCCTCTTCTGAGTCACATACATATGTATACATGGAATTTTATTTGGAGCTCATATTTTGAAGCGTCCTCAAACTCATACATAAGGGTCAGGTACTAAACATATAAAGAAAGCTGAAACTGAAGCTACTATCATACACTGTACTAGATATCTGCTGATAACTGAGACTGCTTTAGGCTGTATCTATTTTAAATTGAATTCTGAACTATATGGATCTAAGCCAAACTGAGGATGTGAACTAAGGGAGTCATTCTCTGCTATGGAGAGTCCCAAGCAAACTAGGGGAAACGTTCTCAGCTATGGAGAGTCCCAACTTAACTAATGAAAATATTCTAGGAAATGGAGAGTCCCTGATTGACTAAGGGAAACATTCTCAGGTATGGAGAGTCCCTGACTGACAAATGGAAACATTCTCAGCTATGGAGAGTTCCTGACAGACCAAGGGAAACATTCTCAGCTATGGGGAGTCCCTGGCTGACTAGAACATGAGAAGTACTGATCTGACGTTATTCATATGGTCTATGCTACTACAACTGATTAGAAATATGAGCATTTACTGATTTAATCATACTGCATTCATTTAGAAGGGATTAAGGCTACTTTCTACTAACAGCAAGCCCAAAAGTTTGAAGTATCATTCTCATGCTTTATCTTCATAATTCATATCATCATGGTACCAATTCATCATTTAATCCGCGCATTTTACATTCATGATAATCTATAGGTTCAAATCATACTTTACACACCTCCACAATATTCAAATTCCTAGTTCATAACATATGACGTATAACATAGAGTCATGTAGGATCCATAGGTCCAATTCACACTTTAACATGTATACATTGATTCATATATTTTAGATTTACAGAAAGCCCATCTACGTAACTCATACCTTAAACATGTACAACGAGATCATTGGTAGAAGAATATATTTATTTTATGGAAACCATTTCAAAATTTACTCCAATTCTTGAAGTAGATTCGATAATTATGCCGTTATCATAGGTTCACCTCATACCCAAATATTTACATCGAAAACGTAATGAAAAAGCATACATACATCCCATTGATCAATCCCATAAGTTCTAATCTCATCTCAACATATCTATCAAACATATAATCTAGTTTTTTTTAGGGAATTCTTACGATCTTCACACATTTTAGAAATGGATACAAGTTCTTGATATAATCGAGTGATCAATAACAAAATCCCAATCAAAGTTTGAAGATATCTCATGAAGGAAATTCTATAATCATGCATTTTCACCATTAAGCACATAATTTGAGATATTAAAATAATCCCATGAGCATAAATAACTTTTAATCCTAATGGGTCTTGGAATTCATAGAATACATAGAAGAAATCACCCATAAATCGAAACCCCAGATCATGCTTTTCTAGAATAAGAGAATCGGGTTTTTAAATAAGATATTTGGGGCACAAGGATGGAAGGATATCCTTGTTGAAAAACCCACATACCTGATTAAGAGAAATCCCACTTGAACTTGCACCTTGAAACCTTGAGGAAACCCTTGTTGAATCCTTTAATCTTGAGAGGTGAAGGAAGAAGAGTTGAGGGAATGAGAGGTAAGGCTAGAAAACCCATAAAAACGTCCTTTAAAATTCCCAAAACGACGCCATTTAGGAAATGGGAGCGTAGGACTTTACCAAAATACCCCTGGGAAAAACTTTAAGATCTTCCCGATTTGCAATCATGACCCTCATCATGAGTTGTTGGTCCTTACCACGACTCGTGGTGACCATCCATTGCTTCATAGGTCTGCTTCCCAGTTTTTTCTTTCTCAACAAACGACCAACAGGATGAGTCGTTACTTCATCCAACGACTCGTCACCACCTCTCGTTGACTCCACTGGCTCCTCAACCTGCGACCCCTCCAATAACTGACATGACGAGTCATTACTTGATCCAACAACTCGTTAGTTCCTTTCGTTGTCTCCACCGGACCAACCCTTGAGTCCCTTTGAATGACCAACACCACGGGTCGTTGGTAGCTTAAATGGTCCATTGTAACCATCCGTCATTACCGACCCAGAAACCTGAACTCCAACTAATGGCTCTTCATGACAACCTGTTATGGAAACCAATGAGTCGTCACCTAACTCGTTCCCTCTGGGAAGTCCAATCTACAAGCTCACCACGATTGCATCTAATGGGTCGTTGTTTCACGCAACGACTCGTACCTCCTCTCGTGGCATCAAAACACTTGGCTCTAGTTTCTAAATCCCTTCCAATGACTACCTCTAACGAGTCATTAGAGCGACCAAAGACTCGTTGGACGAGTCGTTCTAAGGCACTGTTGTAGATTTTTTTTTCTGCTGAGCACATTGCAACTCCTGATTTTAAATCTTGGGAACTTTTGGGGTGTTACATTGAGGTAGGTAAGGATACATTGATAGGGCCAGATTAAGTTCATGAGTCCATGGAGGAAGTTTAGTTTTTTAGAGAAAGGATAAAAAATCGCTTAGTCGTTAGGAAGGGTATTTTTGAAGGTGTCTCCCATGAAGGGGGTGATGATGTTCGGAAAGAAAGGGAATCTTAGTCTCGGATATGTCGGTCCTTATAGGATTTTGAGGTGAATCGGCAAAGTGGCATATTAGCTAGAGAAACCAGCGGAGTTTTCTTTGGTACAATAGTTTTTCATGTATCACTATTGAAAAAGTGCATTGGTTACCCAACCTTAGTTGTTTTGGTGGAGAGCATAGGTGCGAAAGATAGCCTTATCTATGAGGAGGTTTCTATGAGATCCTAGATCGTCAGGTTCAAAAGTTGAGAAATAAGAGAGTAGCTTTAGTGAAGGTTTTGTGGAGGAATCATCTTGTTGAGGGAGCTACGTGGGGAGCCAAAGCAGCTATGATGGCTAGATACTACATGTTTTCCCTTCCGGCATAGTCCCAGCCTGAGGTGCAAGTTTCATCCTTAGTACTTTATTTAGTATTCATGTCAAGTTCATGTCTCTAAGTTTCCTTCATGTCATAGAATGCATATATGTTTCATGAATTTTGTTTAGCCAGGTATTTCAATCCAGAGTCAGTCACTCTGTCAGTTTTTGACTTTAATTGTTCAGTTTTGGATTCCAGTTCCTTCCCTAGCCCTTCAGTATGCTTATTCTACATTCGAGGATGAATGTTCCCAAGCGGGAGATAATGTCACACCCTAAAAGTTCCGATGACTAGACCTCAGATCTGAAATCGGAACAACAGAGAAACTCAAAATTTTCCTATAGAAGACCCTCAGTACGACTTGTGGGAGCATGGTATGAGTCGTACCAAGAGCTGTAGAAAGAAGTTTAGAGGGGAAGTAGGCAGGTGGAACATCCTAGCATGAGTCTCAGCATGACTCGTGACATGGAGGTAGGGGTCCTACCAAGACTCGTAGTATGAGTTCGGAGAGATTAGTAGAAAGTGGCAAGAAAACCACGACTAGATTCTACGATTTGTCCCAGGATGGTACGAGGCGTAGGGAAGGATCATATATAGGATATTTAGAGGATTTTCAGGGAAGGATCATTAGCTACAAAGACTCAGTACGAGTAGTAATATGATGGTATGAATTATCATTTTAGTCGTGAGTTGAGATGTTGTATGTCTCGGACTTTCGGGCTATGTTTGAAACCCTTCTACGTATACGGATAGATCCGAACCTAATGAATTTAGGGAAACAAGGTGTTAAGATCAATTCCTAAGTGTTCTAAGTGCATTGAATGCAAATTATGGTCATAAGGAACCTCTAGCACAAAGTTGAGTTGGGAGCCTTCTTAACGATTGAGTTTCCGTGTAAGTTCTTATTAGGGTCAACTTCAAATGACAATAGCTCCTTTTTTACAAAGTGTTGTTGGGTAATTCAACATATCAAATAGAATTGCATTGAGTCTTCTTTTCAAAGCATCTGACCTTGCATCAATCGGATTGTGTAGTAAAAAGTTATGAGTGGTTTATTGAAGTAGCACTAAGCATTGTATGAACCTCATTACGGGTCGTACAATCAAACCACGACCTGTATTGTTGGTCATAGTAACTTCCAGTTGCAGGTTTTAATCCGATAGTTTGGGGGCATTTTAGTATACTACTATGCTTCTAACTCCTAAATAACGTCATTTTGGGCTTTCTTTAGGTGAGAATAAAGGGATTAACCTAGCCTAAATCCTTACCCTCTCCAAAAGATCAATGGTGGGATTTTCTCTTAAGAAAGGGACTAGGGTTCTTCTAAAAACCTCTTCAAATATTCTTGGGCTCTTCAAGTCAAGTAAAGGGATCATCAATGGGGGAAATTCCTCCATCCTCATGTCCTTTCAAGTCCAAATTCATAATTTCTACTTATCAAGTTCTAAATTATGAAATTCTAGGGTTTAACACAAATCAATTTAATCTTCCATGAAATCTCTATGTGTTCAATTCTCTTATGTTTCTATTGACGATTTATGGCTATTAGGGTAGTTTTTCCACTAAATTTACTTATAAATTCATGATTTTAAGTTTATGAAGATTATTCCCTATTATACATGATTTATCGTAACACCCCAGGAGGGGCCTACGAATAGACCCCGGAGTTGAAGTTGAAAACTGCAGAAAACCTGGAACTTGCACCAGTACAACTCGAGGTACGAGTCATTGTGAGAACCTATGACTTGTGACTCGAGTCGTGATGAAATCGGGAGCTTGAGGTTGTGTCACCGGTAGTCCTATGAGCCGTGGTGAGAAGGTACAACATGTGGTTAGGAGTTGTGGTGACTATCTCAGTGGTGCTAGAGTGAGTCTTCACGAGTCATGGTACGACTCGTAGGATGTAGCAATGAGTCATGGTGAGGAGTTGTGGTTAAGTCGTCTTGGTTTGGGTGGATGGTACCACGGTTGACAGTACGACCCGTAGGATGGTGGTATGAGTCATGGGTTGCAAGTCGTGGCCAAATTTAGAAAGTTGAGAGAAAGGGTGAAGTGATCAAAAAGGTAACCATGAGTCGTGAATTGATGGTACGACTCGTGGCCCGAATCGGGGTCGGGGCCAGAACTGCTTTTTAGGAAAATTTCAGTAAGGGCAATTTCGAGTTTTCTATGCTTTTGGGCCCTAAACCACGTCATTTTGAGGTACAAATAGGGTCTTTAAGGGACGAAAACTCCTATTAAGTTCATTTTTAGCAATTTCAAGTGTTAGAGAAGGGAGTAGGAAGGGTTTGAAGCCATTTTCTTCAAGTTCCTCAAGCTTTTACTTAGGGTTCTTCAAGGGAGTAGGAAATCGCGAAATTTTTTAGGTATGTGGGGTTGTGAATGGGTAAATTAGTCCCTACCCAAGCCCAATTTCTCCGTAATTCTATGTTTAAAGTTACCAAAACTTTATGGGTCTTTATCAAATTTCATGATTTTTTAAAATTTGAAATGAGCTTATAGTAGCATGTCAAATTTGTGAATTTCGAATTTATTTGGGCTAATTTTACTTGTTTATTCTATATTTCAAGATTTAAATCTCTAAAAGTATGGATGCCCAATCATGGGGAAATATTTAGTGAATTTCATGGTCAAGATGATTCCAAAAGCATGAACAAGTTTCTCTTACATTTTGAAGCATGTCTTCAAGTTTAAATTTCCCATGCTAGCATGATCGTTTTCTTATGATTTTTAAACATGTAAATTATTATTGAAACTATGGGCAATATCCACATGTCTCTTATGAATTATACTATGATTTTGGCCAGCTCACGGGCTAATTCCATGGCTAAGCATGTAATTCTCAAGTATGTCATGATTCCCATGTTTTCACTATCCATGCATGTCATGTTATAAATGTTATGAGCACGTTGCATGTTTGGGAGTAGTCTACCACCGAGTAGGTTCGGGGCCTGGGATGCGCCATGAATCTCAAAACTACGTGCCCACGTAGGATTTTATTTGGGACCTCCTCGGTAGGCGTCCCTATGTCCTACTGGTCCTTCATGAGTAATATCATGCCTTTCATGGTTCATACCCTTGGCAAGGTATGAGAACGACCTCCAACTAGGGGTACAAGTCGGACTTCATGTGTGCTCAATGGGAGTATATAGGTTATAGAAATCTCCCATTGTTCCTCATGGTTTTGAAATATGCATGATTATGTTCTTTTGGCTCAACTTATGATTTGTAAATGTTTTTCCCGCATGTTATGACTATGATAGGTTTATGAATATTTTTGGAAATATTGAGCGCTTACTGATATATACGATTTCAGTTTTATGATCATGATGTCCCCACTATTTTAAATTTTATGTTTGTAAGCATTGTTGTCGGATCACTAAGGCCGACTTTCGTCCCACTGCTCGACGGGTGGGTCTTGCATACCTTACATACTCGTACTTTTACGTCAAACCACATATTTTTAGGATATGGTTCGTAGGCTCGACATCGTCCCTAGTTGTGCTCAGTTTCACTAAATATAGCGTAGAGCAATTTAGGATCAGATGCGTCTTTGAGTTAAATGCTAGAACATTGGTATAAATATGCACGAATCCGTCTTGTTTTTCTAATGGCGTGGGGGCACAATTGAGAGAATTTCAATGATTAGAAAAGAAAAGAAGAAAGTTAGTGTTCGATGTCTCACTGAAGTGGGTGGTTTCGAGCATTCCCTTCTCCCCACCTTTGTATACGGACCCACTGAAAAAAAGAAAGCTGAAATCAAAAGAAAGAAGAGAAATTGGGCCATCAAATCTCCGGATCAAAGAGGTTGAGGTCGAACTCAGGCGGAGAATACGTATTAGGGTGTTTGATTTCATGCTCCTTCCAGATTATCCAGTGGTGAGTCTAATGATCCGAGGGCTTCATGTTCAGACCTTGTTTATCTTATGTTTCAGACTCTTTGGGTTAGTTGGGGTCTTGTCCCTTCAACCCGTCAACTTTATGAGGTAGAGGCTTTTCGGACATGTGTAGTATTTGTCATTGATGAATGTATTTCAGTTTGTCGTTCCTTACAATTCCTGATATGATTTTCAGTTAGTTTTATGATTGATAAGTTAGAGTTTCGTTGTATATGAATGAGTTGGTGTTATACTCACGCCATGGGACGACTTGGGGTCTCTCGGGACTCCTTGCCCCGTGTGTCTACGATCGGGTGTACTCTTGGATCGTTACAAACTTGGTATCGAGACAATAGGTTTAGAGGTGTCCTAGAAAGTCTGAAATACACATTAGGTAGAGTCTTTTCATTGGTGTGAAGCATGCCACACTTATGGCAGAAACTCTTGGGCATTTTAGAAATGTTCCTTCTTTCATGATCTATGTTGTGCGGTCAAAATATCTCCATCCTCCCTAGTTCATGTGTTTCGCGATTGCAAAAATTTATGGCTCTCAAAGGATAATCAAAAGGAGGAACAAGAAATGATGAAGGCCACGGTGGTAATGATGATGGGCGTCGGCAAACCCCTTTGTTTAGGTGCCCCCGGAGCACCGACATTTGCCCATCTGAGTTTAGGGCGGCTATTCAAATGCTGGCGCATGCCTTTACTGCTCAGGTCAACCAGTAGGCTGTTGCCTTCTGTTCCTCAGGCTTGATATGCAACGGCGACCCGGAAGATACTTTTGAGGATGAACCTTCGAGTTCACGGGGGCAAAGGTGGGCAGGGACCAACACGAAGTTCATCAAAGGGATTTTGAAGGTTACTTAGTTCATGGGAGTGAAAAGTGAGGAATGTGTTGATTTGTCCTCTTATCAGTTGAATAGGTCGCTTACATTTGGTTCAAGCAATGGAGGATAGTAGGGCGGGAGCGAGCCTATTAGGCTGGGATGAGTTTCACATAACCTTTCTCGATAGGTTCTTCCTCGGTAGATGAGGGCGAAAGCAACTGAGTTTGTCAACGTTAAGCAAGGAAAGATGACGGTGTTGGAATATTCACTTGAGTTCACTCGCTAAAATATGCCGGAGTTGCAGTGGAGTGGATCGGAGGCACGGGGTGGCGGATTTGTGCAAGAGGAGTAGGCGAGTATGCGGATAAGCACTGCGAGAACAACCATGCTACATCAGGATATGGACTACCCACGGATAGTCCTCTATGCCCAGCAAATGGAAGCATCTCATATGAGTAGAGGATACCAAGGGCCGGGCGCTGACCACCGATTCACCCGGCCCTAAGTCAAGGGGTGAATCTTACCAACAGTCCCAGCATAGGTCCATTGCGCCGGCCACCATCTTAGAAGCCAATACTCCATCCCGGGGCATAGGGCCGGTCATAGGGCTTGAGGCCTTAGGTTTGAGGAGTCAAAATAGCATGCACGCGGAGTGCACATTCCCATCTTGTGCTACTTGGTGCAAGAACCACCCGGGGGAAATGTTTTGTGGGCTTAGACGCTTGTTTGGTGTGGAAAACCCGAACATAGACTAAGGATTGTCTACTTGATTGGAGTTAGGGGTAGTGGAGCCCGCACTTCAACAGTTAGTTCAACCATCCTAGTAGCAACCGGACTCGATGGGTGCTCCAACTGGCTTAGTTGGCGGCTAGCGCTAGGCAGATTTTATGCACTTGGTTACGACGGGGAGCAGAAAGGAATTCCCCCAATAATGTTCATGGGTATGTTGCAAGATTTCAATATTGATGTTTATTCCTTGTTAGATCCGGGAGCCACGTTATCTTTTATGACACCTTACATTTCTAGTCACTTTTTAGTCGATCCACGAAATCTTGTCGAACCATTTTCTATCTCTACCCCGGCTGGTGATTTAGTTGTAGCGGGCGGGTATATAGAGTTTCCCTATTACAATATTACATAAGGTTACCTATGCAGACTTGGTAAATTTTCTATGGTGATTTTGACATCATCTTAGGCATGGATTGGTTGTTTGGCATATTATGCTTACATTGCTTGTAGAACTTGGGCGGTGGAGTGTTGGTTTCTAGTTGAGCCGGTTAGAATGGAGGGTGGTCAGCGGTACCTGTAGGTTGCTTTATCTCCTATACAAGGCTAGAAAAATGATTTCAAGGGCTATATTTACCACTTGGTTAGGGTTAAGGATGTCACATCAGAGACCTGCGACCATTCAATCGATCCTTTGTGGTATGTAGATATCAGAGGTATTTCCAAATGACCTACTAGGTGTTCCTACCAAGAGGGAGATTGATTTTGAGATTGATCTTCTACCCGACACGCAGCCCATATCAGTTCCTCCCTACCGTATAGCCCTAAGCCGAACTAAAAGAGTTAAAGGAGAAATTGAAGGATTATCTAGATAAGGGTTTCATTAGACCAAGCAAGTCCCCATGGGGTGCCCCGGTGTTGTTCGTCCGAGAAGAAAGATGGTTCCCTGCGGATGTGTATAGACTATAGACAGTTGAACAAGGTCACCATCAAGAATAGATACCCTTTACCCGGATAGATGACTTATTTGACCCGAGGTGCCAAATATTTCTCAAAAATAGATCTCGGGTCGGGTATCACCATCTCGGGATTCGGGAGAACGACATCCCAAAGACTGCTTTTAGAACCCGGTATGGCCATTATGAATTCTTTTTTATGTCTTTTGGACTAACCAACTCCCCTGCAACCTTTATGGATTTGATGAACAAGGTATTTAAGGAATATTTGGATATGTTCGTGATCGGTTCATTGACGGTATCTAATATTCTCTCGAAGCGAAGAGGAACATGCCTTGCACTTGAGGTAGCACTCCAAACCCTCAAGGACAACCAGCTTTCGCCAAGTTCAGCAAATGCAATTCTGGCTGAAATCAGTTGCGTGCAGGGCATGTAGTGTCAAGCGAGTATAAGGGTGGGCTCCCAGGAAAATAGAGCTGGTAAAGAACTGGCCAAACCGGTAAACCCTTCGGAGATCAGAAGCTTTTTGGGCTTAGCGGGTTACTATCGGAGGTTCGTGAAAGGTTTCTCATCCATCGCAGCCCCATTGACGAGATTGACATAGAAAAAGGTGAAGTTCCAATTGTTAGAGGCTTGCGAGGAAGGAGCTTCCGAAATTGAAAGGCCAAGCTCACTTTAGCTCGGTGTTGACTTTACCGGAGGGTACCGGCAGCTTCATTGGATATTGTGATACTTCGAGGTTGGACACAGGATGTGTATTGATGCAATATGGGAAAGTTGTAGCATATGCTTCCGGACGGAGTTAAAAACTCACGATAAGAATTACCTAAACCATGATCTTGAGTTGGCCGCGGTGGTATTTGCTTTAAAGATATGGCAACAATACTTGTATGGTGTTCAAGTAGATGTATTCATAGACTACAAGAGTTTACAATATGTATTCACATAGAAGGAACTAAATCTTTGGCAATGAAGATGGTTGTAAGCGACTTAAGGACTATGACATGAGTGTATTCACCCGTGTAAGGCCAACGTGAGTGAAGACGCCCTTAGTAGGATTTCTATGGGAAGTGTGTCACATGTGAGTGAAGATAGGAAGGAGCTGGCAAAAGAGGTACATCGACTTAAACGGTTGGGAGTTAGATTAGTCGGCTCGACCGATGGTGAGGTAGTAGTTCAAAAAACGGTCGATCCTCCTTGGTAGCGGAGGTGAAGGCTAAACAAGATGGAGATCCAACATTGCTAAAGTTGAAATAAGTTGTTCAAGGTCGAGAGAGTGAGAGTGTTCTCAAGGAGATGTTTGTTTGAGACAGCTTATGTGTTAGAGCAGTGGGGGATTTGAGGAGTCGAATGTTGCATGAATCTAAATTTATATTCTATCCATCCAGGTGCCAATAAAATGTACCGTGACCTACAAAAAATCTACTGGTGGAATGGCATGAAAGTATATTGTAGAATTTGTAGCCAAGTGCCCGAAATGCCAACAAGTGAAAGTCAGGCATCGGGAGACCGGGGTTTACTTCAATACATCAGCATTCCTACTTGGAAGTGGGACTAAATCAACATGGACTTTGTGACAGGTTTGCCTCACACTTGTAGACTGTATGACTTCGTTTGGGTTGTGGTGGATAGGTTGACCAAGGCTGCTCATTTATCTTGGTCAAAACCGGCTAGGTTCGGTAGAAGATTATGCAAAGTTGTACATCCGAGAGTCGGTTAGACTGGATGGAGTG
Organism: Datura stramonium; assembly: GCA_018107945.1. Lineage (NCBI taxonomy): Eukaryota > Viridiplantae > Streptophyta > Magnoliopsida > Solanales > Solanaceae > Datura > Datura stramonium. Next base: position 432,491 of record JACEIK010000024.1, on the reverse strand, counting down.
CCCTTGTCCATTATATCATATAGAGATACGCAGTTCACCTCTTAGTTCTAGAGGTCTTTTCAAAGACTTTGTTACTCAGAAGTCAAGCTTAGCACGGCATTTCATCCGCCAAGCCCAGGTAATTAAGGTGGAGGCGGACTATCCGAGCTCTTGAGGACATGTTAAGAGCTTGCGTTATTGACTTCAAGGGTAGTTGGGATGAGCATTTGCCTCTTATTGAGTTCTCTTACAACAACAACTACCACTCCGGCATACAAATGCTTGTTGTTCGAGGCTCTTTCTGGGCGACAATGTAGATGCGCCCATTGGTGGTTCGAAATCGGTGAGGGGTCATTAGTGGGACCCAATTAAGTCCATGAAGCTATACAAAAATTCAGTTAATAAGAAAGGCTGAAAATGGATCAAAGTCGCCAAAGTCTTATGCAGATGTGAGGAGAAAGGCCCAGGTTCGAGCCAAAGATTGGGTGTTTACGAAGGTATCTCCACGTGAAGGGAGTGATGAGATTTGGAAAGAAAGGAAAACTCATCCCCCGCTATGTTGGCCCATATCGGATTGTGAGGCGAGTGGGTAAAGTAGCTTATAAGTTAGAGTTACCTTGATTGGCTTCGGTTCACCGTATTTCATGTATCGCTCTTGAAAGTGCATGGGAGATCTGGCCTTGGTGGTTACGGTGGAAAGTGTTAGTGTGAAGGATAGTCTCCCATTATGAGAAATTCTTGTTGAAATCTTGGATCGTCGGAGTTCGGAGACTTAGGAACAAGAAGTAGCCTCGGTAAAGGTGTTATGGAGGAATTAGCATATCGAGGAGCCATGTGGGAGGCGAGGAAGTGGATATGATGGCAAAATACCCCCATTTGTTCCCTTCCGCTGACTTCGGTTTGAGGTATCAATTTTTGCCCTAAAACCTCTATTAAGTTTTTCATGTTCTATTCATGCGTATAAGCTTATTTTATGTTATGATGTATACAAGTAATGTGCGAACTCAAACCGACTATGTGGTTCTTTTCGAGTGATCATTCCGTCGGTTTTCGTCTTGAATGTCAATGATTAGAATCCATATATAGTGATTGTATGTTTCTATTTGCTACTTGTTTTCCTACATTGAGGATGAATGTTTCCCAGGGGAGATATTGTAACACCCCGTGGCGTTATGAATATGCACAGGAGTTGAAGTTGGCAAAAAACATGGAACTTGCACCGGTGCGACTCGAGGTCAAGGTCATGGTGAGGACCTACGACTGTGACTCGAGTTATGATGAAATCGGGAGCCACAGTTGTGTCACGAATAGTCCCTATGAGCTGTGGTGAGAAGGTACGACTTGTGGTGAATATCTCGGTGGTGCCATAGTGAGAGTCGTCATGGGTCATGGTACGACTCGTAGGATGTAGCAATGAGTCGTGGTGAGGAGTTGTGGTTAAATCGTATTGGTTTGTGTGGATGGTACCACGGTTGATAGTACGACCCATAGGATGGTTGTGAGTCGTGGGTTTCCAGTCATGGCCAAATTGAAAGTTGGGAGAAAAGGGTGAAGTGACTATGAGAGGTAACCGAGTCATGACTTGATGATGCGACTCTGACACGACTTCGTGGTTGAAGCGAAGCGCACCGGGGAAAATTTTAGTGAGGGCAATTTCGACTTTTCTACTCTTTTGGGACCTAAACCACAGCGTTTTGTGGTCGAAATAGGGTCTTTAAGGGATTAAAATTCCTGTTAAGTTCATTTTTTAGCAATTTCATGTGTTAGAGAAGGGAGTAGGAAGGGTTTGAAGCCATTTTCTTCAAGTTCCTCAAGCTTTCATAGGGTTTAACTTCCAAAGGGGTAGAAATCACGAAATTTTCAGGTATGTGGGCTTTTGAATGGGTATATTAGTCCCTACCCATGCACAATTTCCCCGTAATTCTATGTTTACAGTTACCAAAATTTTATGGGTCTTTATAAAATTTCATGATTTCTTAAAATTTGAAATGAGCTTATAGTAGCATGTTAAATTTGTGAATTTTGAATTTATTTGGGCTGATTTTACTTGTTTATTCTATATTTCATGATTTAAATATTTAAAAGTGTGGATGCCCAATCATGGGAAAATATTTAGTGAATTTCATGGTCAAGATGATTCCGAAAGCATGAACAAGTTTCTCTTACATTTTTAAGCATGTCTTCAAGTTTCAATTTCCCATGCTAGCATGATCGTTTTCTTATGATTTTAAACATGTCAAGTATGTTTTTGAAACTATGACGCCATGACAACATGTCACTTATGAATTATACTACGATTTTGGCCGACTCATGGGCCCAATTCTATGGCTAGTATTTAATTCTTAAGTATGTCATGATTCCCATGTTTTCACTAGCCATGCATGTCATGCTATGGATGTTATAGTACGTTGCATGTTTTGGGGTAGTACTTAACACCGAGTAGGTTTGGGGCTTTGGGGTACGCCCCGAATCTCAAAACACGTGCCACCGTAGGATTTTGTTTGGGACCTCCTCAGTGACTGTCCCCTATTCCCTACGGGGACTTCACCATGATATCACACGCGTTTCATGGTTCATACCCTTGGCAAGAGTATGAGCGGCCTCCCGACTAGGGGTACAAGTCGGACTTCATGTGTGCTCATGTGGAGTATGTCGGTTATAGAAACCTCTTATAGTTGCTCATGGTTTTAAAATATGCATGATTGTGTTCTTTTGGCTCAAATTATGATTGTAAAATGTTTTCCCCATGTTATGACTATGATGGGTTTATAAATATTTTTGGAAATATTAATCCTTACGATATACTTACGATTTCAGTTTTATGATCATGATGTCCCAACTCCTATAACTTTTATGTTTTTAAGCATTGTTTTGCATACCTTACATACTCAATACTTTTCGAGAACTGACCGCCTGTTTCGGGATCTGGTTCACAAGCTCGACATCGTCCCTAGTTGTGCTCAATTTCGCTAAATCTCAGTGGTGAGTCCTCATGATCCGAGGCTTCATGTTCATACCTTTTTTATCTTATGTTTTAAGACTGTTTGGGTTAGTTGCGGTCTTTTCCTTTCAACCCGTCTTTTTATTAGAGGCTTTCAGACTTATTTGTAGTATTTGTCATTGATGAATGTATTTCGGTTTATCGTTCCTTACAATTCATGATACGATTTTCAGTTAGTTTATGATTGATAAGTTAAGTTTTCCGCTGTATATGAATGAGTTAGTGTTATGATCACCTATGGGTTGACTTGGGGTCTCTCGGGACTCCTTGTCTCGTGTCTATGATCCGGGTTTACCCTCGGGTCGTGACATTTATGAACTTCTAGCTTATGTGTCAATGATTTCAAGTATGAGGAGTTATCAAGTAGGCATGAATATTTATGAATTCTTAAATATATGAATCTATTATTTCGACTAGTAAAGTGTATTTCAAGTATGCATAATCTTCAAATTTTGGGTAATCCCACTTAGATTAAGCATGTTTTCATGATTCAGTTTAACTCTATAAATCAGTTTACCATATGGATTTTGGAGTCTCTACTCCTATATTTCATCTTATGATATGGTTTCAGCTTCGTTGAAAAATGATGGTGAGCACCTTATATATTTTTGGGAGCAATGTCTAGCATTGAGTAGGCTAGGGGGTACATGAGAACCCCGTGTCTGGAGCTACGGCCAATGTAGGATTATACAAATACCTTGGGACCTTCATTGTGAGTTTCCCCTGCCCCAAATGGGCCTTCATCTTGATATCGAAATCATGCTAGCTCCCTTACGTTGGCGAGGCTTCGAACGACTCTTCCCACTTGAGTGTAATAGTTGGGATCACATAAGATCTATCGTGATAGTATCGGTTATATGGCGAGTGTGTTCCTCATGATCTCAGATTGTACATGTTTATACTTTATGATATTATGGTTTAGCGAGGCTTGACCCAAGAACTTTTTACTTCTGATTTTAGTTTCAACCTTGGGTCCTTCAATTAAGTTGTTAGATTCAGTTTATGATTATTCATGTATTCGAGATATCAGCCTACGGTCCTTACTCTCATGATCTACTAATTTATATTTAAATGCATGATATCATGTTAACCCTTAGCGGTTTACTTACCTTGCATACTCAGTATATTTCAAGTACTGATCGCACACTCTATGCTGTATCGTTTCATGATACAGGTTCAGACGTTCAAACTCGGGCCCACAGGTTAGTCCAATTCTCTTATTGGTGAGTCCTCATCCTTCGAGGACCTTTAGATTGTGTGGATTGTGTTACTTTAGCTTCAGACTTTTAGTGAGCTGGTTGAATGTTGTCCCATCAACTCTTTAGTTATGCTAGAGGCTTTTCAGACAATATGTAGAATCTCATCTTATCAACATTGACTCTGTATGGTTGGCGTGTCTACCAGATTTCCTCTTGTTCCATATTTACGTTATTAGATTTTGCTTATGCTTTATGCATACGTTAAGCATTCCATATTTAGTTTGTCAATTCTGTTAAATTATGTCTTTAGCTTCTATGTTCATGCCATGGGTCGACTAGGAGCCATTTGTGGTTCTAGGTTCCATGTCTCAGTCTGGACCTATTTTGTGTTGTGAAAAACTTGGTATCGGAGCAAGGTTTAAGAGTGTCCTAGAGTGTTTAAAAAGCCGCGTTAAGTAGAGTATTTTTATGGGTGTGAAGCGCGCTATACTTATGTGAAAGAGGCTACAAATTGTTTAAGGAAATTTCCCTTCTTTCATGATTCTATCTCGTGATATGATGTTCAACTTTTCTCTTGTCCTTACTCGTAATATACGTTTGTAGAAGTATGCTACTGAAGAACCAACAAGATCAGCCAGCCCACCAACTCTAACGGGGACCATATTCGGTTAGGTTACAGATGCAGCTCAGAGTGCCTTCGAGTGTTGGTACACGCCATGACAACTGACAACAGTAGCGTCGCACTCAGGACTCCATAGGAGAGACCGGCTACTAGTGTCTGGGCTTCTTGGGAAAGAGTCCCCCTAAGTTTATTGGTTTGAAGCGAATAAAATTCAAAGAAGGGAGAGGAAAGGAAATAAGAGAGGGCCAGGATAGGGAACTTTGAATTTTCAAAACTCAGGATGATGGTGAAATCATCTTCAACTTTAGTGGAGATCTCTAGTTTTGACTCGGAGAAACAAGGTTGGGTAAGGAGGTTTACATACCGGGTGTGCGAGAAGATGTGGGAAGAACCACCCATGGAAGTGCTTGATGGATTCAAATGATTGATTTTGGTGTGCCCGGCCCAATCATAAGTCATAGACTGCCCATCGGCCAAGCGAGTGGCGGAGAGGTTGTGCCCCGCCGCTCCTCCAATAGCCCTACCCGATCCAACCAGCACCTTGAAATATGGTAGGAAACACACAGGAAATTTGTTTGGTAGGCAGAGATGGTTGTTTTGGGTGTGGTAATCTTGGATACTGCACGGTGCCATCAGCTGAGTTAGGGCAAGAGGTAGAGCCGGTGCTTTCCCAGTCACCGAATCAGCGCTTCGTTAACTCACCCATCTTAGCGGGGCGGAGTTTTCTAGTACAAGTGGCGGTAAACTTCAAATGTAGTCGCAAGTATGTTTATGAGTTTTTTCATGTGGAACCTTGCATGTTGCTAGGCTGAGGAATTTCCCAGTATAAGGCATAGGGCCCCTTTTAGCATTTTTATAGATTATTTTTGTGGAGGGTAAGAGATGGTTATAAGTATAATTCTCTGATGGTAGCTTTAGGGGCGAATGGAAAGTCCAGAGCTAGTGATGTTATCCTAGCCCTAAGAGAGGGTCTAAAGGCCTTAGAACGATGACTTTAAGCTAAGGGGGAGATTATAAGATGAAAGTCCAAGATCAGGAGCTATGGGAGATTAATACATGCTTATACAAGTGTTTTTTCGTACTTTAGTCAATAGGATACTCGATTCATGATGTATGTAAACATGTTATGCCTATGTCTAAGATCAAGCCTCCTTACGTGTATTCATGTTCAGATTCATAGAAGGAGAAGTAACCCACTTGGAATGGTGGTCCCAGTCTTCTCATGATTCCATATGTCTCAACTTCATGTCATGACCCTCGTTGTGTATGTAAACTCATGTCTCTCTGTATGCCCAGCTCCATGAACTCAGTCCTTAACATTCGCCTTAGCGGTTCATAAGATCATGCTATACCAAGTATATGCCCGGATAAATTTCTTGAACATTCGTGCTATCGATTTCATTACTCTAAATCAGATCTTAGTTTCCCCATGATGGAATTGATGGCTACAATTGTTCATTTGGGATAACTCTTTTCCTTCCATAGGAACCCAAATATGTAGAAGTTCATAGAGCGTAGCTATTAGCCAAGCGTAGAAGATAGGGGAATTCTAGAATAGTGTTAGCTACAAGGAGTCATGGATAATCATAGGTGATAGGCTTGAATGAGGTGGTGATATACAGGTAAACCATAGTATGGTGTGACTATTGACTCTTAATTAAAGCTCGAACTTGTGTGAATTTCTTTTAATGGAAGGAGTAATGTTCCTTGGTGGATAACTTTAGATTGCAATAGGTTGGCCAAGGTTAGGTCTAAGTAAAGGAAAGTGTCTTTGTCGGACTCAGGCTTTATTATGGATAGGGGTGTAAGAGAAGTTAGGCTGAGGGTGGATCATGAGAAGGTCGGGAGGCATGCTACAGGTTATAAATATTCCTAGATGGAAGTGGGAGGAGATTAAGGTGGGTCATTGCGAGGTTGCCTTGTACCCGGTGATATGTTCGATTTGGGTGGTTGTGGACAGGTTGACCAAGGAAGCTCATTTCTTACCAGTCAAAACTACCAATTCAATTGAGAATTATGCTAGATTAATCATTCGAGAGTTAGTATGGTTGCATAGAGTGCCATGATCCATCATTTCATATAGAGGTACTCGGTTCACCTTTCGGTTTTGAAGATCGATTCAAGGGTCTTAGTACTCCGGTGAAGCTTAGCACAAGCTGCCCACCCATTAACGAGAGGTCGGGCTGAGTGGGCCATTCAAATCGTGGATGTTATGTTGAGAGCTCATGTAATTGATTTTTTTAAGATAGTTGGGATGGTCACTTGCCTCTCATCGAATTTGATCACAATAATAGTTATCATTCCAACATTTAGATGGATCTGGTCGAGGCTCTTTATGAGCATAGGTATAGAATCACCTATTGTATGGTTTGAGGTAGGTGAGGCTACGTTGATAGGGGCCAGATTCAATTCATGAGGCCATGGAGAAGAATTTTAGTTTACTAGAGAAAGGATCAAAAATAGCTTAAGTCGTTGGAGTCTTATGCGGCTGTAAAAGGAAAGAGAGCTTGAATTTGAGGTTGATGATTTTTATTTCTAAAGGTGTCTCCCATGAAGGGTGATGAGGGTCAAAAAAGAAAGGTAATCTTAATCCCAGATATGTTGGTCATTGTAGGATTCTATGGTGAGTCGACAAAGTGGCATATTAGTTGGAGCTACCGGCGGAGTTGGCTTTTAGTACATCTAGTTTTCTAGGTATCTCTATTGAATAAGTGTATTGTTGATCCATCCTTAGTTGTTCTGGTAGAGAGCATAGGTGTGAAAGATACCGTTACCTAAGGGGGTTGGTTAAGATCCTTGGTCATTAGGTTTGTTACCTGGGGGCTTTGGTTGAGATCTTGGTCGTCGGGTTCGGAAGTTGAGAAACAAGAGAGTAGCTTTAGTGAAGGTTTTGTGGAGGAATCAACTTGTTGAGGAGTTTTGTGGGAAGCCGAAGCAGATATGATAGCTGAAATGCCGCATCTTTCCTTTCCGACACAATCCAAGCTTGAGGTGCTAGTTTCGTCCTTAGTACTTTATTCAATATTCATTTCAAGTTCATGTCTCTAAGTTTCCTTCATTTCATATCATGCATGTATGTTTCTTGAATTTAGTCCAGCCAGAGATTTCAATCTGGAGTCATTTACTCCGTTAGTTTTCGACTTTAATTGTTTAGTTGGGATTGCAGTTCCTTCCCTAGCCTTTCGGTATGCTTATCCTACATTAGAGGACGAATGTTCCGAAGAGGGAGATAATGTAATACCCCAAAAGTTCCTATGACTTGACCCCAGTTATGAAATCAGAACCAGTAGAGAAACTAAAATTTTTTCCTCAGGACAAGCCTCGGTACGACTCATTAGGGCATGGTACGAGTTGTACCAAGTAAGCCAACAAGAGGTTCGAGGAAGAAACCAAATTCAACATCCTAGCATGAGTCTCGGTATGACTTGTGATCATGGTACAAGTCTTACCAAGAATCGTAATATGAGTTCAGAGATTAGTAGAAAGTGGCAAGGAAACCACGACTAAATCCTGTCTGTCTTGATTATGCGGCCGTAAAGGGAAGGATCGTAGGTAGGAGGTTCATAGGATTTCAGGGGAAGCATCAGTATCTATAAAGACTCAGTGCAGTACTAACATGATGGTATGAATTATCGTTTCAGTCGTGAGTTGAGATGTTGTACGCCTCAAACTTTCAGGCTAAATTAGGAACCCTTCTAGGTTACGGATTGACTCAAACTGATGAATTTATGGAAATAGGTGTTAAAACCAATTCCTAAGGGTAAAAGTGCATTGGATGCAAAATTGAATCATAAGGAACCTCTAGCATAAAGTTGAGTTGGGAGCCTTCTTGCTGATTGAGTTTTGTATAGCTTCTTATAAGATCCAACATCAAACGACCCTAGCTCTCTTTTAACAAAGTATTTTTTGGTGATTCAACATACCAAATAGAAGACTTTGAGTCTTCTTTCCAACACATCTAACTTTGTGTTAATCGAAGTTCGGAGTAAAATGTTATGAGTAGTTTAGTGAAGCAACACAAGGCATTATGCGAACCTCACTACAGGTTGTACAATCAAGCCACCACCGTACGGTTGGTCATAGTAACGCGGCTAGTTGTAGGTTTTAATTCCGATAGTTTGGGGGAATTTTAGTAAAATCCTGTGCTTCTAACTCTAAATGACATCATTTTGGGCATCCTTTAGGTCAGATTAAAGGGATTGACCCTACCTAAAATCTTTACCCTCTCCAAAAGATTGATAGTGGGATTTTCTCTCAAGAAAGGGACTAGGGTTCTTCTTCAAACCTCTTCAAATCTTCTTGGGCTCTACAAGACAAGCCAAGGGATCTCAAAGCCAGGTATGTAGGGTCATGAATGGGGTAAATTCTTCCACCCTCATATGCCCTTTCAAGTCCCAAATTCATGATTTCGATTTCTCAAGTTCTAAATTGCGAAATTCTAGGATTTAATCAATTCAATATATCTTCCTTAATATCTCTATAGGTTCAGTTCTCTTATGTTTCAATTGATGATTTATGGCTATTAGGGATGTCTTTACTCTAAATTTACTTACTAATTCATGATTTTAAGTTTATGAAGATTATGCCCTATTATGCATGATTTATGAACTTCAAGTTTATGAGCCTATGATTTCGAGTATGAGAGTTATCAAGCGAGGCATGGATATTTATGAATTCTTAAATAGATAAATCTATGATTTTAACTAGTGATATATATTTCAAGTATGCATTATGTTCAAATTTTGGGTAATACCACTCATATTAAGCATGTTTTCATGATTCAATTTAACTCTATAAATCAGCTTACCATATGGATTTTGGAGTCTCTACTCTCATATTTCAGCTTATGGTATGGTTTAAGCTCTATTGAAAAATGATGGTGAGCACCTTGTATGTTTTTGAGGCAGTATCTAGCATATGTGTAGGCTAAGGGTTCATGAAAATCCCATTTAGAACTACGCGCTAATGTAGGATATATGAATACCTTGGGACCTCCCTTATGAGCTTCCTGTAGAAATAGGCCTTCATCTTGATATCGGTATCATGCTAGCTCCCTTACCCATGGCAAGGCTTCGGATGGCTCTGGCCATTTGAGTGTAATAGTTGGGATCATGTAAGTTTCTATCGTGATAGTGTCGGTTATATTATGAGTCTCCCATTGTTCACTTGATCTCTTAGTTATGCATGTTTATACCTTATGATATTATGTTTTTATCATGTTTGACCCGGTGATCGGTTATCAACTTTTACTTATGAATTTAGTTTGATCTTTGGGTCATTCGATTCAGTTATGAGATTCAGTTTATGACTATTAATGTTTTCAGATATCAGCATGCAGTCCTTTCTCTCATGATCCACTAATTTATATTTAAATGCACTTGATTTCGGTTAACACTTATTAAGTTGTTTTACTTACCTTGCATACTCGGTACATTCAAATGCGGCCAGCATGACTATGATGTATCATTTCATGATACGGGTTCGAACGTTCAAACTCAGCCCCATAGCTTAGTCCAGTTCTCTTATTGGCGAGTCCTCATCCTTCGAGACCTTCAGATTATTAAGTTGTGTTACTTTAGTTTCGGACATGTGAAGCTAGTTGGGGATGTTGTTCCATCGGCTCTTGATTATGTTAGAGGCTTTTTAGACAATATGTAGAATCTCGCTTGTCAACATTGACTGTATTGTTGAAGTGTGTGTGAATTTTTGCTTGTTCATTTTTCAATTATTAAATTCTTCTTATGTATGTATACTTCCATATTCATGTTTATTTTGTCAATTTTTGTTAAATTATGCTCTTTAGCCATATGTTCATGCCATGGTCCGACTTGGAGCCATTTGTGGTTCTAGGTTCCATTTCTCGGTCCGAACCTATATTATGGTCATGACAAAAAGACACATGAAAACATGAATTCATACATTTTATAAGGATTATGAACTCAAAACAAAGGCTAAATATTGGTAAAAACATAGAAAATGAGCATATAAAAATATGGCCAGCATCACCATTCCCACACTTAAACCATTGTTCATTCTCGAACAATCCTCAATTCCATGCACAAACTCATATTTTCTCATCACTATCACTTCTATCGATTTCACCTCAAACAACTAGAAGAGAGCATACAATTAAGTGGTTCATCAACTTATAGCAATTCACATCAGGAACATGCAGAGTTTTCACATTCAAGACTACACAACTTCTATAAGCCGGCTCACTTTTCAAAATAGGGTCAACATGATTAAATACAAGTATACAACATATAGTACACCAACTTAGAATCTTATGCCTCTCACTTTTAGTGATTTCTTCCTCAAATTATCAATGAAAAGCATAGAACATAATAAGTAAGAGCACGCTCACACTTTCGAGAAAAGATGTATCATACATATGCAACATACCATAAGCTTGTGCTTTATATACACTTAGACTACTTAGCTATTTTAAGAGATTAAGATCATAAGTACTTTTCTTGGTTGTAATATTGGTTGAGGGACGGGTAGAATGATTTTCTCTTATGATGACTACCAATCTCAAGCACTTTTAAGACATTTTCATCTTTCAAGTCCACCACTCTTTCCTTGTTGTTCAGCCCACTTTATTCACGCTTTTTCCTTTTCTTTTTCATGTCGTTTTCTTCACTACTTGACTGCTAGCCTTTTCTTGTAAATTACTAAGAACTTTTACTCTTAACACTCATTGTTTCATTTTTCTAGCGGCAAGCAAACAACACATTTTATGGGCTTCTTCCTACTTTCTCTTCTTAACTTTCCCGCCATTTTCTTTCTTTTCATTCCTTATAATTCATGCTAAATTTAGTGGACCTTTGCTTTCAGTCTCAAAGTGCCTAAGACTACTTTGGATCAACAATAGTGGAGGTCTCACAACAAGGGAATAAGCTACTTTTTTGTGTCTAAAGAAAAGAATAAGGCTTATAGCTCAAGGGGGTTGACTAAAGAACATGTTCAGGAAGATAAAACAAACATGCAAAAACATGACTTTGTTAAAGAAACGCCTTAATCATCTCTTAACTCTTTACACAATTAACTATCCAACATACACTAAGGAATGTTCTAGATGCACAATATGTACAAAATAATACAATTAGTCTTACCTCACATGGCATCAAGATTCTAGTCAGCTTCCTATAGCTACACATTCATACAATCACATTGAATGATGATATTTTTTACATTATTAAGCCCTACAAGTATATTGGGTAAGTTAAGGAACTATGAGAGGCTCTCCTTAGAATTCTCATAAGATGACCACTTCAAAGCCAATGCCTCAAGCTTAGCGTCTAAATTGAATGCCAAAGAGCACACAAGTGATTTATGTATGACTCCAACATAAAATAAAATTTAAAAATATGACTAAATTCCTTGAAATGTTCTCATCCATATATCATTGGGAGGGTAACTACTCTACAATGATAAAAAGTCCTGTAAATGAAAAAAATTACCCGAGTTCAAAGGTTTCCTTTCAGAAAAGAACCGAGGGTATAAGAAAAATCAAAGGGTAGATGAGATGTCATTTTCAAAAAATAATGTCAGATAAGCTTGACGACGCACTCATCCTTAACCTTTCAATCTAGGGAGACATACCCTCACCCCACACGCCAAAAGCCTTGCTCTGTCCTCGAGATCAAATGAGAGTGAGAAATTACTCCTTGAGGCCCTCTAGGGGCCTAGCTAGCGGCTTGGATTTCTTGGATTCACGGGTTGCACAACCCCACACTTTAGCTTAAGTGGTCCTTAGCTTTGATTTCAGGTACTCAGACTTCCCCTTCTCTGCAAAAATCAAAAAATAAAAAGTGACACTATATATATAAGAAAGGGGAAAAACTACACTATTAACAAATTGGTTGCCTCTAGAAAAGCACCTGATTTAATTATCGTGACGCAGCCTTCAAGTTTCACCATTTTTTCTTCCATTTGAGCTTATAAATTTCACCCTAATTTTTTTTCCAATTTTCTGTGATGCTCAAGGGTCGGTGATGTAAACATGAAGGGACCAAGTAATAGATATTGCATCTTGCCCTTCTTGGCCCTTAAGTGAGGGATGCCATTGTGTCTATTTGGAATAATAAATTTTTTTGAATATAGGGGCATTAGTCCTCATCTACATATCCCTCCGGCTCGGAAGCTCTATTTCTGGGTTTTTCCAACCAAACACAACATCGAAAAGTGTTTAAAATGAGGACCAATAACTCCAAGATTGCATTATGCTTGACATCCTTACTTTTATCCACCTTATCAACATCAACACCAGCCAACACAAAATAGTCTAATAGTTGGGATTATTCATCATGTTCCCCCATTGTAGTAACCGCAACACTTTGTAGTTGGGCCTTAGACACCTCAACTTTTTCATTCAAAAGACCCTGTATGTTATGGATACTTGAGCCAAATTGTTCTATCTCTTGTCTAACCTCTATTCTCCCTTCCACATTGAGGTTCCTCTTGAGTATTCCCTAAGTCTGTGACTTGCAAATCATTGCTTGCAGCCTCAACCGTCATCTCTGTAAGCGTGGCCTCATCGCTATAAGGCTTCTTCCTATTGTGTAAGCCGCTCCCTCATTACTTCCATATGCTCCAGGATCGGTTTTTTCATATTGTTCATTTGAGCATAATGTTCCTCCTCTTCATTTTCTTGTAAGCATTAAAACCAACGGGCGGATCATAATAGGGGCTTGGGGAAGGGCAATAAAAGTTTGAAACTACTCCAATGGCCGTCCAGACCACCATACAACACAAGTATGGCAGAGTGTTGCCACAGTGGGGTCCTTCACAATTCGGAACATGGATCACCAAAATATGAATACCCATCATTCGACCCATTTATATATCAATATGTCATGTTAATAAGAGTAGTAAAATACTAAAAAAAAGAAAAATAAAAAAATCTATACAATATATATAAAATAGCATAATAAAAATCTGACCTATAAATGATTAATCAATCTTCAAGTCCACGACAACGGCGCCAAAAACTTGATGTCTCCCAAGCGCACACAAGCACACGTGGTCATCAAGTAATATAGAGGGCCCGATGTCGATTATCGCCCCTCAGAGACTTGTTCAATCATTTTAAGGTTGTACTTTCTCACTATTCTAACAAAATAGATAAAATTGGGGAATGATTTTGAGAATCAAACTAATAAAGGAGCTTGAAATGTAAAATTAAATAAAGAACTATGATTGTTGTAGACTTGTTTGTACTTCAAATGATGATGAAAATCTAGGGAGTGGGACTTTCGTCTCGGAGTTGAGTTCTCAAGAGGTGATTACACTAGATTGATTCTTCCCAAGGTGCTAGTTGCAAGTTACTATCTCTTTTCTTGCCACTCTCCCGATCATCCAAGAACTATGTCATGAACCTGTGCCTATATCATAATTCGTAGGAGAAGCATGAAACAGTGGTTATTCCTACTTGTATTTCAACTAACGAGTTGAAGGGTATATCCCTATCCTCAACAACAGCTTCTAACCTCCAACCAATGGGCCAAAGGATCTTAAAATTCCTGTTTTATATTCACTTTTAACCCTTTCGGTTTCCTTTCGAAGTTCAACCAAAAGCCCATAGATTTACTCTGAGTGATAATCTAGTGAATAAGTAATTAAAACAAGTAAATATAAAAAGCCTTTATTAAGAATCAACACTAGCAATCAATAGTCTTTCAAACTTCAAGCATCAACTATGGCCAAAACCCTAGAATGGGTGTTTAGCCACTCATAGACAAGAAGAAAAATATATAAATCATCATCATTCTTAGAAAAATTATAAACAAAAGAAGAAACCTAAGTAGGAGTTGTCTCTCCTTGTCATGACCCAAAATGGGCGGATCGAGATACGGGACAAAGAACCCCGATAGGCTACAAGTCGACCCATGCAATGAACATGACATATAACTCAATCAAAACAAAGCATAAGATCAACATAATTAGCATAGAGGAAGTCTGAGCATATCATACATCTAAATACATAACATAAGTCTAAATCTGAATACATACTATGTCCGAAAAGCCTCTATCTTGAGTTGATGAGACAAGGCTCAAACTAACTTACTATGAGTAAACTGAAAAATACGGAACATAACAGATAAGAAAGGACCTCAAAAGATGAGGACTCACCAACTCTAATCGGGTAGTACTAATGCTGAGAATTTGGCTAGCGGCGGGGCCGAGTCGAATATCGGGCCGGTATCATGAAACAATACAACATGGAGTATGAGGGCAATCGTGGAATATTACCGAGAGTATGCAAGGTAAGTAAAACCGCCGAGTAGTAAAATCATAAATCATGCATATCATAAAAACATAATCAAGATAAGACTATGAAAGTAGGGCTTGCGTGCTATTTTCTAAAATCACTGATATAGACATAACTGAACATCATAACTGAATTGAATGACTCAAAGCTAAAAAATGATAATCATAATTAAAACTAAATATTGGGTCAAACCTCTTTGAAAACATAATATCATGACTGATGAACATGCATAACTGAAATCATGAGGAACAATGGGGAGCTCGTTATATAACCGACATTACCATGAAAGAGCTTATGTGGTCCCGACTATCACACTAAAGTGGGCGAGCCGTCCAAAGCTTTGACGAGGGCTAAGGGTGCTATCATGATATCGATATCAAAATTTGAGAGCCCCTTGGGGGCGCAGGGGAAGATCACAAGGGAGGTCCAAAATAATCTGAACATACCAACGTTGGCGCGTAGTTCTGAAGTATGGGTTGACTGACCGCCTTTACTTTGCTGCTAGACACTACTCCCAAAAATATGCATAGGCTCTCCATCATTTTTCAACGAAGTTGAACCATTGTATAGTGATGGTGACTCATAGCATACATGCATAAATCTGAATCATAACATGAGGAGCCTTAAACAAACATACCACAAGATGAAAATAATGGGAGTCTAGACTCCGAATCCATAATGGTAAGATAATACATGAAGTTTAGATAAATTCATAAAACATACTTGATCATATGGGCTTGTACAATACTTAAACATGCTTGACATATGCGTGATCATTCGAAAACATGAACATAAACATGGGTAATTCAAAATCATACTTACTTCATAAACATCTCATCATGCTTGAATACATATTTCATAGATCTCTTCTTTCATGAACTGTAATGGATGGGCATCATAATTTATAAAACTTGTTTTATAATTGAAAACATTATAAAATCTGCCCATTAATCATAATTCAACATTATAAACATGCTAGTATCATGCCCATGATCGGAAACTAGAGAATTTACAATGTTGGTAGAAACCCCATAGAATCATCAATTAGAATCATGAATTGAGATGGGATTGGTAATGGGTGTGAATAACTACACCCATTTATAACCCTAAATACTTGAAGAAATCGACTTCACAACTTCCTTGATTGCCAAATAGATATTTTGGGAAGAACCTTGAAGACTAGGCTTGATCTTTAAACCTCTAAGCTTCCATGCATGAATTTGGAATAGGCTTAGAATGATTTAACTCTCTTAAAACACCCTTTTTAGAGCTTAAAACGGCATAGTAAAGGCCTTAGGAACTTAGGAATTACGGAAAATCCCTTGATAAAATGTCGCAGGAAATTGCACACTACCAGTCACCACAACCCTCACCACGAGTCACCAACGACTCATGGTCACCTTCTCATTGCCTGCACAACCAGAATTCCTTGAGGATCACCACGGGGATACCACGGCTTCGTGGTGTCTTGGGCATGACTTCGCGGTGACCAAGTCATCGTCCACATTGCCCAAACTCCTTCATCCTTAGACCATACTTGATCACAGTTGACCTAACGAATCGTGGTCACACCCTTGGTCACCCTAAAACTAAAAATTTCCTCCACGACCCAAACTCCTCCCATAGATGCACTCCATGACTCGTGGTTCACCCACGTCATGGGATGACTCGTCCTATAAGCTGGCGTAGAAATTTAATTTTTCTCTGTTCAACTCGGGTTTTGATCTTAGGGTTTTGGGGTATTACAATATATCCCCCTCGGAACATCGCATTACCACAGCCAAATTCGGCACATAGATGGCCTATTCGCGTGTTGGTTAAGAGTATTTGAAAGCCATACATGCTGGAAAAGGCCCGGGGGAAAGATCGGACAAGCGCCAGAGTCGGCGCGTCGCAAGGCAAAATGCGTACGGAATGCGATTTATAGTGTCTATTATATATAAGCCCCACTTAGTTTTAATTGATTAAATTTCAAGAAAATTTCGGAAATCTGCTTGAACGAGAGAGGGTGCGAAGGGGAAATAAAATATCGTCGATTACGCTGCCAAAACGTAGTCCAAATCTAAATTAACCTCGGAGTACCCCGAGGTATTTAGCAGCGAGCATTCCTACGGATTTTGTTTCGCGAAATACGGTAGACGAATCGTGAGCTCTTAGGACTAAGGTAAGTAGAATTGCTCCAAACTAGTGTCAGTAATGATAACCTAGCCGTAAAGTGAATACTTGTGCCTTACGGACCTCGAAAAATAGCAAGTTTTCGACCTTCTTTCGATAAGCCTAAGTTTAGGCTATGAAATATATTGAAAATGACGTTGTCTTTAAGAATAGTGTTGTATTTAGTACTAATTGACGTGTATGAATGCAGTTGAGAGAAATAACTGGGTACTGACCGAGCCTCGTCCAACGGTCGGATAACTCGAGTTAAGGTATGTGAAGTAGTTTCTTCGGCAAGTTACTTGACTTACCGTATAAATCATAGTAAACTCCGTATTTGAGTTCTCGGAGTTGAATGTTGAGTGACAGTAAGTTTAGTAAATGCAGTTTGCGTTGCCATATCGTCTCGGTCCGAAATTAGTAAAGCATGCGCCAAAGGGCGAGTTAGCATTCAGTTCGGTATAGCCTATTGTATGATTAGCAAAGCATGTTGTAGAATAAAAGATCACAATTTTCATAATAAAGTTAGTAAGTAAATCAAAGACGGTCGGTATTATGGCTACGAGACTAGCCATTCGGATGATTTTATGGCTATAGACTAGCCGTCCAGATAGGTGTCTTGGCTACGATTAGCCATACGAACCCGAGACCAGTATCCACAGCAAATTGGCAGCAGTTGGTAAAAAAGATTACGAGAATCGGTATAATGTCGGTAAAGAATCGGTATAGTACGGAAGAGATTAGGAATGAGAAATCGGATTTCAGATATCCTTTTCAGTTACTTGGCCTTTTATTTATATCTGTGCTATTTGTTTGTTGAGACTTGATGTGGCGTGAAGGCCCCTTATTGGCGTCTCGTAGCCTACAGGTTGGTACTCGTGTTGCCCAGCGGCGGGTGAGTTTACGTCACTCCAAGGAGTGACATGCGATCCCGGCTTGGGCCGAAGATGGGATGGCTTTCCCATATCAGTCGTCAGCACTACGGTACCACGGCCTGACCCTTTGACCAGGTTTGTGTCAGTGCTTGTCGATCACGAGATATTCTGTTAGGTAGTTCGAGGAGCAGTACGATCTCTATTTGAATAGCCTATGTTGATTCGTGTCCCGAGGAAGCCGGGCCACATACATTGCAGTACTGTACGAGAGTCCTATGGACTCGAACACGATTGTATATCCCGGAGGCTGTGGCCCGAGCCGGAGACCCGGGGGTGACCAGGGAGCTCCTAGTGGCCGAGATGAGTGGAGTGACTTATTTTTAGTTTGGTTTTGATCCGGGTATGGGTATATAGATTGTTTACCTTGCTTGACGCCATCCAGCTTATAGGGGTTGGTATTGGCTTGCTACTTGTATATCTATTTATGTGCTATATACTAGTTAATAGACAGCAGGCCGTCGCATCTACAGGTACGCCCACCTATCCCGGTATAAGCTTGATTTGGTTTATATCGACTTCTTCAAATTGGTTATTCCACGGCCATGCAAATTGTTAGTTATGCCATCTATTTCAGTTGTTTTCAGTTTTATTATTTCAGTTGCTTTGCATACTCGATACCAGCAGTACTAACTCCCAGTGGGGCGCTTCATTACTTGCTGCCGGTACTCGTAGACGAGGAAGCGTCCCTCGTAATTCCGGCCGGTATGATTAAACCGACTCTGTCATCAGAGATCGATTTCGGAAGTGTAGCTCTCTTTTCCTTTTGATGTATAGTATGGGTAGGTGAAGGCCCTGTCCCGATCATTTCTATTGTTGCTCATAAGAGGCTTAACGGTGTATGTACCTATCTCCACGTATTCGATTCAAACCGGTAGTGTGAGACCGTGCGGTTTGTTATAATTTGTTTAGTATTTCTATTTTATGTTGGCCGTGTGGGGCCTTAGTTTGACTGCTTGATGGTGACCTTGCCGATCACGTAGCCTTTTTCAATATTGATTCGTTAAGTTCGAGATGACTAGACAGCATGGTGGCCTTGTCGGCCCTACTTAGGTTCCTTGATATTAGAATGTTTTGGTTGTGGTGATGCTTTCCGCAGGTGTCTATAGACCCGATTGGCCGGGTTTAGTGTTTATTTGTTATATAGGCCCTTGTTTCCAGGAACCTGAAATAGAGCTAGCCAGGCACCAGATGTGCCTAGGCCCACCAGTTAGTAGTCCCGGGTCCTTCTAGGGCACCGGGTGCCGATCCTTACCCCGGGGGCGGGCGTGACACATACATCCTCAAATGTGGGAAAACATATTGAAAAGCAAAGAAATTCAATCACCATAGTCAAATACTGAACATACAAGATGAAAACTGATGAAGTGACTGGCTCTGAATTGAAGTACATGATTGAACTGAATTCCTGAATCACACATACATTCATTGACATGACATAAATTGGGAACATGAGCTGAACATGAAGCCGAATAGAGTACTAAGGAGGAAAGCGATACCTCAAAGCTAGAGCGGGTGAGGGAATAGATGCGGGTATTTACCCATCATATCTGCTTCGGCTTCCCACGTAGCTCCCTCAACATGCTTATTCCTCCGTAAAACCTTGACTAAAGCTTCTTATTTGTTTCTTAGCTTTCAAACTTGATGATAAAGTATTTATATCGGAACCTCCTCATAACTAAGGCTATTCACACCGACACTGTCCACCAGGACAACTAGAGTTGGATCACCCAAACACTTCTTTAAGAGCGATACATGGAAAACTGGATGAACTGAAGCTAATTCTGAGGTAACTCTAACTCATAGGCCATCTTGCGTCTCATAATCTGATAAGGACCAATATAATGAGACTAAGTTTCCCTTTATTTTCGAACCTCGTCCTCCCTGCGAGGAGTACCTTCAGAAATACCCAATCATCAACTTCAAACTTAGGTACTCTCCTCCTCACATCCGCATAGAACTTTTGACGACTACGGCTTTGTTTCCAACGCGTCCCTTATAAGTTGAACCTTCTCCATAGCCTCATGGACTGAATCTGGTCCTATCATCGCAGTGTCACCGACTTCAAACCAACCAATAGGGTTAATTCCGCCCGTAAGAGCTCACACGGAGCCATCTGAATGCTGGAATGGTAGTTGTTGTTATATGCAAACTCAATGAGAGGCAATTGATCATCCCAACTATCCTTGGAAATCAATCACACGCTCTCAACATATCCTCAAGGTAGAATAATCTGCTCCTGTGACCATCTATTTATGGGTGGAAGGATTGTGCTAAGCATAACCTAATTACCAAGTCCCTTTTGAAATGATCTCCATAACTTGGAGGTAAATTGAGTACCTCTATACGATATGATGGAAAATGTCACTCCATGCAACTGAACTAACTCCTGAATGTATAACTTAGCATAATCCTCCATTGAATTGGTAGTTTTGACTAGTAGGAAATGAGCTGTCTTAGTCAACCTATCCACAACCACCCAAATAGAGTCATTTTGTGGACGAGTATGAGGCAACCTTGTGATGAAGTCCATATTGATCTCCTAGCTCTTCTAAGTAGGGATACTAATGTATTGAAACACCTATAGGTCTTTGATGTTCCAATTTCACCTGTTGGCAATTTCGGACACTTAGCCATAAATTCTACTATGTCCTTCATTCCACTCCACCAATAGACTTCCCGTAGGTCATGATACATCTTGGTGGCACCTAGATGTATAGAGTATCTATAACCATGAGCCTCGTGTAACATCCGATCTCTATTATCCTTGACACATAACACACCATGACCCTGATAGCCAAAGCACCTATCTCCCTCTTTGGAAGGCTTCTTCTTCTGATTTTGAACGGCATCCTTCAATTTACCAAAATAGGATCCTTATCTTTTCTAGATTTGACCTTGGTTTCTAAGGATGATTCGACCCATTAGAACAATAACACCACCATCAGTAGAGTCAACAAGAAAGACTCCTAGCCATGCAAGATGATGTACATCCTTCACTAACTCCTTCCTTCATCGTCTATATAGGACACACTCTCATGGAAATCCTGCTAGGCATACGCTTACCATATTAGCCTTTCTGGATGGTAGAGACCACTCATATTATAATCCTTCAAATGCTCCAACCACCTTCTTTGGCTTGTGGAAAATTCAAATCCTTTTGGGTAAACACATGTGTAGGCTTTGGTCCACCAAACAAATCCACATGGACCCCGTATAGATAGTGTCTCCAAATCTTCAAGGCAATACCTCACCTTGAGTCGAGATCATGAGTTAGGAAGTTCTTTTATGAGTTTTCAGCTATCTGGAAGCATAGGCTATAACTTTATCGTGCTGCATGAGTACACAACCAAGGCAGAAATTCTTGAAGCATCACAATACACACAAACCCATCAATACCCTCAAGTAGGGTTAACACCGGTCTTTGAGGAATTGAGTCAAGTCTTTAACTTTTGGAAGCTCCTCTCACAAGACTCCGACCATTGAAACTTTACTTTCTTTTGAGTCAATTTAGTCAACGGGGATGTAATGGATGAAAACCCCTCAACAAACCTCTGATAATAACTAGATAAACCCAAGAAACTCATGATGTTTGAAGGACTCATTGGTCTAGGCTAATTCTTCACCAATTCTATCCTTTGAGAGTCCACATGTACACCCTCACTTGACACCATATGACCAAAAAATACCACCGAGTTCAATCAAAACTAATACTTGCTCAATTTAGCATACAACTAGTGATCTTTAAGAATTACGTAGAACCATCCTGAGATGACGAGCAGCCATCCTTGATCAGAAGTATATAACAATGTCATTTATGAACACAATCACAAACATATCAAAATATGGCTTGAACACCCTGTTCATCAAATCCATAAAAGCTGCATGGAGCATTCTTTAGTCCAAAATACACATAACCACAAACTCATAGTGACCATACCGAGTCTGAAGGCTGTCTTCAAATGTCACTCCCCCAAACCCTAAGCTGATGGTATCTGGATCTGAGATCTATCTTTGAAAAGAACTTAGCACCCTAAAGCTGGTCAAACAAATCATAAATCTTAGGAGAGAATACCTATTCTTGATGGTAAGCTGACACACCCGTAAGTTCTTGACACTTAGTTGGCCCTATTCACATGTTGGTTAAGAGTTTTAGAATGCCATATGTGCCGAAAAGAGCGAGGAGACCGGACAAAGCGCCAAGTCAAGCGTCGCAAGGCAAATGCGACTCAATTCGACAAATGCGACTTATAAATCGCATTCAAACAATGCGACTTAAAAGGGGTGGTCCAAGTATATAAAGCCCCATTTCGATTTATTGTTGGTCATTTTCATTCTTCATTTCGGAAGAAGGAGCGGCTGGGGAGGGGCAGAAGGTTCAACATAAATTTCCTTAAGTTTGCTTTGTCAAAGCGTAGCCCAAACTCAAATTAACCGGGTAGTGAAGTATAAAGCTGCGGGGAGCATTCCTAGGAGTTAGTTTCGCGTGAAATTCGACCGACGAATATTGTCTGCCGAGTGGCAAGGTAAGTGGAATTGCTCCAAACTAGTGTTAATATACTCGCAGCATTAAAGTACTATCTTCTAGACTTAGAGAAATTATGAGTTTTCGGTGGATTTCTTCGATAAGTCGAGAAGAATAGGCAGTAAGAATATATCCATAAGTATGGTTTCTTTCAAAAATAATAGTAGAATTAATTCTTTCTTTCGTGAATATGAATACGGTTGGGAGAAATAGATGAATACTGGCGAGCTACGCAGTTAATCGGGAAAGTCGACGGTTGAGGTATGTAAAGCCATTTCCTTCCTTAAACTAGTAGTTTAGTACGAAAAATAGTACAAATTCCACTAGAATGTTTCAGAAGCCTTATATTATATTCAGTTTGAGTTCGGTAAGCATGGTAGAATTGTTATACGGTGTTGACATGAAACTCAGTAAAGCAGTATAATTCCCAGCAGAAGATATTCTAGAAATATTATTTCGAATTTCGAGTATATCTCAGTATTAGATTCAATATATTTCAGTATTAGATTCAGTATATTTCAGTATCAGATTCAACATATTTCGGTATCAAATTATATATTTCAATATGAAATTGAGAACGAGAATACCAAAATATAAATATTGTGCAGTTGGTATATATATCTCATGGCCACATGCGGTATTGCTATCTGTGGAGACATGATTGTTCTGTGTTGGGCACCTTAGAGCTTCCTTGACCGCAAGGATAATAGCTGTGTCGACTCGCCGCCGGAGGGTGAGGATACGTCGCTCTACGGTGTGGCATACCGTCAGCGATGGGCAAAGATGGGATGCGGATTCCCCATAGCGAGGCTGATCCAACACTATACCACACCCCCTAAGCACTGCACTTCCAGGTGCAGATACAGTTTTCAGTTTTGAATTTCGGGGTCCTCCGGACTCAAATTCAGCTACTAGTCGAGGGCCCCGGGGGCCCAGTTGCATACCCGGGCGCGTCGGGATGCTCATAGTTACTAGGTTTATGGTATGACTGGGTTGGGATATAAATATTGTGTGTTGGTTAGTACCTTACGGCTTATAGGGGCTGGTAAGAGTTCTTTTAGTCTATGTTGTGTTAGTTAGTAATAGAAAGTAGACCTGTGTTATCAAGTACGACTCTTATTCTCTTCGATGAAGTTAAACTCTTTTTACATTCGGTCTCGGCCCGAGTCTCCTATTACTTGATATCTATTAGTATTATTATTTACTTTCAGTTATTTTGGTGTGCTTTGCATACTCAGTACCAGTGGTACTGATGCCCGTTTTGGGGCGCTGCATTGCCTGCAGGTGCTCCTGGACGAGGGCAGATCTCGTAGTTCCGGCCCGGCGTACGAGCTTCGGCTCTGATGACCGAACTTGACAGCTAAGGTTACACTTCCCTTTTTGTTTGAATAGTATGGGTAGGCCGAGGCCTGTCCCGACCCTCTTATTATTCTTAGAGGCTTTCGGATTACATATATTCCCTGTGGTTAGTTGTACCGATCATTATTGGGGCCGTGTGTATGTTTTAGTTTGAATATGATGGCCGTGTGGGGCCTTGTTCGGTTGTTAGTTGGTAACCTTATCGGTCACGAATCGATTAAGAGCACAGATTCTACTTTTCAGTAATAACTAGTCAGCATGGTGGCGCGTGGCCCGTATAGGTTCCCTTATGCTCGGTTGTTACGGTTGGGGTACATTTATATTCCTACGAGGTGGCTATAGGCCTAGTCGGTCGGAAGCTATGTTGGTAGTTATATGGCCCGTTGATTTTATGAATCCATAATTAGAGCCAGCTTAGACCGGAAGTGTTTAGGCCGAGTTAGTCCAGCAGTCCAGAGTCCTAGTGGGCACCTGGTGCTAGTCATGCCTCCCAAGGCCGGGCGTGACAAACTTAGTATCGAAACAGGTCGTATCCCGGGGGAGTGCAAGCCGTGCTAGTAGAGTCTTGTCTATGGATGTGTTGTGCACCACATACCATAGGAAGTGCAAGAGCATGATAGAATTGGTTACTCTTTCTTAATATTCGGTCGTGCCATAGAAACGTACAATATAGGGTTGAGTCCTAAAGCTAATCATACTCTTTGTTTTACAGATAAAATGTCGAACCCGGCATATCATAAGAAGATTAGACAAAGCAACGAGAGGGCACCGGTGGATGCCTCGGCCTCGTTTAGAATCCAGCCCGATTTGAGGGCGATACAGAGCATCGTCCCAGCCTTCTCGGCAGTCTCCATCCATGAGCCAATCGGGACGACACCACCTCCGGCGGAAGTCCGCCCCACCACACCATCCGACCCGGGGAGGTCCAAAGTGGGTGTTATGTTAGCGCGGAAATGATGGCTACTCGAGCGCCGATCAATGGCACCTACAATGGCGGGAGTCTTCGGGGTGGGCCTGGTAGTTCGAGGTTCGAGAATTCCTAGCACTAGGTCCCCTCAGTTTACCAGAACCGAGATCAACGGAACCCAGGGAATTCCACGGATAAGATGTAGAGGATTTTCGGGTAATGCATGTTACATCTGATCGGTCGGGTGGCGGTGTCCATTGCGGGATATTGCTGTGTTGTGGTATAAAGAGTTGGGAAAGGTCTCGAGGAGAGATGTTGCCCTCCGACCTAGTCCATCTTTTAAAGGCTTTCTGGACCGTTACCTACCACGAGAGATCACAGCAGGCCCGGATGGACAATTTTACACACAGGAGCCGAGGCGATAAGTGTTTGAGAATACGCCACTGCAGTTCGATTCTTTGGCCATGTACTCAGCCTTATAGACACACCATGCCATCAAGTCCACCGATTTAATATGAAATTTGAACCCGAGTATATTGAGGCACAGCCTTAATGACTACTGCGGGAAGATATGGATATTGCTCGAGTGCGAGGCTTTTGCTCGAGACTATTGAGGCCTTTCCCGAGACAACGACAAGGATAGCGGGACGAACAAGTTAGGAACATCGCCGCAGGACAGGTCCAGATGAGTTACGGGGGGGTCGGGAGGGCCTGAGCCACGGTTGTAGATGAAAGACCACCTAGAACCCCCACCTCTATCCGCAGCATAGAGGTAGATTCATTCGCCGAGGACGGTGAGTCAGCGAGTTCTCAAACAGTAGATTCACTCCAACGAGAGGAGGGTAGAACGAGCAGGTATACACCACCACTTTGCCCCTATTTGCGGCCGACGCCATTCTAGAGCTTGCGAATGATGGCTCCGAGAGGGTGTTATATATGCGGAAAAGAGGATATGTGATGAGAGATTGTCCAGCTAGGGGCGGGGTGGCCGGGATAGACAGGACGGGGCATCGGTAAGGATTCGTGGTTCGACAGCCCAGACGGGGCGCAGGCCCTCAGTTCAACAAGCGAGAGGCGAGGTAGATCGGGGGGCCTCTAGTTCAGGGGCGGGCCCAAGCCGTACCTATGCACTACCGGGAAGCGGGATTCGAGGCGTCTCCATATATTGTGAAAACGGTATGTTGACTATTTTCTCTCACCCTGCTTATGTATTAATAGATTTGGGATCTACCTTGTCCTATGTTACTCATTAGTGGCTTGAAAGTTCAGTATTGTACGAGAATTGCTTCGATAACCCTTTTTAGTATCTACGCCGTCAGGTGACTCTATTATAGCCATAAGGGTTTATCGAGGGGTGTACGAGTAGAGGTTGCTAAGCTGTCGGTACGAGATTTGGTAGAGTTAAAAATGGTTGATTTTGACGCCATTATGGGTATGGATTGGTAGCTCCATGCTATGCCAATGTAGAATCTTGGACCAAGATGGTCGATTCCACTTTCCATGGGAACGTGCGAGTGGAAGACGATACAGCTATGCCCAAAAGGTAGGTTTATTTCTATCTTTGGGCGAGAAAGTTGATAGCCAAGGGTGCATTACCACATTGTCGAGTTCGGGATGTTCGGGTAGAGCCTCCGACACTCCGGTCTATTCCGGTGGTGAATGAATTCCTCGATGTATTTCCAGATAGGTTACACAGTATTCCCCTAAAAAAGGAAATAGACTTTGCAATTAATTTATTACCAGGCACCCAGCCCATATCAAGTCCCCCTTATCGCATGGCTCCTGCTGAGCTTCGAGAGAACTAAAGGAGCGGTTGAAAGATTTGTTAGATAAAGGGATTTATCGGGCCAGTACTTCACCGTGGGGTGCACCTGTTTTGTTTGTAAGAAATAAGGATGGTTCCCTCCGCATGTGTATAGAGTATCGACAATGAATAAAGTTATTGTTAAGAATAAGTATCAACTTCCCAGGATAGATGATCATTTGATCGTTACGGGGAGCTAGATATTTCTCCAAAATTTACTTAAGGTCAGGATATCATCGGGTTCGGGTTCGTGAAAGGGACATTCCAAGACTGCCTTCGGGACCGGATACGACCATTTTGAATTCTTAGTCATGTCCCTTTGGGTTGACGAATGCTCCAGCTATGTTTATGGACCTGAGTGAACAACATTTTTAGACCATATCTGGACACGTTCGTGATAGTGTTTATTGATGATATTACAGGTGTATTCTCGCTCGAGAGGCAAACCACCGGGATCGGCTGCTTGGGCAAGTGCTCAGAATCTTAGAGACCGTCGGTTGTATGCCAAGTTCTCTAAATGTGAATTTTGGCTTAATTCCCAGTAGCCTCTTTGGGGCATATCATTGTCCGGATCTTTGGTATACAAGTAGATACACGAAAATAGAAGCGGTGAAAACATGGCCCAGACCTACCCTCCCGTCAGTGGGGTGCAGGATTAACAGGTACTACGGGAGGTTTGTTGAAGGATTTCCCACCTTAGCAGCACCTCCTGGCTAAACTAGCAGAAGGCAGCAAAATTTCAGTGGACTGAGTCATGTAGTGTGCTAGGAATTGAAAGACGAGGTTAACATCAGCTCCGTGTAGCATTGCAGAGATACGGAAGGTTATGCGGTTTATTGTGACACTTCGGGTGTTGGGTTAGGATGTGTGTTGATGCAGGTCATGGTAAAGTAATTGCTTATACTTCCAGACAAGCGAGGAAACATGAAAAGAACTATCCTACCCATGACCTGGAAATTGGCCCTTGATGATTCACGCCTTGAAGATATAGAAAGAACTGAACTTGCGGCGCGTCGGTTAGAGTTATTGAAAACTATGATGTGAATATTCTATATCACCGGGAAGGGCCAATGTGGCGAGATGCCCTTAACCGTAGTCTTTGGGGATTTTGGCATACTTACAGCCTGTGTAGCAAGGAATTAGCCCAATAATTGCATGAGTTAGCTAGTTTAGCTATTCATGTAGCAGCTTGAGAGGAAAAAGAGCGGTATCCGAGAAAAACGCGGTGTCGTCTTTAGTCGTGGAAGTAAAGTTGACAGTGTGAAGATCCTATCCTAGTTCAGCTTAGAAACAAAGTTCAGCGAGGAGAGGTGATAGATTTTCAAATAACCGAGGATGGGGTATTGCGATATAAAGATCGCCTTTGTGTTCCATACATTGCAGGGCTTCGCGAAGATTATGGGTGAGTACATTATGCAGATTATTCTCTCCACGGGTTCAGCGAAAATGTACCACGATATAAATAAATCTACTAGTGTCCACGAATGAAGAAGGGGATAGCGAGAATCAAAACTCAGTGTCCCAACTACCAGCGGGTAAAAGGCGGAACATAGGCAGGAGGAGGCCGACTCAAGGTGCTTGAGTGCCTTTATGGAAATGGCAAGTAGTGAATATAGACTTTGCCAAGCGGGGATTGCTTCGCACCGGCGTATATATGATTCAATATGGGTAATAGTTGACAGAGTTGACAAAATCATCTCACTTCCTACCGGTAAGGACTGCCTTTTCAAGGCGAAGATTATCGCTGTTGTATATCGGAGAAATAGTCGAGGCATGGGGTTCCGGCGTCCATTATCTCCTACGAGAGGGCGCGGTTACGGCTATGTTCTAGAAATTATTTCAGAGAGGCTTGGGGACTTAGGTTAGCCTGAGCACAACTTTCCATCCTCAAACGAGATGGGCGAGAACGCACCATTCAAACGCTTGATGATATGTTGCGAGCATGTGTTGTATTTTTGAGGTAGTTGGGACAGAAAATTTACCATCATTGAGTTCGCCTATAATAACGATTACCATTCAGCCATTCAGATGGCTCCTTATGAGAATTATATGGGCGAAAGTGCAGGTCTCCAGGATTGGTTGGTTTGAGGTAGGAGAATCGGCATTGATTGGGCGGCTATCATTCATCAATCAAAGAAAAAGTAAAGCTTATCGAGAGGAGAATGTTTACTGGCGCTCAGGCCGCTAGAAATCTTATGCTGTCTTGTGTGGAAATTTGGGAATTTAATGTGGTGATTGGGTGTTTATGAAAGTTTCGCCGATGAAGGGTGTAATGAGATTTGGCAGAAAGGCAAGCTCGGCCCAAGGTTTGTTGGGCCTTATCGGATTCGCCGAAGAATAGGCCCAGTGGCATATGAGTTAGACCTCCCGAGTTAGAATCTGTCCATCTAGTTTTCCATGTATCAATCTTGAGAAAGTGCATAGGAGATCCCTCCATATTTGTCCCAGTCCAAGATGTTCAGGTTACAGAGGAGTTGGCCTATGAAGAAGTTCCGGTAGTCATACTAGGCCAGAGCGAGATCCATGTGTAGATTTTGCTTATTGTCAAGTATTATGGCGTAGTGGAGCAGGAAATGACTTGGGAAGCAGAAGAAGATATGAAAGCCAGACATCCTCAGTTATTTCAGACTTAGTCAGCCAGAGGTATGTTGATATTGTTGTTTTATGAGTAGCTTTATATTCATGTGTATAAGTGAGATGTTGACTTCAACTTATTATGAAATGAATGTTATAGTATTATATGGAGTACTGTATTGTACTTCTCTGTGTTTTCAGGATTTTGAAATAGTCCATATTACAGGAAACTCTGCCGAAACTTTTTCAGAATAAGTAGAACAGTGTAAAATTTCTTAAGCAGTTAACATTGGAGGACGAATGTTCTTGAAGTGGGGAAGAGGATGTTACACCCGTAAGTTCTTTACACTTAGTTGGCCTATTCGAATGTTGGTTTAGAGTTTTAGAATGCCATACATGAGAAAAAGGCGCAGGGAGAGACCGGACAAGCGCCAAGTCAGATCGTCACAAGGCAAATGCGACTTATAAATCGCATTCGACAAATGCGACTTATAAATCGCATTTGAAAAATGCGACAAAGGGGTTGAGGTCCAAGCATATAAAGCCCCACTTTGGTTTTATTTTTGGTCATTTTCATTCTTCATTTCAAAAGAACAAGCAGAAATAGGGGAGGGACGAAGGTTCAACATAAATTTCCTTAGTTTAAGTGAAATCAGACGTAGCCCAAACTCAAATTAACCCCGGATGGCAAATATAAAGCTGTAGGAGCATTCCTGGAGTTAGTTTCTTGAAATTCAGCCAATGGATAAATTGTCTCATTTGAACCAAGGTAAGTGGAAATGCTCCAAACTGGTGTTAATACTCGCAACATTGAGGGTATTTCTCCCTTCGAGACTTAGAGAAAATATGAGTTTTCGGCCGTTCTTCGATATGTCGAAGGAGCGGGACAGAAACTGCTATCCATAAGTATGGTTTATTTACAAATAATAGTAAGAAATAATTCTGTTCTTTCGTGAATATGAATACGGTTAGGGAGAAATAGCTGAATTACTAGACGAGCTACGCCGGTTAATCAAAGGGTGACATTTGAGGTATCTAAAGCTAGTTTCTTCGGGGCAAGCTAGTAGTTCCAGTATAGAAAAATTTACAAATTCTAGTAGAATTTTCCAGAAGCCTTATATTATATTCGGTATGAATTTGATAGCATGTTAGAATTATTATACAATATTCAACATGAAATTCAAATTATGATATAATTCAGCCCGAGAATATTCTAGAATATTATTTCCAAACTCGGTATATCTCAGTATTAGATTCAATATATTTCAGTATCAGATTCAACATATTTCAGTATTAGATTCAATATATTTACGTATAGAATTCACCATATGCGAATATAAATACTATTATCGAATTCCCGTATATATATATATATATATTACATGCGGTTATTGCTATTTGTGGAGAAATAGTTGTTGGGCACCTTAGAACTTCCTTGACCGCCCAGGGATAATAGCTATGTTGACTCGCCCACAGAGAGGTGAGGATACGTCGCTCTATGGGTGGTATGCCGTCCGCTAGTGGACGAAAGGAGATGGGATCTGGTCCCATGGGGCGATCAGCATTACTTTTGTCAGTGCTTTCGCCGGGGTGCGAGATTACGAATTTGAGTCCGCGGACTCAGATCCATCTATAGTCAGGGACCCAGCGGACCCAAGATGCATACCCAGGGAGCCGACGGGATGCTCATAGTTACTAGGTGGATGGTTTAACACGGGTAGGGGTATAAATATTGTGTGCTGGTTGGTACATTACGACTTATGGGGTTGGTAAGGTGCTTGTATGCTATGTTGTGTTAGTTATTAATAGATGAAAGTAGACCACCATATTATCAGGTATAACTCTCATTCTCTTGATGAAGTTACGCTCTTTTTTCAGTCATCTCAGCCCGTCTCCTATTACTTGGTATCACCGATTATTATTGTTTTACTTTCGGTTATTGCTTTGCATACTCGGTACCCCGGTGGTATTGACGCCCGTTTCGGGGTGCTGCATTACTTATCTCTGGTACTCCTTGGCTGAAGGCAGTCCACCATGATTCCAGCTGTGTATACAGAATGCTTCAAAACTCATGTAAGAACTTAACTGACTAACGTTTTGCTCTCCCTTTTTTTGTTTATGTTATCGGTGGCAGGAATTTGGCATCTTTGACCACTATTAAGTATTCCTTAAGAGCACGGATTGTATTTTCCTATGGTTGATTATAATAGTCTGATATATATGACCCATGGCATGTTTAGTTTGCATGTGACCAGCCGTGTGGGGCCTTATTAGTTGTTAGTTAGTAACCTTGTCGGTCACATATCGGTTCAACACTTGATTCTACTTTTAGTAATAACTGAGTCGGCATAGGCCTTGTCGGCCCGCATAGGTTCCCTTATGCTCGGTTGTTTTGGTTAGATGATATATTCCTACAGGTTGATATAGGCCAAGTCGGCCGGGGGCTGTATTTACAACATTTATATAGCCCGTTATTTTTTCTTAATCGAGAATTAGAGTCATCCTAGCACCGAAGTGCTTAGCTCGGTTAGTCCGGCCGAGTCGGGTCCTAGTAGGGCACGGGTGCAGTCTGCCTCCCAAGGCGGGGCGTGACAGTAACTTTATTCAATTTTCGATAATCAATGCACATACAAAGAGAACCAACCTTTGCGGACAAAGAAATGGCGCACCCCATGGAGATTTGCTAGGTCTGATGAAACCCTTGTCCAAAAGATCCTTCAATTGCTCCATCAACTCCTTTAGCTCTAGCAGAGCCGTGCAGCAGGAGGAATAAATATAGGCTGCATATCGGAAAGAAGGTCCAGTGCAAATCGATCTCCGCTCGGGAGGGATTCCCAATAAATCATCACGGGAAACACCTATGGATACTCACACACTATAGGGACTAACTGCATAGTTGGTGTTTCGGATGTAGCATCCTTAACCCTAACTAGATGGTACACGCAACCCTTAAAATCATCTTTCTAGCCTTAAGGTAGGAAATGAAGTGACCTATAGGCACAATTTAACTACCCTTCCACTCTAGGGCTAACCGGAAATACGAACTCTTGCCACGGATTCTACAATTAGGAGGCATAACATGCATATAACTTATCCATGCCGAGAAACCATCAAAATCGCTAAATCTACAAAATCTGTTGAGGTAGCTTTTTGAAGGGCGAGTGAAAGGAAATTCTATATACCGTCGAGCTATAATGAATCCTGCCATTTGAGTAAGGGGCGAGAAGGGTTCGATGAGAATTTGGGACTACCTCGAAACTACTAGCAACATAGGGCGTCACAAATGATAAAGTAGCCCCTGAATGTAACAATGCATATACATCAAGGTGGACTACTCATAACATACCGGTGACTACATCTGGGGGAGACCTCACGCTCATGAAGAGATTCTAGGGCATAGAGGCTGCGTTTTGGCCAATGCAATCTACCAGCCGCACTAGTAGATGCCCCTTCTTTGGGGCGGCGTCTTGGTGGAGTTGTTGAGGCAGGAGGATGGGCCTCGACCCGTATCATGACCCTATCTTACTGCTGGGAAATCCCTAAGCATATGCCCGGGCTTCCCGCACCCGAAATAAGTCCACACGAACTTGCTAGCAACGACCCCGTGTCTACGACCGCATACGCTACACTATGGAGGGCTAGTCTGTGGGTCACGCTGCTCGACCTCTCAAGCCTGATGCTCGTCCCCTTTGGTGGAGTGCACCGGATGCGGATGACACACTCATAGGTGAAGGCACTGGGTGAAGATCTCTGGTGGGGCATTGATGGTTTTCCCACTTGGTCTCTATTGGGAGAATGAAAAGCTATCGATCCACAGCCTCTTGGCCTCTTTCTCAGCTCGATCATACGCACCGCCTCCATCTTAAAGTGGGATTATCCGAGCAAAGTAAATGTTCTAGTGAAGAAACGTGGTCAGGCGATCCTTGACTGGAAATGATACTGCTACCCCATGCATGAACAGCTCACTCGGGCTCTACGATCCGCCACCGTCTCAAGTCTACTTGGGCCGAAGAATGAGCTCCAAGGAATACTCCTAAGTTGTCATCTTCCCATGCTTTAGGTTCACAAACTCAGCTGCTTTGATCTCCCTCATCTCACGGGAAGAACTAATCCCGAAATGCGGCATGAAACTCATCCCAACCAATAAAGCCTACACCAACTGCCCTGCTATCCTTCCATTTCTTGAACTAGATGTGTACAACCTATTTAAATTGATGCGGGCTAGATTAGTGCACTCCTCTTCGGTCACCCCCATGATGCGGGTGATCTTTGAGACCTCACCAATGAACTGTGGACCTCGTCCTCATTTGATCCAAGAAACTCCGGAGGAGTTCATCCTCGGAAAATCTCGACTTCTTTGCCCATTGCATTTCCCATTTTGAGGACATGTGCTACCGCCCTGCGATTGACCTGGCGGTCAAGGCTTGAGCTATTGTTGTATGGCTACACCCAGACTGTATGGGCAAGCTGGCTCGGAGTACATGCTCCTCATGGCACAGTAGGGCCTGCGGTGCCCATCTCCATTGCCATTCTCTCGCGGCTATTTGCATTCCCGTTTCTTCTTTTGTTAACTTGGCAAGGAGGCATATTCTACAAAATCGTATAGCACGAGTTAGAGAAGGACATAGAGACATTTCATCGCACTACTTAGATCTTGAAAGAAGAAGCATTTCCTAAACGTCTCGTAGCCTCTCCTTCATAAGCTGTGGCGCGCTTCACACCCACATAGAAAAATACTCTACTTAACATGACTTTCAGACACCCTAGGATGCTTCAAAACCTAATGCTCTGATACCAAGTTTGTCACGACCCGAACATGGGCACGGATCGGGAACACAGAACAAAAAAGATACCCGAGAGGCCCAAATTCGACCCATGGCATGAACATGACATCTATCTCGATTAAAATAAAGCGGAAGATCAACATAATTAACATAGGGAAAGTCTGAGCATATCATACATTTAAATAAATAACATAAGTCTAAAGATAAGTACATACTATGTCCGAAAAGCCTCTAATACTAATGAGTTGATAGGACAAGACCCCAACTAACTCACTATAGTTTGAAATTGAAAAATATGAAACATAATTGATAAGAAAGGCCCTCGAAAGATGAGGACTCACCAACTCTTATCGCGAAGTACTAATACGGGAATCGGCTAGCGACGGGATTCAGTATGGATATTGGAGCTTGTATCATGAAATGATACATCATGGAGTATGTGGTTAGTACGTGGAGTGTACCGAGTATGCAAGGTAAGTAAAACTCTTTGAGAGTAGTAAAAATGATAAATCATTACATATCATAAAAACATAATCAAGATATGACTCTGAGAGTAGGGCTTGCATGTTTATTTTCCAAATATGATCCCGAGCGTGGCGAACATCATAAGCTGAATTGAATGACCCAAAGTTGAAAGCTAATAATCATAGTAAAACTGAACATTGGGTCAAACCTGTGAAAACATAATATCATGACTAATGAACATGAATAAGCTGAAATCATGAGAACAATGGGATACTCATTACATAACCGATATTACCATGATAAATTCTGCAGTGGATACTGTTGTCACACTCAAGTGGGTAGAAGCGAGTCCAAGCTTTTCGGGGCTAAGGGCGTATTATGATATCGATATGGCCCGAAGGCCTCTTGGGGAAGGAAGCTCTAGGGAGTTCCCAAAAAATCTGAAAGAAAATACTACGTTGGCACATTGTTTGAGGCATAGGGTTGACCCCCAACCTTAGCCTACTCGGTGCTGAATATTACTCCCAAAAATATACAAATTCTCTCCATCATTTTCAATGGCACAGAACCATCGTCTAGTGATGAAGCTGACTCATAACATACATGCATAAATCTGAATCATAACATGAGGAGCCTTGGCTCAAACCATACCACAAGATAAAAATAGTGGGATTCCTAGACTCCAAAATCCTAGTGGTAAGCTAATACATGAAATTTAAATAATTTATGAAACATACTTGATCGTATGGGCTGTCCAGTACTTAAACATGTGACATAAAACTGATCATTCCAGAAAACATGAACATGTCTTGGGTATTTGAAAATTCTACTTTGTTCATAAACATCTCGTCATGTGCTTGAATACATATTTATAGATCTCAACTTTCATGAACTTTCATGGATGGACATCTCATAATTTATAAAACTTGGCTGTAACATTGAAAATATTGTAAAATCTGACAATTAATCATAATTCAACACTAGAAACATGCTAGGATCTTTCCATGATTGAGGTGAAATTTGTAGTATTGGGTAGCGTATAGAATCATCAATTAGAATTTCATGAATTGAGGATTGGGCATGGGTGTGAACAATTACCCTCTCATAACCCTACATACCTGAAGGTGGATTTCACAACTTTATTGATTACCCAATGGAAATTTTGGGAAGAACCTCGAAGAAGCTAGGCTTGATCACCCCTTAAACCTCTAAGCTTGCATACATGAATTTGGAATAGGCTTAGAATGACTTAACCCTCTTAAAACACCATTTTTAGAGCTTGAAACGATGTAGTAAAGACGCATAGCTTAGGAATTATGGAAAAGCCTTAATAAGTCCGTAGGATATTGCACTTGCCGGTCCAACGAGGGACTAGATGACTCATGCCCTGCGATACGACTTCGTGAATGCCTTCTAGATACCTGCCTTTGCCAAATCCTTTCACGAGATCACCACGAGGAGACACCCGACTCCGGGTATGCCATAGCGACTCATGGTGACCAAGTCGTCCTCCATACCGCCTCCTTCATCCTTAGACCATACTTGACCAGATTGACCTGAATCGTGGTGCCCGACTCCAACTGGTCACATAAATGATCACCCAAAACTTAAAATTTCACTTACCAAACTCCTCCCACCCGAGTCACTCCACGAATCGTGGTGCATGATCTTGGGCATATTTATATGCCCAAGTGATACTCAAATGCATTGTTTTGTCTTAATTTCCTAACAATGTTTGTACATTCTCATGTCAATTGTAGGAAAGTGTGAACTATACTAACCAACATGATTAGCGTTGTTTGCGGAAAAATGGACTTTTATGGAGCTAAGATGCATGTTGGGAGGAATCGAAATGGACTCGGAAGCGAGCAAGGAAATGGCCAAGGAAAGCGAGATAAAGAGGCTCCGCGATGGAGCCGTATGCCTCACCATCTTGGATACATTCACCAATAGGAGGATTTTGGTAGCAAAATTTCCGAGAGAGGGGGTCCGCGTTCGTGCCGTAGCGTTGGACCAGGAACTTGACATTCCAGTAAGGGTACGCATTTGTGCCGTGTCACATTGGTCAAGCTCCGCGTTGCATGACGTTCCACGTTGGTGATAAATGCCTGGATGACCAAATTCTAGAGAGCTTCCGCATTTGCACCGTGTCATGGGGTAGTGCTCCGCGATGCACTCCATGACACGTTGCTTGTTATTCGGGAAAAATTCCCACCAGTATAAATAGAACACTTAGGTTCATTTTTATTATTCTGACTTGGTGGAGCAAGAACGTGGGTTACAGGCAGTTGGGGGACGAAAATCTTAGGGTTTCTCTCTATCTCTTTCTCCTTTCTTTCAATTGTTTGTATGATTTACACTCATTTAACGATGTTTAATCCACAAATGAGTGGCTAATTTCACTTCTTCTTTGAGGTTAGGAACAATTGTATTGAAATGTGATTGTGGGGAACATTTGGTTTTCAGCTTGACTTTCATGGTTGTTCTATTAATTCTTGTTCTTACTGCATTAATTTTTGGCCAATGTTGATGTAAATCTAAAAAGTTCGGTTTCACTCGAGAGAGCACGAAATTGGAAAGTTGTGAATTAATAGGATATGATCTTTTCTTAGTTTGGGGGAAAATTGAGAATTGATTTACCTTCAGGATGAAATATACACGAAAGTCGTATTATCAATTGTGGAATCGGTTTGTATGGCTAACATGAATTGATTCTTATCACGAAATGTAGGTGGAAGGTTCATGATTCTTAAGTTGGGTTAAATACGAGAGTTTTATCCATAGGCATAAGTTCAGTAGCAACCGGAGAAAGATTAACCAACTTGTATCGATATTAATTTCTCTACATGTTCGTTTTAGCCTCAGCATGCTCACATTCATAGTTCGGACTCACTTGTATATTCATTTTAGACTTAGTATAAAATTAAAACCATAAAATAAAAAACTTCTTTACATTATTTGTCTGCATTTTAGAGTTACAACAATTGACACTTGAGTAGATTTGCCACAATGGTCGATCCTTTGTTGGATCGATACTTGGCTTACCCAGGCCACTTACTACTTGTTCGACCCTGCGTGCACTTGAGTGTAGTCATCAGACAACCGAACAAGTTTTGGCGCCAAATTGCCAGGAACTGGCAATTGGAATTTTTTCTTAAAGTGTTAGTTTGCTCTTTTCTTTATATTAGTGGTGACAACTTGGTCTTGCTTGTATTTTGCAGACATACATATTCTGTTGAACAACGGCAAGGGACAAGAATTTGGTGGACCCATCCTTAGAGCCGGAAAGACAATTCCATCATCAACGGAGAGAAGCTCTAGAGAGAAAGCTGCAGTTGCTCAGACAAACAATCCTGGGCAACCACAGAATCCACCACTTGTGCGGGCAGTGTTCATTGCCCAGGAAATGGCAGCTAGGCCGGTTCGCGATGTGGCAATCCCATGCTAGCAATGTCACATCTAGCATTCGCAACCCGATCGAGGAGAGTTCGAGCTTAAACAGAACATGGTGCAATTGCTGCACACAAGCGGGCAGTTCACAGGTCTCCTCACGGATCACAACAACATCTTCAAATTTTTTGAGATAAGTGACACTTACATTCCCCTTTGGAGTGTCAGCAGTTATGTCCCGGGCTTACATTGTTCCCATTTTCACTTTTGGGAGAAGACAAAAGGTGGTTGAAAGCTGAGCGACCCAATTCTATCACCACGTGGGATGATCTTGCAAAGAAGTTCTTGATCGGTTCTTTCCATCCGGTAAAACAGCAAGACTTAGAAGTCAAATTCTAAGTTTTTAAACAAAAAGAAAGAAAGGAGAATTTGTATCAAGCTTGGGAGATATTCAAATCGCTGTTGTGGGATTGTCCTCATCACCACCAATCCAATGATGTGCTGGTGCACACTTTTTATAGAGGGTTTGGAACCCCATACAAAAATTTCGCTATTTGGACTCGGAAGGCGGGGACAAGCATTAGAAAAGACTTATTAGGAGTGTATACTTTGTTAAATGTATTGTGGGGGTAATCAGTGGAATGCGGACTCTTCAAGGAAGGAGCAAGGAAAGCGACTAGAGTCTTAGAAGTGGATGGTTTTACGGCCATCGCTGCACGGATAGCTGCTTTGCAGGCTCCAGCTCAACACCTCGCCCCATTAACATGAGCATGAATCGGAGTCTCAAGCCGATGAATGCGGTACGAGCGAGATTTAGTGTGAAGTGTGCGGGGTAATGAACACTTTCCAGTTAGGTTGTGGGGCAAATCCTGACTCGGTGAACTTTGTCGGAAATGCACAAAGGAATAATCACCAACAGTATGGTAACAACTACAATTCTAACTAGAGGAATCACCCAGGATTTGCTTGGGGTAGCAACAACCATCGGGCGAGTTCGAGTCGGGGGTGCAAAGGAATCAAGGAGGGCAACGAGCTATCGATCGCGATGCGAAGCAACAATGCCCCTCCTCCACCACCATCACCAAGCATTGAGAGATGTTCAAAACTATGATAGCTAACCAAGCTCAATTGCGGGCGACTATGTTAAATTGGCGACGATGTTAAGGCTGTCAGGTTAGCTATCCAGGTCTTCGGATATCGGTTTGGGCAATTTCTTTGGAGCCCAAAACACAGGCCTAGGAGGACTTCCTAGCGACACGGACCCCAACCCAAGCAGGTAAATGCGGTGACCACAAGGAGTGGTTTGCGGTTAGGAGGTGGAACCAAAAAGACCACCTCAACGGTCGGGGGCGGCCGAGAAACGGAGGGAGAAAAGTGATGAGAGGGGAAGAAAGGATGCAGACAGAAAGGCCTCCACCCCCGTTCCCTCAAATTAAAGAAACACAAGGAGGAGGTGTGTTTCAAAAGTTCATGGAGGTGCTTAAACAGGTACACATTAACACCTCTTGTCGATGTTTTGCGGAGTGCCGAAATGCATAAAAGTACATTAAGGACATCGTGGCCGAACAAAACGGAGTTATTTGAGTATGCCACGGTGTCTCTTACGGAGGAGTGCACCTTTCCCGGATACGAGCAATTGCCCTAGCTCAAGGACCTGGGAGCTTTACAATACAGATAACAATTGGGCGAGTATCGAGCTCATGGATTATGTGATTTGGGAGCGAGCATTAACTGATGCCGACCTCGGTATTCAAGAAGTTGGGGCTAGGGAGTCCTAGACCAACAACAATGATCTTACAGCTCGCGGATCGTTCCTTGGCAAGACCGGATGGTATTGTGGAGGACGTGCTAGTGCAAATCGGCTCACTTATCTTCTAGGTAGACTTCGTTGTCTTGGACTTGAGCCGAGACGCGGAAGTCCCATTTATTTTGGGATGTCCTTTCTTAGCGACCGGGAAACGCTAATAGATGTAGCTGCAGGACAGCTAACTATGCGAAAGCACACGACAAGGTTGAGGTGTTCGATGTGTACAAGGCCACAGCTCTGGCCGTGTGCGGGCTTCCGGTGATCAACGTGCTTGACAAAACTGATGTTGCTCAGGGCGTTGTATCACGAGGAAGTTAATGGGAACTCACGATGAGGGTAAGCCCGACAGAAATTGAGGACGTGTTCGTGAAAAACGTCTGTCACCCTAGGAATATGGCGTAAAAGGGCGTCGAACGCGGCGTCCAAGCCGGGTACACGGAGGAAACCCTTAATTTATTGTATTATAAATGTACAGATAATTGAGAAAAAAAAAACAAAAAAAAAAAGAAAGAAAAATGTAAAAAAATGTAAATATAAAAATAAAATATTGTGTTGTGTTTTTCCAAATGTAGGATTCTAGCAGGCTTCTTGTTGTAAGATAAATTTCAGGTTGAACGGAGGGCAGAAATGCAGAGAATCACAAAGGAAAAATCGAGGTAAGATAAAAATATTAAAAGGTGGCAAAACAATGAGCCCATGCGTTGGCTCCGTGTCACGGAGGAGGGCCTCACGCGCGTTACCCTCGGTGACACGTTGAAACATATTGAAATTTTAAGAAATTCCAGAGAATCTTGGCGCGATGGCTCCGTGTCACGAGGGGTGCTCGCGTTACCCTCAGTGGCTGCGTTGAGGTGCTGGTCGCGTCGGATCACACCGGGCCATCGGGTGACCTGCGCGAAAATCTGCATTTTTAACACTAAAATCGCCTCATTTTCCCATTTCCCATTCCCCTCAGCGACAAACCTTCGAACAACCCTGCCTTCCTCAACGTGACACGGACCTAAGTCGAGAATTTCTTCAACTTTTCTTCGATATCATCAGATAAAAGGTATGTTCTTGAACTCAACCTCCAATTTTTGTCGAATTTTCGATTTTGAGCATGAGTGAGGAAACCTTGCCCTAAGTAGAAATTGAGCTTAAAATTCAATTAAGTGATTGTTGATTGATGTTCATAGCCTTCGTTGTGATTATATGAGCGATAAATACATGTTGGATTGAATTTTTGCGAAATTGTTAGCAAGGTTGGTATGCGAATAGGAAGAAGTTAAATTGACATTGAAATGTGAAAAATTGTTGGGTTGTGCATGTTGGGTGAGGTGAATTGTGTTTTGCTTAACGTTATTATGCTAAAGGCGCGATAAATTTTCGGGGGAATAAGTTGTTGAAATTGCATGAAATTGTCGAATTGCACAGAAATTGGTGAATTGCTTAGGTTGTGTTGATAAAATTCGTTGCTAAGTGCTATGTGATGAAATGTTGTCGATGGTAATATTGTGGTTAGGCATGCGAGTCACGGGTAGTACATAGAATTTATACCATCAAATTCTCACGAATGCGAGGCATGTTTGTGTTGCTTTTGTTTTTATGTAAATGGTAAAATGAGGATGATCTTGCCGTATTGTTGTAATTGTGGATAAAGACTAAGTGTGGGGTGGCCTAGCCTAACCTAACCTTAGTCGAAGTAGTCTAAATTGAGTGACATTGGGATTATGCACTTTAAATGGCGAGACGATGTCGAGAGGCAAGACAAAGGGAAGTGCGCATCTACATCGGGCGCCGTAGAAATAGGATCGAGACTAGAGCAGCCGGTCAGCCGGCACCGGCGCGGTTCACGCGGCCAAAACGCCGCCAATACGGAACCCGATGGTGAGGCGGAAGGGAAGAAATGGTACGAAGCATAAGGAAAATAAGTACTTCCTGACAGACGCACATTGCAAGGGAGCCGTTAGCATAAGAGTTCCCTCAAATTATCCCTTAGGATTGACAACACAATAAATTTGAGCTTCATCTTTGAAGAGCCCAAGAGTGCAATCTGCACTTGATCCGGGAGTTCTGAGTGGAACCCGACGCTCATGATCACACCATCAAAATAAGGGGGGCCAAATTGTCACTCTTGAGCCTCATCACACAGATGCCATCTTTGGGCGCGAGCAAAGACGCCCATGTACTCAGGCAGTGAATATTACTGCCATATGCGGATATCGGAAGCGCACCTTGTGTGGAGCCACGTTCGCTGGAGCGGGCATAGGAGAGGGGCACCATCGGACATTGCCCTACTCCACAGATGAAACGAGGGAGGCCGTCTGGCGAAAATTGTGTGTTCTGCCCGATTACGGGGTGCATATGACAGATGTCACCTGGGATCGCGTGTGCTTAGTGTACATGCCACTGATAGAAAGAGTACAGAGATCAATATTGGGCGGTGATCATATCCGCCATGAAGGAAACCACGTTTGCATCAAGGGCACGGTGCGAAGTTTGGTGGTTTGGCGACCACGTTCCTAAGGGGCCTAGATGTTGAGAAGAGGCCACTGGATTATATCCCGCGAGATGGAGAGCGTCTTTGTTGACGTCACAAAGACTAAGGCACACGACACCACTCACGGGCCCAGGATTCTTACACTAGCCGGCGACATGCTCGGGATGATCGATACAGGCCCGCATGTTCGGGATGCGAAGATGCTCCAAGTGCGCATAGGCGGAGGCGGCGGCGAGGATGGTGTGGAAGCTCGACCTAGACTACCCTTTCCTTGAAAACGCCGGGCTCTGTATGTCGAGATTGGGCCCAGCTTTGTGGAGCCTGTGGAGGATGATGTCCCCAACGATGAGGAGACACGTTGCGAGATTAGATGTTGAGTCGGGGGAGGACGACGAGGAGATTCAGACATGGAGACGAGCGGTGGTACTTGGCGAAAAGTGGAATACTTTGGTGTCAGGAGTTTCACCACCCACTTGTTTGTGCTTTGTTGACTGTACGAACACTGGGAGCAGTGTTCGGTTTTAAGTGTGGGGTGGGGAGTAGTTGGAGGTAGTTTTTGGTTTTGTCTTGTTTTGTGTGTATATTCATGTTACATTGTTGTGCTTAAAAAAATTGTGACCTTTTTGTGCTTTTTGTGTGTGTATGTTTCGTATTGTAATTATCATTTTGAAGCTGTTGTGTGCTGTTGAATGTTGTTAGCTAGTGTGTAGATATTTTTTTTTATGAAATCATCGATATTTTTTTAAAATTTTTAGTGAATTATTTTTATGATTGGGTTTTCTCGGCGTTTGTTTTTGGTTCTTTTTTTGCCGAGAAGAGTCCCCTTGAACCCAGAAGTCGTAAATAGTGACCGTTCCCTATGATGGATGGATGACGACCGTCTTAATAGAAATGTAGTCGATAGGAGTAGCTTTTGTCTTTCATTTTTTGTTTGGTTGTATCCCATGCGTGTTACTGTTCTATAGCTACGAAATTCTTGTTACGCTCTTGTACATGATATTTAGAATGAAAAGGTGATTCGTATGAAAGCATGCAATTTTGTACATATGTTGAGATACCTAGTCCATAGAATTCGATTCGGTGTGATTGAGGCTTAATGTTTGAATTCTTGTAATTAGCTGATTGAAGAGTACGTGAATATGTCTTGAGTTGAGCATGGTAATGAGTGTCTAGTGAGGTCTCGATTATTCATGCTATTGTGAAGTGTCTAGAACTTTTACGTCGTGTGTGCAGCAGGAAATGAAGGAAGTGTAGTGTAGGAAAGGATGTAGGCATTTCTTTGTTTTAACCTAAAGTTTTTTCTTTTTCATACCCACCTCGAATGTCAAATCCTAGTTAACCCATTGAGCCTTTAGCCTATTTTTTTCTTTTGTCGAAAAGTGTAAACCATGCTTAACCCTTCCTTTTCATTATCCAAAAGTAAATCTAATCCACAACTCTTAAGCGCTCAAGAAAAAAAATTTCCCACAGTGTCAAAGGAGTGAAATGGTGAAAAGAAAAAAAGGGAGGAAAACAAAGTGATGAAAGTAAGAGGAAAAAATTAAAGGTGCACTTGCCGGATTTAAAGAAAATAAAGATGTATAACTAATCTTTGTTGTTTAGTCTGGTGTGCATAAAGGAAATGGGGGACAAAAATAAAGAAAGACTTCAAGAACGGGAGGAGGAAGGAAGAAATAATGCCCAGAATGTGATGGGATGTATTGAAAAAGCGCTTAAGGGCGCTCAGTTGCTATTATTGGTTGGCCAATATACTAGTTCCGCAACACATTACAACCCGTTAAGTCCTACATGATCTTACATCACGCGTCCTTATATTAGTGGAGTAATACACTAGAGGCAAGCCTATGGTTCATGCCGATGCATGTGAATTCTTTTGAGAGAGTGAAATTGTGTGTATATGCCCCTTTCTAGAAATGTTTTAGAGTTCATGTGATTAAAGGAAATTCTCGTGTTGTGAGGGCACATGCTTGATGAAAGAATGAATTTCGTGTCGGATATCTTGATCGGCTAATTTGCATGAGTTTGCCGATATCGAGAGTCGATTCTTGAGTCTAGGAGGTCTCGATATGTTAAATGTCATTGTAATGATACTATGCATGTTTTCTTGATGATTTGTTATGTAAACAATTGGTATAGTAGATCGGGTTGTCGAGCCAGAGTAGCCATGATGGGGTGTCAATTGCATGAGGTGTAAGATTATTGTTCGAGGACGAACAAGATTTTAAGTGTGGGTAAGTGATGTGGGCATATTTATATGCCCAAGTGATACTCAAATGCATCATTTTGTCTTAATTTCCTAACAATGTTTGTACATTCTCATGTAAATTGTAGGAAAGTGTGAATTTATACTAACCAACATGATTAGCGTTGTTTCGCGGGGAAAAATGGACTTTTATGGGCAGATGCATGTTGGGAGGAATCAGAGAAATGGACTCGGAAGTGAGCAAGGGGAAATGGCCAAGGTAAGAAGGGAATAAAGAGGCTCCGCGATGGAGCCATTTCACGCCTTACCATCGCCGGATGAATTCTGTCCGAGAGATTTAATTGTAAAATTTCCAGAGAGTCGCGTTCGTTCCGTGGCACGTTGGACTAATTACCTGGAACTTGGCATTCGGTGAAGGTACGTATTACGCCATGTCCCGTTGGTCAAGCTCCGCGTTGCATGGCGTGCCACGTTGGGATTAACTACCATGACGACCAGAA
Organism: Datura stramonium; assembly: GCA_018107945.1. Taxonomy (NCBI): domain Eukaryota; kingdom Viridiplantae; phylum Streptophyta; class Magnoliopsida; order Solanales; family Solanaceae; genus Datura; species Datura stramonium. The sequence continues at coordinate 387,534 of JACEIK010000024.1, read as the reverse complement.
TTCACAGAGAGCTTCGCATTTGCACCGTGTCACAGCGGCAGTGCTCCGCGATGCACTCCGTGACACGTTGCTATTATTCGGGAAAAATTCCCATCGGTATAAATAGAACACTTAGGTTCATTTTTAATTATTACGACTTGGTGGAGCAAGAAATTGGGTTACAGTGAGTTGAGGGGACGAAAATCTTAGGGTTTCTCTCTATCTCTTTCTCCTTTCTTTCAATTGTTTGTATGATTTTACCTCATTTAACGATGTTTAATACACAAATGTGTGGCTAATTCCCTTTCTGGCTGAGGTTAGGAACAACTGTATTGAAATGTGATTGTGAACATTTTGGTTTTTTTCAGCTTGTCTTTCATGGTTGTTCTATTAATTCTTGTTCTTACTGCATTAATTTTTGGCCAATGTTGATGTAAATCTAAAAAGTCAGTTTCACCCGAAAGAGCACGAAATTGGAAAGTTGTGAATTAATAGGATATGATCTTTTCTTAGTTGGAAAAATTGAGGGTGATTTGCAGCCAGGATAGAAATATACTGAAAGTCGTATTAGTCAATTGTGGAATCGGTTTTGTATGGCTAGAACATGAATTGATTCTTATCACAGAAATGTAGGTGGAAGGTTCATGATTCTTAAGTTGGGTTAAATACGAGTTTTAATCCATGACATAAGTTCAGTAGCAACCGGAGAAAAGATTAGCCAACTTGTATCGATAATTAATTTCTCTACATGTTCGTTTTAGCCTCGGCATGCTCACATTCATAGTTCAGACTCACTTGTATATTCATTTAGACTTAGTATAAATTTAGATAACAAAATATAAAAACTTTCTTTACATTATTGTCTGCATTTTTAGGGTTAAAGTTCATTGACACCTAGGAAGGTGTAGTAGTCGATCCACTGTGGGATCGATACTTGGCTTACTTGAGCCACTTACTACTTGTTCGACCACATGCACTTGCGTGTAGTCATCCGAGACAGCCGAATAGTGCACCACACAGGTTATGGGACAACTCATCACGTAACCTGGTGCAGAAAGTTTAATTTTCTCCATTTCAACTCTCGAGTCGATATTAGAGTTTTCCAGGTATTACACTCCTCCAAAATCTGCGTTTACAACCTTCTACGATCAAACAAAATGAATTCTGATATGATAAAAATGCCCTTGAAGTTATAAATAGGTGAGCCTTCAAATGACACTCTCAGCCTCAAGTATTTGGCTTAAAAGGCAGAAAAATCCCATCTAGGAGGGTCGACGCACTTCCCTATGCATAGTCCCAAGGTTTTAGTCAAATTTCCTCACGAAGAATGGCTTGGGCGCCCCCACTCCCGCCATAGCACCAAGAACTTAACCAAATTTCTACACTTCTAACACCTCTAGCGCCCCCCTTCATCCATAACACCAGAGTGTTAGTCAAATTCTTGAGCTTTAGGACCCTTCTAGTGCCCCACTTCATCAAAAAACTGAGAATGTTAGGGAAAATTTCGTAGCTTGGAATGCTTCTGGGGCTCTTACACCATCTATTTTGCCAAGGTGTTGGTCAAATTCTCATCTCCGAAGCTCGAGACCTGGTGCCTGTGCCGTCCATAGCACCAAATTTGGTGCATTTTCTACGAAACATAAGTGTTGCGGCGCACCATGCCGGCCATAACCGAGCCAATCTTCACGAACTCTTCTTTTTTCACACCTTGGGCCATTTATGGAGTCAGTTTTTGTGATTTCCTGCTCAAAAATCTAAAAACATTTGTTATCTCAAAAGACACATGAAAACATGAATTCATACATTTCATAAGGATTATGAACTCAAAATAACGCAAAATATAGGCAAAAGCATGGAAAATGGGCATAAGAATATGCTCAACATCAGTTTCATTGAATCTTTCCTCACTTGATATGAGGCCTAGAACTCTACCACTAGGTTGGGGTAGTAAGCAACTAGATAGTTCACGAATGGGTGCAGCGCCAAGCTCGGCTACTTATTGATGTTGGGAAAATCTTGCCCCAACTCCTGTAAGATTGAATCGCTTCTCGGGGTCATTGGCAGTCTGATAGGTGATATAATATTCCTCTATTCTATCCACATAGAGCCAGGATGGCATCTTTGCTATTAGTAGAGGCTAGACTTGCATTTTGCTTGCCTTTCCCTTTGCTTTGGAGGAGGGTGAGGTCTTCCCCTTTTCTTGTTGCCAAGATGAAGTCAAGTTCCTACAAGATCATGTGAGTGCCACAACCAAACCAAAATCTTTTTGTATTTGTCATTACAAAAAATAAAAGACAACAACTATGCTAGGCTACTTAATGGAACGAGAAGGAGATTGGATACTACTTACAAATGAAACCAAATTTCAAACCATGGCAGCATCTGCACCAGACCTGCATTTCGCGAGGTTGGGACTGTGGCTTATGGGTGAGTCACGGGTGCGAGAGTAGAAACCTTACAAAAATGTCCTTTTTGTGTTGCACTTGTATTTAGCGGTGTTGATCACGATCCTTGGTGTAACGTAGGAAGCTGGGCGATGAACTTGAAGCCAACTTGGTACTTGCATTACAACCTACATTTCACATGTTGGAATGCGACTCAGGTTGCTCCACGGTGCCTAATCCTCATGTTTTTCATTTCACAATTTTTCACAAGTATGAACAAAATCAACATCTAATGGGCACGAGACTTCCCCAAAATATCTACCAATAATACTAACTACAATCAAGACCATTATGACCACTTAATAACTTCCCTTAAGAAGGACGCTACCCCCCTCTATCATCAAGTATCAAGTGACCAATCCAATTACATTAAACAAGAAATTTCAACATTTCACAATTCTCCCCCGCATTATCACACTTTCATATATATTATCAAGCATATAAGAAGAAATGACTGGCTTTTCTCTTAACAGCCCAAGCATCACCCTATTTATTATAGGGAAAAATCATGCATTTCAAGAAAATGGGTTACTCAGAATTTCACCCCAACTAAAATTTCAAGAGTAAGAGAGAATACCCAATAGATATAGCATTAGAAACAAAACTCCCTACCCATTTAATTTCACAATTTCTAGCTCACCCACAACCCCCACTAAAGTCAAGTTAACAAAGACATGGAGAAGCATATCTTGGAGAAATGGAGAAAAACATGGATCATGGAAAATGAAGAAATATCATGCTTTTGATGCTACACCTTTCATTAAGCTCAAAAAAAAAATACCAAGATGAAAATCACAAGACATACCAAGTAGAGTGAGGAAAGAGATGAAATTGGAATTTGAAATTCTTGCTTAAGATGGTCTACCCAAGTTCTTGGTTCTTTTGTTTGGTGTGTGAGGTAGTGAGTGATGGTAGAAAATGGAAGAAGTGGTGCGTTTTATAGAAAGGGAGAAGGTGGAGGGATTGGTGGAATTGATGGAATGTGGGAAGTTGAAGTTGTGGTTGAGGAGCTACGAAAATGGGAAAATGTTATAGAAAATGGGGGTTTTGGAATGTGGGGAGGAAGATTGAAAGTCTTGGGTCGGGTTTTGGTTGGGTTGGTCAATGGGTCAATCAATATTTTAAAATTCTAGTCATACCGGCACACCACGCACCATACACTGCGACCGTAGGTCTAAGGCTGCGAATCGCCGGTTCGAGCGAGTGGCCCTCAATTTTTTGCATTACATGGATTATGCACACACCTGTGTCTCATGGATTTACTTTGTTTCACAGGTGAGATATAGGTCACTTCAATTTTTCACATTTTCTTCCCGGTACACTTCCGCAAACCTGGCTGCTACAGCTCATGGATACGTACTTGCATTTTGCGAGGTGAGGTGCAAGTCCTCATCACTTGCGGACATTCTGGACCACACACCTGCAGTTGACTTGCATTTTGTAGGTTGGTACCTGTGTTTCGCTGGTTCCATGTGGCCTTATCCTATTTTTTTCCACTTGTTTTCAATCAATCCAACCTACACACAAAGACAACAAAAATGTGAAGTAAAAACAATTGAGACACTTGGTTGCCTCCCAAGAAGTACTTGATTTAACATCACAACACGATGGTGTAACCTCACAACCTTATCATTTATCCGGAGGTTTTCCACTCCCTCATCCAAGATCAACTCCTTGTTCATCTTTGTCATTCATCACCACTATCACCTTGCATTCATTAGGTGGTTCGTTTGGTTAATAGCACACATTGAATGTTACTTCGTCACCACCAACCTAAAACTTCCGTTCTCAAGCTCCGCATCAACTAAATCTCAACCTGTGGACAAGAGTTGTCTCCCAATTTAATGGGCACCTTAATATCAGCATCACAATCCAACATGATAAAGTCGGCTAGGATAAATTTTTCAACCTTGACCAACACATCTACAAGAATTCCCCTTTGGGCATTTTTAGGGAATGATCCGCCATTAGCAGCCTCATTGTTTATGCTTGGTACTTCCCAAACCTAACTTCTTGAAGATAATGAGAGGCATCAACTTTATTCTTGCCCCTAAATCACAAAGAGCTTTGTTGAACATATAAAACAATTGCGAATGGAATAGTGAATATTCAGGATCCTCTCTTTTTGGAGCAAGGTTAGTTGATATCAAAGAACACCTCCAATGATGTGACACCTCCCACTGTGCCCACATCAACTACACTTTTCTTTTTTTGAAGTTCCTTCATGAACTTTGCATATCACAGGAATTTAGAGAAAGACATCAACCAGGAATGACGGACTAACTTGCCCTAAACATGTCAATGAACTATCTAAATTGATTGTCCTCTTTCTTCTTTGCTGCCATAGAGAGGGTAAGGAGGTGGGACTCTCGGTAGATGGCCTTTAACATTGGGGCCTCACGCCCTCTTCATAGACATTCTCGGTTGAGGAGGAGCATGGCTTCCTTCCCCGTCTAGCATCACTTCATTATCAGCTCCCAGTGAGTGCTCTTGGCACCTCATTCATTTCATCTTCAGTTGTTTTGGAATCAAAAACCATGACTTATCGCCTGCGTGGTAACGGCATTTTTCCACTCCGTGTGGCAATAGCCATGCAATGATTATCTTTCTTTAGGTTCGGCATTGTGTCACTAGGAAGGGTTCCTTTCATTCTTGAGTTCATTTGGTGGAAAGGTGATTCATTTGGGATTCCAAATGCTTAATTGAGCTAGATGAGGTACCACCATTTGGTCAGGTTAGACACCTCCTTTTCAATTCTTTAACACTACGCCATTTGGACTCCACTATCTTTAATACTCTGCGAAAGCATCTCCACGAATCTTGAAACTGCACCGCATCACTTACACTGACTACGTCGGGCCCACATCAACTTTAGGAGGTGGAATATACAGCTTTGCACTTCTATGGTATCTTTCCCCATCTCATTGGCTCCTCGGTTTCCCTCACCTATTATCTTTGTCATCCCATCCTTTGTTGTCTCGATATCTCCAACCATGATTCCCATCAAAAAGGATGCCACTGGGGCCTTGATTTGGCACCTTGATATCCTTGACGAGAACCCATCATTTGTCCTGTCATGAACTGGCACTCTTCGTATGGCGACCTTCTTTTTGAATCGGAGCCACACTATCAATTAGTTCTCCTGAAGTTCCCTAAATTTTGTAATCTCATCCTCAAGTAGAGGTCGGGAAGGTGGAAAACATCTATCAAAGAATGCTTGATTAGCTCATTCCACGATGTAATGGACCCAGGAGGCAACTCCAACTAAATCGTGGCCTCTACCGTCCAAGAGAAACGAGAATAATATCAAGCGGATGGACTACTAGCGAGTGTTTGGTAATGTTGAGCGATTGACATATTTCAATAAAAGTTTTGGAAATTGCGATTAGCATCCTCACTAGAATGCCCCTAAACACACAGCCCCTTCATCTGTAATAAATGCAAGATGGTGCTTGTGATGTGAAAGACCGTATTCCCTACAATGGGTGGTAGGCGAATGACACCAACTACATCATTAATCACGGGATCATCCTCTCCCTCCATTAATCCATCCATGCTACTTTAATTGCTAGTGTATCTCATTTTCACACACTTAAACAAATAGCAAAAACACAATAACAATGTAACAAAACTCAAGATGCAATAACAAATTTGAATTACTAAAAAACTAATGGCAATCACACTTAATTCCACTGACAGCGATGTCATTTTTTAATAACGTCAATATATCTCTCTTGATTAAGGAGGTGGCCATGGTCATTGTCAAAAAAACAAAAATATCGATGAGTGTTAGGGTCGAATACCATAAAGTGAAGTTGATTAACCAAAGTTTGTAAAATAACTCAAATTCGAATGCACCATTGTCAACATATATAAAATAAAGACTTGGGAGAAAATGGAAAGACAATATTGAATAAATTTATAAAAACTAAATTGAACAAAGGGTTGTTGCAAGCAAGAGGAAAAGGATAGGGATGTGCAATAGATGAAGTGTTAATTAAATTAGGATTGATTCAATTGCCTTAACTTCCAATTTATAGCATGGATAGCATGAATCAACACACATCCTCATGTTTTTCAACCACAAGGATATTTTTCCCTTGGGTTTTCTCAAACCCCAAGGTTCCAATAAGAAATCAACCACAACAAGCTTGAGGAATGGTCAAACTATCTCTAGCCTTAATCCTTTAAATGGAGTGAAGATGTGGATTTTGGCTATCTCTAGCTCAACTCCACACATCCACACTCCAACTCCCCACTATTGTTTCCCTCACCGCATCTCACTCTTCTTTCTCAAGCTCAAACAAGATAAATAAACTAAACTAGTATTTGCAACCACTAATTTTCAATAAAACTCAAGAGAAACAATAAATACATGCATATAGATTAAATTCAAAAAGCCAATTGATCCAATACCAAATTAAATTAAACATTCATCAAGCACACACCCCTAGCTAGAAAATTAGCTACTCATAAATGAAAATAAATCAATGATACTCATAGATAAATCATCAATAGTCATCATCGTGAATATTAAATTCAAGCTTTTAAACATGCAACAATGGTGTACTTAACTCAAAATAAAAAAAAAAAGAAGAAGAACAACAATGTACTCTACTCTTTATCTAAAATTCAATGCTAAGATATGATGTATTATGACATGTGTGTATAATTTGAGTAAATTCTGGCATTCCCTTAGGCACAAATTTCCACTTTTTCCCTTGGAAACTTATAAGGTGAACTTGTGCTTCAGCTAGATAACTTTGCCCTTGTCAACATTTTGATCACTTGCGGGGCATCTGCATTTTACAGGTGCCCATCCGCGAGCAGCAACTGCTTTACAGATCGGTGCAGCTCTATTCCTGTGTTGGCTGCATTTTCACCTACATTAATAGGTGCCAACTTTGCACTTTTTAGGTTACTTCACCATCTTTCTAATTATTGTCCTGCGTTTGCACCCGCGTTTCGCGAGTGCCATTCTGTGGAGACTCATGTTACTCAGCTCTAACAGAGGCTTTTTGTTCAATTCCTCTGTTTTCCTTATCAAAGTTCAGTACCTGTAAAATCAAAGGGAAAAAGACATAAAACCTTCCCAATTGATGTAAAAACAAAGAAAAGCTCAATGTTTAAAAACCTAATGAGTTGGTGAATTACCAACTCATTAGAGTTAAAGTAAATTCTACTAAATGCTGCAATGTAAATTAAATAATTTGGAAAATTTGTTTTCAGGAAGATAGTATGTAAAATGTGGTGAGTAAAGTTCAAGGTCTTGGCACTTTTGCTTTCGGGTTGAATATCAAGTCCAATTACACCAAACTTAGTATCCAAGATTGTTAGTTTTAGGTTACGAATCCATTTCTCAACTTATTCTTTCGAATAGTCATAAACTATCTCACTAATCGTAACACCTATATTCCTATGGTTATTGGAAAAAGGAAATGATGATTAAATATGCATGATTCAACTAAGTAGAGTGCAGGATCTATCCTATCCATAACAACAAATCAAATTCCTTTGTTCTTGACAAAGAATCAAAACCTACTCTATACTTCTTTTTTAACCTAGTTTGTTTCCTCTTTCGAGTTCAACATAGCAGGCCAACAGATATTATTCGAAAGGTGATGAGACTAACGAATAATTTTTAAACCAAAAAAGTATAAAATCTTAAAAGGAGATTTAAATGCTTAGCATAAATGAACTTTAAACTACAACCATCATTCTTGTGGCCAAAATCCTAGATTAAGGTTATTAGCAACTCAGAAGTGGTAAACCACAAGAATCATCCTTCTAATATGAAAATAGTGAAGCAAGGAAAGAAAGAAAACCTAAAATATGGAACTCTTGTCTCTGTGTTCGACAACTCTTTTCGTATCGGCGCGTCCGCAAGTATACGGGTCGTGCAAGTAATATAGTGGCTCTTTTTAAGAACCGGATTGTCGAACCCACAGGGACTGGACCCATTCCTCTAACTATCCATTTCTAGTGTGTTCTTAAATACCTAAAGTGTCGGTGATAGACATTTTCGATTGAGATTGGTGGTCTAAGTTTGGGTCAACGAAATATTCTTAAATTACTCTAGGAGCAACATAGAGTTAAAACTAGAATAATCATGCGATACTACGATTTGCAATGGAATAAGCATGGAACTATCAATTGTTATTTCACATAACTGGAATTGCATGTTCATGGTCTTTCGAGCCTCTAAACACGGCAATCTAGCCTCCCTGCATCATTGTGAGCGAGGAGTTTAATTTTCTAGTCGCGGGCAATCAATTATGTTGTGGTTTACAGGGAAGCGATTAGGGACTTTCATTGCGTCTAACCATTTAACTCAACTTAGCCTCGCAACTACTTTTTCGAGTGGTGATGCGATAATTCCAAGTTGGTTTTCGCAGCCCCGTGTGTCAACAAGCACGGTGTTAGGTATATTTCACTATCACGACACAAAATCTCTCCCGAGATAAACATGCTCCTCACATTCTCTGGCCTAGGTAATGCCTTCTCAAGATATTACCCAAGCTAACAAATATGCTTTCATGGTGATCAATCATAAAAACAACCAACAATCCAGAATGCAAGACGATAACAACAATCAATAACTTAATTCCAAAACAATTTCATAAAATCACAATCATAATTCATGGCTTCAACCCTAGAGGAAGGGTTCTAGCCATTCATGTTCGTAAAACTTCTCTACACTACTATTAATCTACTCCTAAACTACATACTTACGAGATTGGTAGATGAAGGGAATTTGACAAACGCTAGCTGAGTTCTCCCACTTCTCCCTTCACTCCTAGGTTTTCCCGAGAATAAAATCGTGACCAAATGGAATTAGGAGCTAAGGTTCCTACTTATAGTAAATGGAGAACGTGGGTAATTTGGCCTGTCGTGGAACGACTCCGTATGCGGTGTATCGCGGAGCATTGCCTCCGTGACACGGAGGCAACGTCAACTCACTTTGGAAATCACCCCGAAAATTGGCCTCGGCAACTGCTGCGTTGGCATCCGCCTTTGCCCAGGCGCGCGTTGACACCTCCATGTCGCGCAGCCAGCCTGCCGTGGCACGTTGCCAACGCGCAGGTGGGCTGTTATGTACAACCTGCCTGCCGTGGCACGTTGCCGACGCGGAGTGGGCTGTTTTGTGCCTCCTCTTTGCCGGCGTTCACGCGTGTTAATTCCGCTTCCAAGCCTCTACTTCACCAACTCATGGATTAGTTCCTCAAAGTCATCAAAACCTACAAAACAAAGGCTAATCATGTTGGTTAGCACATATCTTGTTAGCACATATCTTCACATTTATATAAAATTACATGAAAATGTATAAAATAACTTAGACAACAAGACTAATTTAAGTTATAAAGCGTATCACGGGCATGCTATTTTTGCCCGTGATCATGTTCTTCCAAAAATAATGTCGATATCTTTTACAGATGTACTAGTGATGTATTTATAATCATAAGAAAAATTCCCACTTTGACCATAAGTAATTCAGCTTTTGGACTTAGAAAAATTCTCCTCAGAACAGCCTGGCGCGCCACACCAGGCATAGCTCCAACTTGTGCTTGAACTTCATCCAAAGTTTAGGTCCTGGTGCGCCACTCCTCTCATCTCGCCAAGTAGATGAATGCTTTTCTCTGAAGTTCAAGGGGTGGCACGACATGCCACCCATTGCACCAAGATGTTAGATAATTTTTTAGCCAGTTTTCTTCCCTGGGGCACCATGCCAGGCATCTCCACTATGTGCAAAAATTCTTATGAAGTTATGGTCTAGCGCACTACGCCATACATCTCACCGGGCCGCTTTCTTTGAATTCTTCTTTCGTCACACCTTGTAGGTTGAATTTTCCTTGATTGCTCCTTTTTTGGGTATTTTTCCCCTCGTTTCCTGCAAACATCATCTAAACATATTCTTTAGCTTTTTTTCAACACTTTCATGAAAACATTGAATTTCATAAGGATTTCTTCTCAAAACACGGTAAAATACGGGTAAAATGTGGCAAGAAGGCATATAAATATGCCCAAGATCTCCACCCCACACTTAAATCATTGTTCATCCTTGTACAACTCCCTACTTTCATTCAACAGAACTTCATTGCACACCACTTATCACCTCTATCAATTCACACTCAGGCATCTAGAAAAGAACATCAAGATAGGTAGTTCATTAGTTTATAAGCAACAACACCACATACACAATGAAGAGCATTTCATTCGAAACTATATACCCTTTATAACTGACTCTTCTTTATCAAAATTGGGTCAATATGATTAAGTACAAAAAATGTGCCTCATAGTACACCAATTCTAGCCATCTTGTGCCCTCACTTATTTAATGATGTCCCCTTCTTTCTCTCATATTAGCATGCAAAGCACTTGGGACATAAATCAACAAGGTACACTCACTCTCCCAAATGATATTTCATACATGTGAAACATACCATAGGCTTTCCTTTCATGTATAGTTAGATTAACCAATTAATCAAAAAGAATAAGATCATAAGGTCTTTCATGGTTGTAATATCAGCTAAGAGACGGGTAGGAATTATATGGAAAATAGTGTCTACTAACCCTAAGCACTTTAAGGGAATACTGTTTTACTTTATTCTTATTTTCCACCCCTCATTCTTACTGCTTACACTTACACTTCCTTAATTAATCCTCTTTTTTCATCTCATGCCCCTTTTTTTACTACTGGACTGGTAATTTCTACTTGAAGATCAACTAAAACAATATATTATTAAGAGTTTTTCCTTTCTTTTTGTTCCCTTTGGTTCTAGAAACAAGTAAACATTTTATACATGGGCACTCTTTTTTCTTTTTTCGACCCACATTCTCATCTTTTCTCATCAGCGTTACTATCCCAATGAAAACCTTATCATCATTTTTTCGAATCTCAAGGTGCAGTAGGGATTCTTTTGGATCAAACTCATGCAGACTCAAAAATAAAAGGGGATAGGCTTCTCATTTGACTAGACTAGAAATAGGCTTAAAAATTCAATGGGGTTGACTAGGGAACATTTCACAGGTTGTGTAAACAATAAATATCAAAACATCGGTGTTCAGAGAAATTCCTTGATCATGTCCTACCTATACACATACACTAGGAAAGTTCTAGATGTTACCCTATGCATGAAACACAACAATTAAAAGCTCACCTCTCATGGCATCATGGTTTGAATCGATTTCCTATGATCACATATTCACAACAATCATATTGAATGAATCTTCATTATTAAGCCCAATTTTTACATCTCTTGAGTCAGGTTAAAGAACCCATGTGTTTCTCATGATATTTTCGCTTCTCATGTATTTATGATGAACAATCCATACCTACTAGCTTATTTCCTAAGTGAAATATTAAGAGCACACAAATGGTTGGTTTTAACCCTAAAAAATCGGTGACTAATTTTCCCTTAAGATGATCGTCATCCATCCATCATCGGGACCAATAACTACATCTATGATGGACTCTAAAAAATAGTCTCAATTGAAAAAAAAATAAACAAGAAAAATGAACAAGAACATAACATAGCACGACTACTACTCCACAATCATCAACTTACTAGTTATTACAAACCATAGCACTCTGATAGAAATTAATGACACAAAATTTGATAACAACTCTATAGCCCAACTAAAGATATAGAAAAGATAGGATATAAGGAAATTCTATTTCCCCTACCCCATGTTTAAACATTGCACTGTCCTCAGTGCATAAATATGTCATAACAAAAGGAGAGAGAAGAACTTCTTGGGTCTCTAAGCATAGTCGTCATCATCAGGATTACAATTCTAACCATTGGCATCTTCTGTGTAATCCACTATCATTGCCACAGTGGTGGAATCATCCTCATTATCATCATTATCGACTGCATCTGTTGAGCACTATAGGCTCATCATCATCTAATGTCTCGATAAATGCTGGTCCTACTTTACACATCAATATGGCACTCTCTGTAAGTGGGTACCACTCCTCTAGTGCAATCATCTCCTTAAAAGTAGCAGGTATACCCCTATCCTCAGCTGCAGGTCAAACATTCCGAACATGCGGCCTCTCTAGCTATTATCACGAGAATGGCGCTCAGATGGAGTGAGAGCAGGTTCGAATACTATTCTTGTGTCCTTTACTTTAGTAACATCTATCAGCTTCCCAGACAAGTGCCCTTCTAGTGGGAGCCGAAGGTCAGCCTCCTCTTCTTCAATGCTATGCTCCCTCAAGTACTGGGTCAACATGCTACCCTAACAGTATCTCTACCGGCAATTATCCCTGGACTGCCGCATGTTGTCTCTAAGTACTGACCCATAGTTGATCGGCAACCCTTTCATCAGCATGTACACCAATACTACCCTCTGTCAAGTGATATCAGTGTGTTCTTCCCAAGGAGGAGCTCGACACTAACTCACTTGACCCATACTCTGGCCTCCTTGATCAAGTGGGAGAACAAAAGTGTAGAATGAACTCCAGTCTCACAATGAGTCCACCTAGCAGATGAGTTCTCTCCCCACAATGTGTGGTGGATATCTCTATAAGGGGGCTTCTCAACCAATATAAAATACATCTCTGGGTCCTCAACTGTTGTCCCAAGGAATTTATTGAATGACTTAATAGTGAAATGGACCACTTGGCCCCTCACTCTAACCTTTGTGTTCTCCCCATAGGTCGTGTTCCAATTGACATAAAACTCCCTCACTAGAGTGAGGTCACACTTCTCTATCTCAGCAAACACATATCCAAGTCCCAAGACATGAATACTATCATAGATGGCTAGAAACTCCATTGCCAACTGGCCTTCATCAATCCAGTTCTATAGGTATTATTTGGCCTTTTTTTGCGCATACAATTTAGGCCATGCTCCTCAACAGCCTGGGCTCTGAACCTCCTAGTAGGGGGTACTTTTAGGGCTGATGAACTTGGTGTGACCCCTTTCTTTAGCCCTTCAAGACCTTTACTTGAGATAGCAACCTCCTTGTCTTTCTCTTTTGCTCTTGAAGTCATAGCACCTGCCAACCACAAACAACATTATCGCAAAATTAGCTCATGAACATCATGGCTATCTAATTAAGTATATGAGACGCAAAATCATCCCACACTTAATTCGCTAGCATGGTGGTGAAAATTTGTTGAATAGGTTACTTAGACTTCCTCCATTATCATGTCAAATCTTAATAACCCACCACATTCACAATTTTTCCCCCAATTATTCATTGGTCAAATTTATGAACTTTACTACAATTTTCGAGCAATCACCTCCCTTCTCAAAAGAGCGCTTCAAATTAGCTACTCCCAACTCTTCGCCAATTCACAATTCACAACAACTCATGTGGAGAATTTTCACAATGTACACCCAAAACAAATTTCTTTTTCTTTCTTTTCAACATTCTTCCAAAATGAATTCTATCAATTTCAAAATCCCAATATTCTCAATAATTCACCACAATTTGTGAGGCATTTTCTTGAACAATACTCTACAACCCTAAGAATTTCATGAAAAACCACTACAACCCTTTTACAACTTTTTTCCATACCCACAACTCAAAAATAAATAAGAACATTAGAACAAGCAATAATAAATCTCTTTCATACTCAATCTATGGGTTTGAAGTCATGGAAGACCCAATTGTCAAATTCAAGATTGTTGCCCAACAATGGTGGACATGGGTCGAGTTGGGGAAGAAGAGGGAATGGGTGAGCATGCTTTCAAGGAAGATAATACTAAAGTAGAATAGAAATTTAATTACTTGAAGTGGAGAATCTTGCTTCACCAAGCTTTGGAGAAGACAACAATAGGGGATTTGGGGAGAGGGAGTTACGACGTAACTAGAGAGAGGAGTTGTGCTTTTCTTTCTATTTTTAGAGAGAGGGGATTAATGGGAAATAAAAATAATGGGTGGGGAATAGGGTTTTAAATTAATTTAGGGTCTTGGGTTGGGTTGACCCTTGGAACCAAAAAACAAATTTTCACTTGGGCGCTACACGCCACCCAGTACGCCTAACACTTGAAATTTTTTTTGGACTTCAAAAACCTGGTGCGGCACACCAGTTACTTTGCCATAGTGTCCAATTTTTTTTATGATTTTTGATACCTGGAACGACGCCCAGACAACACTCCAACCTAAGGAAATTTTTTTCTGATGTTTTTGACCTCTGGCAATATGCCCCAGACTTATCATATTTCAACTTCTTTTTCCACATTCATCCTCCTCAAGCTCCCTATTCATCTTTGCAAAAAACAAAAAATGCATAAATAGATGGGTTTCCTCCTACCAGGCGCCTTATTTATAGTCGTGGCTCGACATTCACGAGTTGCATCCCGTTTAATGCCCGATTTAACGTCTCGGCACAATGCAAGAGTTCTCATTCCCCTTTAAAGGAAAAAATTGAAGTCTTCCTTTTATCAAACTTTCCTCCATAGTAGTGCTTCACCCTTTGGCCATTAACCATGAATATCCTTTCTAACCCTAAGGGCCTCAACTCCACTACGCCATGTGCAGTCACATTCACAATCTTAAAGGGGACTAACCACTTCGACCTTAGCTTACCCCAAAACAACTTCAACCTTGAGTTGTACAATAACACCATTTGTCCGGCCCAAATCACGAGGCTGGATGCACTTAACATGCAATCTCTTTGTCCGCTCCTTGTATTACTTGGCATTTTCATATGCATTGAAGTGGAACTAATCAAGCTTATGGAGCTGCAATAACCTTTTCTCTCCCCTAGCCTTCATATACATATTCAACCTCTGAATGGCCCAGTATGCTCAGTGCTCTAGCTCAATCGATAGATAACACGTGTTCCCAAAGACTAACATGTATAGCTAGGTGTCGATAGGAGTTTCAAAAGCAGTCCTATACGACTAAAGCGTGTTTTCCAGTTTGTTAGATTAGTTATTCCTATTTGTGCTCATTGTCTTATCAAGAATTCTTTTGATTTCTCAATTAGAAACCTCCACCTGACCGCTGGTTTGCGGATGATAGGCTATGGATACCTTGTGATTCACATTATACTTAGCCAACAAGTTATTGAAAAGAAGATTACAAAAATGTGTACCTTCATTAGTGATGATAGCTTGAGGTGTCCCAAAATGAGTGAAAATATTCTTCTTCAGAAACCTGATTACCACTTGAGCATCATTGGTAGACAATGTCACTGCCTCCATATATTTTGACACGTAGTCCATGGCTACAAGAATGTACTTGTTAGCATTCAATGGGATGAATGGCTCGATGAAATCAATTCCCCAGCAATCAAACACCTCTACCTCCATAATTCCTTTTTGAGGCATCTCATGCCTTCTTAATATGTTCCCTACTTTTTGACAGTTGTCACAAGATTTCGTAGATACATATGCATCCTTGAACAGGACAGGCTAATAAAATCTTGGCTGAAGGACCTTTGCAGCGATCATATCTCTACTATACTATCACCCATAGGGAAAGGAATGACAACCCCCTAGAATCTACTGCACTTCACCTTCAGGCACACACCTTCTAACTAGCTGGTCTGGCCCCACTTTGTACAAAAATGGCTCATCCTAGATATTGAACCTGCTATCATGAAGGAGCCACCTCTTTTTTTCTAGAGATTCACCCAGAGGGTATACTACACTTACCAAAAAATTCACTATGTCGGCATACCATGGCAACTCAGGTACATCGATAGTAAACAACTGTTCATAAGGGAATGTCTCCATAATTTCCACTTCACAATCAATATGCTTCCTATCCTCCAGCTGAGAAAGATGACCTGCTACCTAATTTTCTACTCGGTCCTTGATCTCAATATCAAACTCCTGCAGTAACAGTATTATTAAACCCCAAAAGTCCTAAGATTAGATCCAGGAGTTGAAATGGAGAAAAAAATATTTTTTGCACCATGTCACAAGACGAGTGGTCCAGTGACACGTCAGGATGACCACGAGTAGTTAAAGGGACTCGTGGTGAGGAGTTTGACTTAAGTTGGAATTTCAAGTTTTGAGTAACCACGAGAATGACCATGAGTCGTGGTCAGCCCCACGACTCGTTAGGTCAGCCTTGGCCAAGGGTTGTTGAAGGATGAAGGAAGCTTAGACAGTGCACTTAACGGGTCCTAACCATGACTCGTCGAGAGCACCACGAGTCATGGTGTCGCCCATGGTGACACCCAGGTAAGTTTTTGGCATTGAGGGTGACGAAAGGTGACCATGAGTCGTGGTCACCAGTAACGGGTTGTTAAGTGCCTTATGGTGGCAACTTGATGAAATTTTCAGTGGAGACGATGGGTGGCAGGCCATGACTCGTGGATAGGCACAATGACTCATCTAGTCCCTCGTTGGGACTAGCATTCTATTTTTCCCTACGAGTTTAGTAAGGATTTTTCCATAATTCCTATGATTCTAAGGCCTAAACTACATTGTTTTTAAGCTCTAAATAGTGAGTTTTAAGAAGGGTAAGTTCATTCTAAGCTATTCCTAACTCATGCATGTAATTTTAGAAATCTAGAGGGGTGATAGAGCTCAATCTCTCAAGGTTCTTCCTCAATTATTACTTGGGAAATAAGAGAAGTTGTTGAATTAAATTCTCTCAGGTATGTAGGGTTATGAATGGGTGAAATTGTTCACACCCATTCCCAATCCCTCTCCAATTCATGAAAATTTACATGTTGATTCTATGGGATTTTAACCCAATGCATGAATTCCCTACGCCAGGTTCCGGTTTGCGGATACTAGAGGTCACATTTGTCACTAGTGGGATCGCCACTTTGCGAACTGGTCGGTCTTCCATGATTCCAGGTAACAACTTTGCTTGTCCTGCCAGTGGGTGTTGTTGTAGCGTCTCCTGAAGTCTCTTTAGATTTCTCTCTAGAGCTTCCCTCCTGCGTAAATGAATTTGACGTTCAGGTTCAAGCAACGGTTCCACTAGCTCTCTATTCCTTGCCAGCTCTGCAAGGACAACCTG
>JACEIK010000024.1:327554-365728 GCA_018107945.1 Datura stramonium | reverse complement strand
ACTTGATCATCACAAACCAATCACAAATTGATAGGGAATGGGCATGGGTGTGGAAGAAAGAACCCACTCATAGCCTTACGTACCTGGGATTGAAGAATCCTAACTCTTCCTAATTTCCCAGCTGAGATTTCCCTTGAAAACCTTGAATTTCTCCCCACTTTCTTCCCTTCAAGCTCTCACCCTTGCATGCATGAAGAAAATGGACTAGATGGGTCTTTCTTAGCTTAAAACCCTATATTACGAGCTTAAAACCACATAGTATAGGCCCTAAGAACTTAGGAATCACGAAAAAGCCCTTACTGAAATCGCTGAAAATAACTATCAGGGGGTCCTAACGGACGACCTGATGACTCGTTACTTGGGCACACGATTCGTTGGTTCACCCATCTTGTACACTGCCTCATCTTTCATGAAAATTCAACTAGATTGGTGACGGCCCTCCTAACGGGTCGTTAGGACTGATGACGACTTGTTAGGTACCACCCGTCAGGTACACTAGATAAGGTTCACTGTCTTTCTCTAAGACCACCCCACGACTGAGATGACGACTCGTGGTGACTGACAACGATTCGTTACATTGCCCGTGCGGACCTCGAGTCCTTCAACATATCCGGCCTTCCCTACGAGCCAGCTGACGACTCTTTAGGCCTCCTCACGATTCTTAAGTGACCCGTTCTGCAACTGCTGCAACATTTTAAAGTTTTTCTCCTGATTCACTTTCGGGTCCTATTCTTTAATTTCGGAGGTATAACAATATATCCCACTTGGGAACTTTCATCCTTGAATAATATAAATAAGAAGAAAACCGAGAAACAATAATCACTATATATATATAGATGCTAATCATTGACATTCAAGACGAAAACTAACGGGACAACTACTCTCGAATAGAACCACATAGCTGATCAGATTTCAGACATCACATACATATATCATATCATAAAGAAACTTATTCTCATGAATAGAACATGAAAAACTAAATAGAGGTTTAGGGCAAAAATTTGATACCTCAAATTGAAGCTGAGCTGGTAGGGAACAAATGTGGGTATCTAGCCATCATGTCCGCTTCAGCCTCCTAGGTAGCTCCTTCAACATGTTGATTCCTCCATAGAACCTTAATTGAAGCTACCTCTTTGTTCCTTAACCTTCGAACTTGTCGATCCAAAATTTCAACCGGAATTTCTTCATAACTGAGGCTGTTTTTCACACCGACACTATCTATCGGAACCACCAAGGCTAGATCACCCAAACACTTTTTCAACAGCGATACATGGAACACGGGATGAACTGGAGCCTATTTTGAAGGCAATTCCAACTCATACGCCACCTTACCAACTCTTCTCACAACCCGGTATGGACCAACATAGCGGGGAATGAGTTTACTTTTCTTTCCAAACCACATAACTCCCTTCATGGGAGATACCTTTAGAAACACCCAGTCATCAATATCAAACTCCAATTCTCTTCTTCTCACATCAGCATACGATTTCTGACGACTCTGAGCGGTTTTCAACTGGTCCCTTATCAACTGAACCTTCACCATCGCCTTATGAACCGAATTTGGTCCTACCACAGCTGCCTCACCAACCTCGAACCATCCGATGGGAGATCTGCACCTTTGCTCATAGAGAGCCTCGAACGGTGCCATCTGGATGCTAGAGTGGTAACTATTATTATAAGCAAACTCGATCAAGGGCAAATGATCATCCCAACTACCTTTGAAATCTATAACACATGCCCTCAACATATCCTCAAGAGTGTGAATGGTTCATTCTACTGGGTCGTCCGTCTGAGGGTGAAAAGTTGTACTTAGCTTAATCTGAGTCCCGCGCCCTTTTTGAATCGAACGCCATAATTGAGAAGTAAACTGAGTGCCTCGATCTGCAATAATAGACAAGGGCACTCCATGAAGCCGAACCAACTCCCGAATATACAAATTAGCATAATCGTCTGCTGAATCCGTGGTCTTGACCGGTAGGAAGTGTGCAGCCTTGGTCAAGCTGTCCACCACAATCCAAATGGAGTCGTATTGCCAGCAAGTACGAGGTAGACCTGTAATGAAGTCCATATTGATTTCTTCCCACTTCCAAGTGGGAATGGAAATATCTTGAAGTACACCTCCACGTCTTTCATGCTCGGCTTTTACTTGCCGACAGTTTGGACATTTTTCTACAAACTCCGCAATATCCCTTTTCATACCATCCCACCAATATATTTCTCACAAATCCCGATACATTTTCATGGATCTTAGATGAATAGAATATCCGGTACCATGTGCCTCATGCAATATCCGCACTCTAAAATTATCAATGTCCGAAACACATAGTCGACCCTGGTATCGTAGCACACCATCTCCCCCTTGGGAGAAAATCTCTACCTTCTGAATCTACATTGCCTCCTTCAGTTTCCTCAATATTGGATCTTCATCTTGTCTGGATTTAACATCAACTACCAAGGATGATTCTGACCTGTTATGCACAACAACACCGCCATCGGTCGAATCGAGCAATATAACTCCCATCCTTGCAAGCCGGTGAATATCTTTCACCAATTCCTTCTTCCCCCATACACATGGGACACACTCTCCATTGAGAGTCTACTAAGCGCATCCGCAACCACATTAGCTTTTCCTGGGTGGTAAAGGTCACTCATGTCATAATCCTTAAGTAACTCCAACCACCTCCTTTGCCAAAGATTTAGATCTTTCTGTGTGAACACATATTGAAAACTCTTGTGGTCCATGAATACATCCACGTTGACCCCATACAAGTAATGCCGCCATATCTTCAATACAAACACCACCGCGGCAAATTCAAGATCGTGGGTCGGATAGTTCTTTTCATGCACTTTCAGTTGTCAAGAAGCATAAGCTATCACCCTCCCACGCTGCATCAACACACACCCAAGTCCAACTCTGGAAGCATCACAATAAACCACGAAACCATCGTTACCCTCGTGTAGGGTCAACACTAGTACCGAGGTAAGTCGAGCCTTCAACTCTTGGAAGCTTTTCTCACAAGACTCCGACCACTAAAACTTCACCTTCTTCTGAGTAAACTTAGTCAAAGGCGCTGCAATGGTTGAGAAACCCTCCAAAAACCTCCGATAGTAGCCATCTAAGCCCAAGAAGCTCTGAATATCCGAAGGATTTACCGGTCTGGGCCAATTCTTCACCGCCTCAATTTTTTGCGAGTCTACTGTTATGCCCTCGTTAGACACCACATGGCCCAAGAATGCCACGGAGTCCAACCAAAACTCACACTTGCTGAACTTTGCATATAATTGGCGGTCCTTGAGGGTATGGAGCACTACTCTCAAGTGAGCGGCATGCTCCTCCTCGCTCTAAGAGTATATCAAGATGTCATCAATGAACACGATCACGAACATATCCAAATATGGCTTGAACACCCTGTTCATCAAGTTCATAAAAGTTGCAAGAGCATTCATTAGTCCAAAAGACATAACTACAAACCCGTAATGACAATATCGTGTTCTGAATGTCGTCTTCGGGATATCGCTCTCCGAACTCTAAGCTGATGATACCCAGATCTAAGATCTATCTTCGTGAAACACTTCGCACCCTGAAGCTGATCGAACAAATAATCGATCCTAGGTAACGGATACCTGTTCTTGACAGTGACTTTGTTCAACAGTCGATAATTAATGCACATACGAAGGGAACCATCTTTCTTCCGAACAAATAATACCGGTGCACCCTATGGGGACTGGCTTAGTCTAATGAAACCCTTATCTAGAAAATCCTGTAACTGATCCTTCAACTCTTTTAGCTCGGCTGGAGCTATCCTGTAGGGTGGAATAGAGATAGGCTGCGTATCAGAAAGGAGGTCAATACCGAAATCAATCTCCTGTTTGGGAGGAATACCTGGCAAATCATCAGGAAAGACCTCTAGATACTCACTTACTACTGGAACTGACTGGATAGTCGGGGTTTCGGACTCCACGTCCTTAACCCTAACTAGGTGATACATGCAACCCTTAGAAATCATCTTCCTGACCTTGAGGTAGGAAACAAAGAGACCTATAGGCACAGCTGAACTACCCTTCCATTCTAAAATTGGATCACCCGGGATTTGGAACTCTACTGACCGGGTCCTACAATTAATGGAAGCATAATAAGCATACAACCAATCCATGCCGAGAATAACATCGAAATCGATCATGGCTAACTTTATCAGATCTGTTGAGGTGACCTTATGGAGAACCAAGACCGAACAATCTTTATACACCCGTCTAGCTATAACTGAGTCACCTATTGGAGTAGAAACTGAGAAGGATTCTGACAAGACATCGGGACTGACTCCGAAGCTACTAGCTACATAAGGTGTCACAAAGGACAAGGTGGCCCCTGGATCTAACAATGCATAAATATCAACATGAAGACTCATAACATACCAGTAACCACATCCTGGGAGGCCTCCTACTCCTAACGGGATGCTAGCGCATAGAATCTATTCTGGCATTGACCGCCTGCTGCACTGGTAGATGCCCCCTGATGTGCTGAGCGAAGGGGTAGGGCTGCTGAACTAGAAGCTAGGCCACGGCCCCCAACATGATCCTGTCTCACCGCAGGACAATCTCTAAGCATGTGTCCGGGTTGCCTGCACCCAAAACACACACTCGAACCTGCCAAGCACCGGCCTGTATGCCCTCGGCCACACCTACATCTGCGGGTCTGCTGCTCTAATCACTCGAGCCTAATGCTCTCCCTCTCTGATCATGCCTATACCGAGATGGACTCTCAAGGCTGATGAAGCTGGGGCGGATGATCTCTGGTGAGTCTGCTGACGGTGCCCACCGCCGGTCCTCTACTAGGAGAATCTATGGTCCTCAGTCCTGGCCCTCTTGGCCTTTCTCTCTCTCAAATGTGCCGCCTCCATCTGCTGGGTGTACAACACCATTCGAGGGAAATCCATATCCTGATGGAGCATAGCAATCTTGCATTCCTTACCCAAGTAACCTGCTATCCCAAGCACGAACCTGCTCACTTGCGCCCTCTGGTCAGCCACTAACTCAGGAGCATACTTTGATAGGCGAGTGAACTCAAGGGAATACTCTATTACCATCATCCTCCCTTGCTTCAAATTTACGAACTGAGCTGCCTTTAGTTCCCTCATCTCCCGAGAGAAGAACCGATCAAGGAATGAAACATGGAACTCTTCCTAAGTGACCGGACCTACCCAACAACTCTGTTGTCCTTCCATTGACGCAACAAAATATGCGCAACCCCCTTCAACTGGTAGGAGGCCAACTCTGCACACTCAACACTGCTCACCCCCATAACCTAGGTGATCTTGACGATCTCATCAATGAAGTCATATGGGTCCTCACCTACCTTAGACCCCAAGTACTCTGGCGGGTTCACCCTCAAGAAGTCCCTGACTCGAGCCGCCGCTGCATTGCCATTCTGTGGAACATGCGCAATAGCCTGTTAATTGACCTGAGCGGTCAAGGCCTGCGCAAGCATCTGGATAGCGGCCCGGAACTCATCATGGGCAACTGGCTTTGGTGCCTGAGGCTCTTGAACTGGTGGGACCTGCTGATGCCCACGACCCATGCCATCTTTGTGGCCTTCATCGTCTCCATTTCTCCTTCTATTCCTCCTTCGTGGATCCATGATTCTACAATCGCGAATATCATGAATTAGAGGGGTAGAAAAACTCTTCATCGCACGACATAGATCATGAAATATGGGAATATTTCCTAGAACGTTTCGTAGCCTCTTCGTCATAAGTGTGGCACACTTTACACCCATGAAGAAGACTCTACTTAATGCAACTTTCAGACTCCCTTGGACACTTCAAACCTAAAGCTCTGATACCAAGTTTGTCACGACCCAAGAGTACAACCGGGTCATAGACATGGGACAAGGG
Organism: Datura stramonium; assembly: GCA_018107945.1. NCBI lineage: Eukaryota > Viridiplantae > Streptophyta > Magnoliopsida > Solanales > Solanaceae > Datura > Datura stramonium. Next base: position 359,837 of record JACEIK010000024.1, on the reverse strand, counting down.
ATCCCAAGACACCCCAAGTCAACCCATGGCATAAGCATTCACAATCTCATCCAATAAACATGAAGGAAACATAAATATAACTCAGTGAAAGTATAACTTAGCATAACAATGGAATAAACATCTGAAGTTGAATACATGTCTAAGTCTTATTAGCCTCTAATATGGATGAGCTGATGGGAAAACACCCCCAACTAGCTCAGAAATACTGAATCTAAAAATACACTCAAAATAACTGATAGTCTAGTCCTGGGAGGATGAGGACTCACCGAGCAAGAAAATCCTAACTCTGATAGGCATCTACAAACGGGGCTGAATCCGAGAATCGGATCCTGTATCATGAAACGATGCAACATAGAAGGTATGCGGTCAGTACGTGAAACGTACCGAGTATGTAAGGTAAGTAAAATCGCTTGAGCAATAATAGCCTTTTTTTAAAACAAGTTGTACATATATGATAGGCTTTAAGGATAGGAAAAGATCACAAGCATTCATTATGAAATCATTCTTATTTAATACATGGTCATGCATGGTTTTAGAATATCATGCCTAAATCGAATGACTCAAAGCTAAATCATAACATTTATATCAAAAGCTGAACAATGAGTCAAACCTTGCTTTTCAAACATGCATGTATAAGATAATCATCATGAGTAATGGGTATGCAAACTCGAATGATATAGACAGTGGGAGACTCGTCACTTAACCGACATACCACGATAGAGCCTACGTGGTCCTTACTATTACACTCAAGTGGACAGAGTCGTCCATAACCTTGTCAGGGCTACGAACGATACCATGATATCGATATCAAGCTCAAAGGGCCACTAGGGTCGGGGATAGCTCACAAGGGAGGTCCCAATAATATAATGGAATCAACCTATGTTGGTGCGTAGTTCTGGGGCATAGGGCAGTCGACCCTTAGCCCGCTTGGTGCTAGACTCTTCATCCAAAAACATGTAATTCTCTACATCGTATAAATACGAAGCTCAAAATTGTCTAATGAAACGAAACATATGAGAAGCTCAACAACGTATGAAACGAAGCTCAACATTTTCTATTGACAAAGCTCATTATGAAATCATGCATACACTAAACATCATATAAATATGAAGCTCAACAATGTCGTCTCGACAAAGCTTAGAATTAAATCATGCTTAGACTCAACATCATGTGAAATGAAGCTTAATGCCAACATACATCTTAATTATGAATTTCATGCATATGAGAAGCTTTACTACAATACATACCACAAGCTCAAAGAATAATAGGAGACTTTACTCCAAAAATCATGTGGTAAGCCTACTTAGAATTATCAACTTCTTCAGCTCAATATAAGGGCGACACCCCAAAGCTTTATCATGCTTGAACTCATACAATTCATTTGGAAACATTGTAATTTAGTAGATTTCACTCCAAAATGAAGTAATAAAGTCAATCCATGAAAATCATCATTCATACTCAACATTTAGGCTGCAAAGCTTCATCATACATGGGTCTATTTAATCTTCTTTGAAAACACCATCAAAATGCATGGGTAAGATTGAAACATACTTTTCATCATCTACTCCATCATCATCCTTTTATTTTGAATACCCACACATGGGCGTTTGGAATTTAATTTTAGAAAAATAAGTTTTGTAAAGAAAATAAGATAGAGTCATCAAGCTCAATAAATCACCAATATCAACTCAATTTAATCATACCTATGAGTAGAAATGGAAGAATCATGCAATTAATTGAAGGCCCCCTTGATCATCACAAACCAAACACAAATTGATAGGGAATGGGCATGGGTGTGGAAGAAAGAACTCATAGCATTACATAACTAGGATTTGAAGAATCCAATCTCTTCCTAATTGCCCAGCTGAGATTTCCCTTGAAAAACATGAATTTCTCCTCACTTTCTTCCTTTCAAGCTCTTACCCTTGCATGCACAGAAGAAAATGGCCTAAATAGGTGTTTTTCTTTCTTATCTTAAAACCCTCTATTAAGAGCTTAAAATGACGTAGTATAGGCCCTTAGAACTTAGGAATTACGGAAAAGCCCTTACTGAAATCGCTGAAAATAACTGTTAGGGGTCTAACCCGGACAACCTGAAGACTCGTTACTAGGGCACACGATCCGTTGTTTCACCCGTCAACTACACAGCCTCATTATTCATGAAAATTCAACTGGCTTGGTGGCCCTCCTAACGGAGGTCGTTAGGACTGGCGATGACTAGTTAGGTACCACCCGTCAAGTACACTGGATAAGCACACTGTCTTTCTCTAAAGATCACCCCACGACTGACATGGCAACTCGTGGTGACTGACCCACAGTCGTTACATTGCTGTGAGGACCTCGAGTCCTTCAACATCTCAAGCCTTCCCCACGAGCCATCGGCAACTCGTTAGGCCTCTCATGGGTCGTTAAGTGACTCGTTCTACCTTCTGGCAACATTTTCTAGTTTCTCCTGATTCATTTCTGGGTCCGATTCTTGAATTCTGAGGTATAACATCTGTCAAGTAGCTACCAGAGTTAGTCTTGTCGCCCATTCCAGATGAAGGCGGTGCATGAAAGAAGAGAGAGGCCAAGAGGGCGAGACAGATAGTTATAGGTTCTCTAAGCAGAGACCAGGTGGTGTACACTGTATCAACAGTCCCACTAGAGATCATCAGCCTTGGCATGATTAGCTAGGAGTGCACCATCCAGATCTAGGCGACTAGAGAGGATGAGCAACGAGGCTCTAGAGGCGGAAGCGGCGGCCGTATATTCCGGTATCACAGTTCGGCAGATAGACCGAGACACGGGTCAGTGTTTGGAGGTACAGGTGCTTAGCTGGGTGTAGGAAGCCTGGAAATATGCTTAGAGATTTCCCAAGTAGCTAGACAGAGCAATGATAGGGGCAGAAATTTCACTTCCCGGTTTAGCGCTCTACCAGCACACCGGGTTCAACAGGGCGTATCTACTATAGCATAGGCAGACAACGCCAAAACAGATTCCTATGCCTAGCATCTCATTAGGAGTAGGAGATTCTAGATGTAGTCCTTTGGTGTGTTACAAGTTTTCCTGTGATGTATATGCTTTGTAAATCCGGGGTCTACTTTGTCTTTTGTGATATCCTACGTTGCTAGCCAGCACCAGTTCGGTCCAAAATCCCTCTCGGGAGCCCTTCTCATTCTCTCTCAGTCGGTTATTCAGTTATAGCTCGATGGGTGTATGAAATTTCCCTGTCATTTTCTTGAGAAAATCACCCCTTATGAAATTTAGTCGATTTAGCCATGACTGACCTTGAAGTTATCTTCGGCATAGATTAGCTATTTGCATGTTATGCCTCAATTAATTGTAGAACCCGCCTTGTGGGAATTCTGATTTTTGGGTGAGCCAGTCCTAGAATGGAAGGGTAGCTCAGCACCTTGTAGGTCGTTTCATTTCCTACATAAGGCTAGAAAGATGATTTCTAAGTGTTTTCCATAACATCTAGTTAGGGTTAAGGATGCTACATCAAGACCTTGACTATCCAATCAGTTCTAGCAGTGTGTGAGTATCTAGAAGTGTTCCTAGATGATTTACCAGGAATTCCTCCTGAGCGGGAGATTGATTTTGAAATTGACCTTTCTTCACAAATGCAAGCCTATATCTATTCCTCCTTACATAATGGCCCCACCGAGTTAAAGGAATTAAAGGAGCATTTGAAAGACCTTTTAGACAAGGGATTTATCAGACCTAGCAAATCCCCATGGGGTGCACCAGTTCTCTTTGTATGGAAGAAGGATAGTTCTCTTCGTATGTGTACTGATTATCAGTTCAGTCCGCTCACCATCAAAACAAATCTCTCCAGTTGTGTTATTGACCAACAAAGTGATTAAAGCCTTTTAAGGCGTCTAGATATAGAGTTACTATCTATTCTAAGTTGAAGACATCTACAAAGACACCCTTAGGACTCAGTATGGTCATTACGAGTTTGTAGTTATGTATTTTGGACTAGAATGATCCTGTAGCTTTTATGGATCTGATGAACAGGATGTTTCCAAGCTGTACATGGATATGTTCGTGATTGGTTTATTGATGACATCTTATATACTCTGAGTAAGGAAGAGGATGTCGCTCATTTGAGGGTGGTGTTATAGACTCTCAAGGATCACCAATCATATGCTAAATTCAACAAGTGCGAGTTTTGGTTGAACTCGGTGGCATTTTTGGATCATGTGGTGTCAAATTGAGGGTGTTGGGTAGACTCTCAAAAGATCGAGGCGGAAAAGAATTGTCCTAGATCAGTGAATCCTTTGGATATCAGGATTTTCTTAGGTTTAGCTGGTTATTATCGGAGATTTGTTGAGGGATTTTCATCCATTGTAGACCTGTTGACTAGGTTGACCCAGAAGAAAGTGAAGTTTCAATGGTATGAGGCCTGTGAGAAGAGCACCAGAGTTGAAGACTCAATTCACCTCAGCATTGGTGTCAATCCTCACGGGGGTACCGATGGGTTTGTGGTATTTTTTTCTTGAGGTTCAACCTTGGTTGTGTATTCATGAAGCATGGTAGCTTATAGCATATTCTTCCAGGCGGCTGAAGGATCGTGAAGAATTGCCCGACTCATGATCTCAAATTGGCGGCAGTAGATATTTGCCTTTAAGATTTGGAGATACTATTTATACGGTCCATGGATGTGTTTATGGAACACAAGAGCCTAATGCTTGTTTAACAAGAGGACATAAATCTCGTCAAAGAAGGTGGTTGGAGCTACTCAAGGATTATGATATGAGTGTCCTTTACCATTTTAGGAAAGGCTAATGTGGTAGCAGACGCTCTTAATAGGCTTTGATGGAAGTGTGTCCTATGTGGATAAGGAAAAAGGCTGTTGAAGGATGTGCATCAGCTTGCCTAGTTGGGTGTTCGTTTGGTTACTCGTGGATGGTGGTATGATAGTTCCAGAACGGATCAGAATCTACCCTTGGTAACTAATGTAAAACCTAGACAAGATGAGGATCATATTTTGTATTGAAGGAAGTTGTTCAGAATCGGAAGGGTGAGGTCTTCTCCAAGGTGGAATGATGTGCTTCGATATCGGGGGTCACTTGTGTGTCTCGGATGTTGATGATTTGAGAGATCAGATATTGCACGAGGCTCATGGTTCTAGATATTCTATACATCCAGGTGCCACCAAGATGTTCCGTGACCTATGAGAATTCTATTGGTGGAATGGAATGAAGAAGGACATAGAATTTGTAGTAAGTGTCCAAACTGTCAATAGGTGAAGGTTGAGAATCAAAGACCCAGAGGTCTGCTCCAAAATATTAGTATTCCTACTTAGAAGTGGGAAGAGATCAACATGGATTTCATTACAGGTTTGCCTCGCACTCGTCGGCAATATGACTCCATTTGGGTTGTCGCCAAACGTTGACTAAAGCAGCTCACTTTCTATCAATCAAAACCTACCAGTTTCGGCCGAGGATTATGCTAAATTGTACATTCCTGAAGTTAGTCGGTTGCATGGAGTGCCATTATCCATCATATTGGATAGAGGCACTCGGTTTTACACCTCCCGAGTTTTGGAGATCATTTCAAAGGACTTGGTACTCAGGTCAAGCTTAGCACAAAATTTCACTGCAAATCGATGGTCTGGCGGAGTGGACTATTTAGACTCTTGAGCACATGTAGAGAGCATGTTTCATTGATTATAAGGGTAGTTGGGATGATCATTTTCCTCTCATTGAATTTGCATACAATAATAGCTACCATTCAACATTTAGATGGCTCCCGTATGAGGCTCTCTGGGCAGATAGATCGCCTATTGGTTGGTTTAAGTCAGTGAAGCTCCAATAATAGGACCAGTTGATCCATGAGGCTATGGAGAAGTTCAGCTCATACGGGACGGAGTTGAGAATAGCTCGAGGTGGCCAAAGTCCTAGCACGGATGTGAGGAAGGAAGAACTTGAGTTTGAAGTCGTTGATTGGGTGTTTCTAAAAGGTGTCTCCCGTGAGTGATGACGTTCAGAAATAAGGAAATCTCAGTCCCCGTTATATTTGGCCCCTAGGATTGTAGAGGAAATGGGTTGGCAAGGTAGCATATGGTGGGTTGCCCTCAGAATTGGCTTCAGTCCATCCACTGTTTCATGTATCGCTCTTAAAGAACTGTTTGGGTGATCCAACTGTAGTTGTTCTGGTGGATCGTGTCGGTATGAAAGACAATGTTAGTTATGAAGAGTTCCAGTTAAAATATTGGATCGTCAGGTTTGAAGTCTAAGAAACAAAAATAGCTTTAGTTAAGGTTTTATTGAAGATCAACATGTTGAGGGAGATACATGGGAAGCCGAAGCAGATATGACTTCAAATACCCACATCAATTCCCTTCCAGCTCAGTTCCAAATTAAGGTATCAAATTTTTGCCCTAAAACTCTGATTTTCAGGTTTAGCTCATTCGTCCCGGTTTGTTTCATATTAAGAATGTATTGTATGATTCGTGAATTGATTCAGTCTGTAGTACAAAATCAGGTGAGTCTCTCTGTAAGATTTTATCATATATGTTCTTTATTTGAGTATAGAAGATTGCATTTCTCTGCCTTTTTGTATTATATTCAATATTAGGATGAATGTTCCCAAGGGGAGATATTGTTTATACCCCAAAAGCCTAAAGCGGACCCGGGAGTTGAGAGGAAATGGAGAAAACGGGATTTTCTGCCGGGTCATAGGACTGAGTAGATCCGGTGACCCATCAGGATGACCACGTGTCGTTAAGTGACTCGTGGTGAGGTTTGACTTAAGTTGGAATTTCAAGTTTTGGTATCCATAGGAATGACCACAAGTCATGGTTAGCCCTACGACTCATTAGGTCAGCCGTGGCCAAGGGTTGTTGAAGGATGAAGGAAGCTTAGACCAGTGCACTCGGTGATTTCCTACCATGACTAATCAGGAGAACCATGAGTCGTGGTGTCGCCCGTAGTGACACCCCAGGTAAGTTTTCGGTAGCGAGGGTGATGAAAAGTGACCACGAGTCATGGTCACCGAGTAACGGGTCGTTAACTGACTCGTGGTGGCAACATGATGAAATTTCAGTGGAACGACGGATGGCAGGCCCGACTGGTGGCGAGGACAACGACTTGTCCAGTCCCTCGTTAGGACTAGCAGTCTGTTTTTCCTTGCGAGTTTAGTAAGTGTTTTTCCATAATTACTGATTCCTAAGGCCTAAACTATGCCATTTTAAGCTCTTAATAGTGATTTTTAAGAAGGGTAAGTTCATTCTAAGCTATTCCTAAATCATGCAAGCAAGTTTAGAAATCTATAGAGATTGATCAAGCTAAATCTCTCAAGGTTCTTCCTCAATTATTACTTGGGCAATTAGAGAAGTTGTAGAATCAGATTTTCTCAGGTATGTAGGGTTATGAATGGGTGAAATTGTTCACACCCATGTCCAATCCTTCTCCAATTCTGAAAATCTATATATTGTTTTTTTGCAGTTTCACCCCAGTATGAATTCCCTATGTTTCCACCATGGGTTTTATCTAAGCTGTTTCGATTGTTGAATTATGATTCATGGGCAAGTGTTACAATGTTTTCAATTATAAATCATGTTTTTTAAGTTTTATAAATTATGACGCCCATCCATGAAAGTTCATGAAAGTTGAACTTTTCTTATCAATTCTATGCCCCGAGACTTTCGAATTATAGGAATTTTTGGTCATGTTCAATAAAATCATGAAATGCTATTCATACTGTTACTATATTCCTACTATCTAGTAATCATGTTTGATACTTGTTTTCTGAAAAAAAGTGACTTTGGCCCTAATTTGATAAGTGTAGTAACTAGGGTAATGCATAATTGATTAGACAAATGTTTGCTTAACCCTATCGGTGTTGAAATTCCCATGTTATTGTTATCATATGAATTTTCAGTCAGTTGCATGGTAGTTCAGTCTCAGTCAAAATGTTAGTACCTTTAGTATTTTTCAGATATGTAAGTTGATGGTTTGACTATGGTGAGATCTTGAGGTATCGAGTAATGCCTTGATTATCGAGATCTTAGTTATTAGTTATTAGATATCAATTAGTTCTATAGACGGTTATGATTCTTCCAAATAAGCATCTCTGGCGAGTCTTAGAACACTTGTACAGTTATCTGGTCTGATAAGAATCTCAAGGTACTTCTAGATAAGTGTTCTTGACTTATTCTTAGTGCCCTAGCTTCGAGCTATCAGCTTAGTAGGCAATTTAGGATTATCTAGTGGGAGTAGTACTTAGCACCGAGCGAATCGGGGTTCCCAGCGCACCCAGGTTTTTCCAAGAACTACGTCGCCACCGTAGGTCACTTGGCCCATCAGGCTATATTTGTGATTACCCAGTTCATGCCTTTATACCTTGAAAAGGTATAGCCCAGGTCCTATCGATGGCGTGTTTAACCAGGGAAATCCATGTTTTAGCTCATGATTGTATTTGGTTATAGATTCTCAACTAGTCAGTACAGTCTCAATTTAGTTGGCTCGTTTAGTATCTCAAATCTGGGCATGTCTATGACCATTAGCGAAGTCATTATTAACCATGCTCAGAGTTATATTTCAGTTGTATAAGTTTTCAATATTTTAGTTGGTCATTTCATGTCATTTCCAGTTTAGCTGCTTGTTGTTTCATGCTTATTATATCTCACTTACTCCAGTACATTTCAAAGTACTGACGCATACCTTCTATGCTATATCGTATCATGATATAGACACAGTTTATACGTACCAGCATCGTCAATAGACTCCTTCAACGATATCAACAATAATGTTTGGTGAGTCCTCATTTTTCGAGGATGGTATTTACTTTCAGTTAGTTCTTTACAATCAGATTTTAGAGTTAGCTAGTGGCTTATCCCAACTACTCATCATTTGGTAAGATTGGCTTCGGACATAGATAGAGTTATTCGAGTATGATTTTTCAAATGTATGACTTTTAAATCAGTATTTTTGTTTAATGATTTACTTATTTAAAGCTTCCTCTTATGTTTACTTGATTTCCAGTGTAATAATACACCATCAGTTGTCTTGGATCACTTGTGGCTCAAGTGCCGTGTCTCGTACGGGGTATAGACTCGGGTCGTGTCAAACTTGGTGTCAGAGCCCTAAGTTTAGAGTATCCTAGGTTGTCTGAAAACCGCGTCAAGTAGAGTCCTTTTCATGGGTGTAGGCGCCACACTTATATGATGGGGGAGGCTACAAGATGATTGTCAGGAAAAATCTATTTTGTTCATACTCCTTATCGTTGCTGAAGTTCAATTCTTGAAACATTCTCTTAACTCATGCTCTATTTTGTGTCGAAAGGAAAACTCCCTTTTTTTTTGTACTTCCTCTTATGTTTACTCGGTTTACTAGTGTAATGATAGATCATGGGTTGGCCTAGGGTCACTTGTGGCTCAAAGTACCATGTCTTTTCTAGGGTATAGACAAGGTAAGTGACAGAGACTAAGTTTTAAGATGAGTTCCTAAGTGGGAAAAGTGCATTGGATAAAAATTAAGGACATAAGGAACCTCTGCATAAGTTGAGTAGAGAGCTTTCCCTGATTGAGTTTTTCATATAAGTTCTTGCAAGGGTCAACTTTAAACGATCATAACTCCCATTTTATGAAGTTTGTTGGTGATCTAGTATATCAAATTTAAGCACCTCTGAGTCTTCTTTTCAATGCATCAAGCATATGCACTCAAAGTTCGAAAGTAAAAAAGTTTATGGCCAGTTTAGTGAAACACTGTCAGGTTTGACAGACAGGACATACGACTCGTGGTATCAAATTTTGACTCGTACCAAGCACCTGTATCAAAAAGTTTCAGCAAGCTATTAAGCCACCCCTAATCCACAAATGACATACCATGACCTGTGGTATGTCACCACAAATCAATAGTACGACCCATAATACTAGTTGGTTTGATGCTTTAGAACATTTAGCAGAAGTATTTTGTTTTTGATAACTTTTGCCTCTTTCTAAGCAGGTCATTCAAGAGCCTGCCGGACATTTAAGAATTTTCGCCTTCAATCCCTCATTAACAAAAATGTCCTTAGTCATCCTGTGCACTTTTTCTCAGAACTCAAGAACTTGGTTTTACTCTGAGGTGTGCAGCAGCTTACAAGATCTGAAATTCTTCAAACCATGTCTGAGACTTCAAAAGGTTTCTTTTCACCATATACATTAAACACTATTATTTTCTTGGCTTTAAGTCTTTCAATTGTGAAAGCATATTTTCACCCAGGTTTTCAGATTTATATATAAATGTTGATGCATACTCAGCTCATGATGTAGCTATATATTCTCATGATTCCTTTTCTCAAATTCCAAGATTTATATATATGACATGATAATATAATTTCCAGACTGTGATGGCTTTACCCAAATTATCTACAAAGGAATATAAAGCGGAACAAATGTTCAAACATAAAAAACCCAACAAGAATTAGGGTCGAATTCCCACGAGGAATATGGTGAGGACCTTGGTCAATGCATTTAACTAATACTATTAGTTGCTTATTTCCGAAATTGTAACAGAAAGCATGCAATGATATATATGTCGTGTAATTATTGACTAAATTGGTTTATTTAATAAGTGGTGTTCGTTTCATTCCCCAGAACCATTGCAATATTAGATACTTTTATTATTTAATGATTTTATTCTTTTAGTATTTTGTATATGCGCCAGCAATTGCTCCTCGATGATGTCTTAGTGTGGTGTTTATCATGCAATTGATGCTTGGTGCATATTGTCTTACATTTGATCAATTCAGATATTCCTAATAAAGTCAGCATTAGATAAAGTTGCCTGGACCTGTCCAAATTCCACCATTATTCTCTATCCCATGAGCGAGAATAAGAGAAAATTCTAACATTCACGGACATTAAGAAGCAATTAAAATGAAGGGAAGAACAATACGTGCATAAACACCATTAAAGATTTACTAAGTATTTATGCCTATTGTGTTAATTCATGTAGTTCCCAAAATCATATTTATGGGTTTAGCTACTCGTTCTTGAACAATTATAATTAAGAATTATAGTAAAAATCATAATTGTAAACTTATTATAAATTGTAGAAGAAACCACACTTCTTGAATTAATCCGCAAGAAACAAAAATCAATAATCAAAAGTTGTTTGAATCTAAAAAATCAAAGAACAAAATTATGAAAATTGTTTCTTGAATCTCAATCGAAAGATCAACAACCTCGAAAATATGGTAAAAGGTCATAAAGCATGTGAAGAAACCTTAATAAAGTATTTATAGACATAAAATAAATCCTTTCCTAACTAAATAAGGAAGTCAGGGTGATGACGACTCATTAGATGAACTAAGGAGTTGTTTAGTGCATTAATGGCTCATTCTCAACAAATCTTCCCTCTTGACAACGACTCACCAAATGGCTCATTAAGTAGCCCGGATGAGTTGTCGGAGTCATCCATTATACAGGACTGGATTTCCAGTATTCTACACGATTGACCCTGGCTGCTCATAATGAGTCATTGAGTCTCATAACAGCTCGAATGGGCTTAGCTACTCCTTCTTGAAGAATTATAATTAAAATTATAGTAAATAATAATTGTAAACTTACAATAAATTGTAGAAGAAACCAAACTTCTTGAATTAATCAACAGAATCAAAATCAATACTAAAAAGTTGTTTGAATCTCAAAATCTAAGAAAAAATTATGAAAATTGTTTCTTGAATGTCAATGTTGATCAACAACCTTAAAAAATATGGTAAAAAAGTCGTAAACTGTTAAAATAAACCTAAATAAAATATTTATTGACATAAAATAAATCCTTTCTCCCAACTAAATAAGGGGCGGGGTGATGAAGACTCATTTGATGACTATAGTCGTTTAGTGCATTAACGACTCATTCTCAACAAATCTTACCTTTTGATGACGACTCACCAAACCACTCATTAAGTGATAGGATGAGTCATTAGGTTATTCATTAATTCCGGGACCTGGATTTCCAATATTCTGCATGATTGACCATTTGGCTGCTCATGATGAGTCATTGAGTCTCATAATGACTCAGTAGCTCATACACCACTCTCAGTACTTGGCTTAGATTTTTGAATTCCTACTAACGTTGAACATGATGAGTTTGTTAAGTCATGTGATGACTCGTTGCTCCTCCTGTCAAGTCTCTCAGTTGTTTTGCTCAGTTTCTGCTTCCAGTTCCATCTCCCCCAACGGGTCATTTGTCCAACTTGGCGTGTTGTGGTGTCAACTCGTTGTCACCGTGTGTCTTTCAACCCAATTTTTGTGATTCAAGGATCTCTTGTCCTAATGGCTCAAGGAACAGATCTTCAAATGGCATGACAACTCGTTAACTCATTGATAGTCTAGCCTTAGCCCAGTTTTGGCTTATTGCCCATTTCACTTTAGAACCTATTTTCCTGCTACACTTAACACAAACACATTATATCTATATAAACATACCTGGAATTAGCATATTTTTCTTAGTTTTAAGCGTCGAAAGTGCCATAAAACCATGGCACATCAACACCCTCAACTTAGAACTTTTGCATATCTAAGGCAAAACAAAAACAAAACTAACCCGATGCTTAAACTAAAGTAACCTGAGTGTACACCGTAAATTCATGACATGTATATGGCCTATTCGCATGGTTAAGAGTTTTTTGAATGCCATACATGCTAGAATCCCGAGGAAAAGTGGATCGTGACACGTCGAACCATCACAAGAGAAGGCTGGCGAGACCTCACTCGCAGTGGCCGAGTGTCACGGAGGCTCACCTCCGTGATACATAGCATGTCACGGAGGCTGAGCTCCACTGATACACAGCATGTCACGGGGTGAGTGCAGCCCCTAGTATAAAAGCCTCCAAACTTTGGTTCTTAAATTAACTTATAATTTCCAATAGAGCAGAGAGTAAACCAGAGAGAAGGAGGAACAAACAATCCTATCCATTTCTCATCCACGATTACTCTTAAACGCGGTCGAAACAAATTAATCCTAGATATAAATTGTCGGCAGTAGAACATTCTTCACGTATTTAGTTTCGTGAAATTCAGCCGACAGCATTCCATCTTTACCGAGCTAAGGTAAGTGGAATTGCTCCAAATTGAATGTCAATATGCTCTAGCCTAAGTAGTATTTCTCCCTTACGGACTTTCGAGAAATAGTGATGAGTTTCGACCGTTTTCGAAAACCAAAGTTTGGGCTATATATATATTGAAAGTGAGATTTTCTTCTAGAATATTATCATTATTTAGTTCTAATTGACATATATATGAATGCGGTTGGGAGAAATAGCGGGAAATCTTGGTAGGGGCAACGCCAATTAATGGGAAGTGAAGCGAAGGTGTATAAAGCTAATTCCTTCAGCAAATTATTAATCCAGTATAGCAAGCGTGAACTATAGAAGAAAGAATTAAGAAGTCGAGAATTAGGCCCAGTATGAATCTGTAAGCATATTTTATAATATTATGATATGTATATTGAGAATGAAAGTTAGTAAAGCAATATCAAACAGTCGAGAAGATATCTCAGATACGGTATAGTTCAGTATGAGAATCAGTTTAAAGCAGAAAAGAGTTCAGAATAAGAAATCAGAATACAGATAGTATTTTCAGATTGACCATGCTTGCTATACGTGATTATTGTTTATTTGGGACTGTTTGTGCTATGAAGACAGCCTTAGAGCGTCCTTGCCGCCTAGGTTGTGCTATAGCCGACTGTGAGGGTGGGGATATGACGACTCTTTTCATTGAGCGCGTCCGCAGTGTGCAGGTCATTAAGTAATATAATGGCTCTTTTTAAGAATCGATTGTCGAACCCACGGGACTGGACCCATTCCTCTAACTATCCATTTCTAGTGTGATCTTAAATACTTTTCGAAGTGTTGGTGATAGACATTTTCGATAAAAATTAACTAAGTCTAAGTTTGGGTCAACGAAATATTCTGAAATTACTCTAGGAGCAACATAGAGTTAAAACCAGATAATCAACCAGATAATCATGCGATACTACGATTTGCAATGGAATAAGCATGGAACTATCAATTGTTATTTCACATAATAGAATTGCATGTTTATGGTCTTTCGAGCTTCTAAACACGGCAATCTAGCCTCACTGCATCATTGTGAGCGAGGAGTCTAATTTCTAGTCGCGAGCAATCAATTATCTTGTGGTTTACGGGGAAACGATTAGGGTTATGAATGGGTGAAATTGTTCACACCCATGTCCAATCCTTCTCCAATTCATGAAAATCTATATGTTGTTTCTTTGCAGTTTCACCCAATGCATGAATTCCCTATGTTTCCACCATGGGTTTTATCTAAGCATGTTTCTATTGTTGAATTATGATTCATGGGAAAGTGTTACAATGTTTTCAATTATAAATCATGTTTTTTAAGTTTTATAAATTATGACGCCCATCCATGAAAGTTCATGAAAGTTGAGATCTATGATGTATGTTCAAGTGTGATGAGATATTTATGAGAAGCATGTTTTCAAGTTACCCATGTTGATGATCATGTTTTCATGTGAATCAAGTATTTTCAAGCATGTTTAAGTATTGGGAAAGCCCATATTTTCAAATATGATTTATGATTTCATGTCAATTAGCTTACCACATGGTTTTGGAGTCTAGACTCCCAATTATGTTCAACTTGTGGTATGGTTTGAGCAAAAGCTCCTCATGTATGGTTTAAGACTTTATATGTATATGATTATTCAGCTTCGTCACTAGATGATGGTCAGCTTCATTGAAAAATAATGGAGAGCATATGCATGTTTTTTGGAGTAGTGTCTAGCACCGAGTAGGCTAAGGGTCAGTCAACTCTATGCCTCAGAACTACGAGCCAACATAGATATGTTCAGATTATTTGGGACCTCCTTTGTGAGATCTCCGCTGCCCCAAGGGGCCTTCAACTTGATATCGATATCATGGTAGTTTCTTTAGCCTTGCAAGGCTTTAGATGGCTCTTCCCACTTGAGTGTAATAGTCGGGAACACGTAAGCTCTATCGTGGTAATGTCGGTTATATGAGGAGTCTCCCATTGTTCCTCATGATTTCAGTTATGCATGATTATCATTCATGACATATATTTTTAACCAGGTTTGACCCAATGTTTAGTTTACTTATGATTATCAGTTTTCAGCTTTGGGTCATTCAAAACAGTTAAGATATGCAGTTATGTTCATATCATGATTTCAGAAAATAACATGCAAGCCTTACTCTTAGAATCTTATCTTGATTATGTTTTATGAAATGCATTATTACTGATTTTACATACTTAAGCGATTTTACTTACCTTACATACACAGTACATACCACGTACTGACTGCATACTCTATGATGTATCCTTTTATGATATAATCTCCGAAATCCCGACTCAGCCCTGTCACTAGCCAGTCTCCAAAGTTAGCATCTAGTCCCAGTTGGTGAGTCCTCATCTCCTGAGGAACCTTCCTTTTCAGTTATCTTATACTTTCAGTTTTCAGATTTAGAGAGTTAGTTGGGGTCTTGTCCCATCAGCTCATCAGTAATAGAGGCTTTTCAGACAGAGATTGTATTCAACTTCAGATTTGCGTTGTATGTTTTAGATTTCATGTTATGTTCAGACTTCCGCTATGTTTATTATGATTGATCTTCCGCTCTTATTGATTGAGTTAGATGTTATGTTCATGCCATGGGTCGACTTGGAGCCTCTCGGGGTTCCTTGTCCCGTGTCTCGATCCGGGCCTATGTTCGGATCGTGACAAGTATCCACTGGATAATCCTTGTTTTAGCATCCTTCTTTGCAAATAAATATCTGATCGTATATCACGACCCGAGCATAGAACCCGAATGTAACACGGGATCTAAAACCACGAATGACTCCATGCTAACCCATGGCACATGCATAACATAAGAATAAGCATACACTAAGCGGAACAAACATAATATATGGCATAAGCGGAAGCCTAAGATATTATAAATTATCAAAACTGAGATGACAAGTCATGTTGCTAAATATCTGTACATGAAAGTCTGAAAAGCCTCTAATCATAAGATGAGTTGAAGGGAAAAAAACCCTAACTAGCTCTACTAAGTCTAAAACTAAAAGACATGAAAAGACATGAATCAAATTTGACGTCCTCGCGTGATGAGGACTTACCAAAATTGAGCTATGTCTGGACCAAGATCGAATCTAGTGACGGGACTAAGACTGATTACCTGAACCTATATCATGAGATAATGCAACACAAAAGTATGCGATCAATCTTTGAATGTACTAAGTCTGCAGGATATGTAAAACATGAGAGTAAGGACAACATGCTAAAAAGGTCATGATTGTGGTAGTCATAAAACATAAGCTATTCATCATAATCTGTAGTATAAAGACCTAAGGTTTTGAAAACAAAATCATAAAGCTCATCATAGTTGAAAATATAAGTAAAACTCATAATCTAATCAATGAGCCAAAATACACTATAAAATATGATATCATAAGTCCTGAATATGAACAGCATAAAATATGAGAAATGATATGAGATTCTCATAACCGACATACTCCAAGTGAGCATACATGGAGCCCAACTTGTAACCCTAGCTAGGAGGTGTGTCCATACTAAGATAAAGGGTATGAACCCTAAAGGCTTGATATTACTCATGATCCTAGTAGAGTAAGGAAGACACTCTCAACTAGCGAGGATCCCTCATCCTATGGTGGCACGTAGTTATGGAACTTGAGTTGTCTAGAACCTTTATCTTCTCGGTGTTAAATACTACTCCCAAAACATACATAGTGTTCATATCGTAATCATGAAACATACTTAGTTTGCATGGGCTAGTTTAAATTATGAAATTTATAAAATTTCTTGACATATGTGAACTAGCCATAAAAACAACGCCGCTGATTCGACCATGATATATAAGCTTGAGATTCATGAAATTCATGCATAATTGGATAATTCATCTTAACTTGAAAGTAGAGATTCATGAGAGTTTTCAAATAGAAATCATGCAATTATATTCGTAAAAAATAGATTTAATCATGGGAGAATCAAATACGTAAGAGATCATGGAGTTTATCATCAAATTGGGTCGAACCCTAGAAATTCATCAAAATCATAATCGGAGAATTGAAGAAATTGAAATCATTTAACTGAGATTGGGTTGGGCATGAGAGTGGAAGAAATCCCCTCTTCATATCTCTACATACTTGGCTTTAGTAGATTCTTGCCTAGAATTGAGCTCTAAGAGAATTAAGATGAGGAAGAACCTTAGGAGCTTGAGAGACTTGAGAGGGTGAATCTTCAATCTACTGCTTCAATCTACTGTGTTTGGAAGAGAATGAGGGTTTAGGCTAAGTAAAACTCTCTAATATACCCTTAAGGAAATAAAATATGACTTAGTTTAGGAGTTAAAAGAATAGAATATGATAATACCCCTGAGATTCCGTCTGTAAATTGGAACCATCAGAGAAAACGTGCCACTTAATGAGTCATCATTAATCACGCCCAAATTACACCTCGCAATTGAAGTATAAAGTGGTCGCTGCCAAATATAGTAACCCAACTAGTTTGGGATCGATCCCACAGGAAATAGGTAAGAAATAACATGTTAACGATGATTAAACTAACTTGTACTCAATATTTCAGAAGGGTGGTTACAAATAAAAAGAAGAAAATATTGCTAACAATGATTGACTTGTTAATCAAATTATTGAGACAAAACTAGGATTGTGATCCTTATGATTTCATAATGTAGTAGACTTATTTTATTAGTGATCTATCCTGGTGAATTTTGTGTAAAACTCACAACTAAGTTCATCTAACTTCTGTCGACCCACATATATGAATTTCACCTAAATCCTCTCGGACTTTAGGTATGTATAATTTGTCCTCACCATAAGTCTTGGTTTAACTATCCTCCATTAGAGCTCAAGTTAATTAGATGAGTGTTGGTAGCCTTAAATTAGCAACATTATTCTCTTTTTCTAACTTCAACCTCTTTGGTCAAGCAAGTTGAAGATACAGGAAATTAAATTTTCAAACAAAGAGAATAATAATCCACTCAATTCACCATTCAAGAATCACTCTTTTATTTTGCCTACTTCTATTAATCCATCATGGTTCCCACAATCTTAGTGTAAGAGATTTAGCTGCTCATGTTTATGAAAATAATAACATAAGATGTAGAAGAAATCATAATGAAATACTTACTATAATATGAAATTGTTCAACAAAATCTCCAAAGCTATATTGAATTGCAAGAACTTGATAAATTATCCAATAAATATTCAACTAAGTTTCACTAAGTTTCATAATATTTTAATCCCAGAAGTGCACAACAGTTGACTCAATGGCACCAAAGTCCACAATGTTTCATGCCTAAAGCATACTAAACAAGGGTATATAGAGTAGTAGATTAAGCCTTCATTGTTCTTTCTTGGATTAGGATTGGGTTTTGCAGCTTCTATTTCTAGTCGAACTGGGATTGTAGTCCTTGGCCGTCCAACAGGCCTGGTGCACTACGCTACTCCTAGAACCATGGGCCTAACGCACTGTGCCTCTTAGTACGCGATGCCAAATTCTATTATACTTGTTTCCTCAACCCTGTTTTTCCATACTTGCTCTTTTTAGCTGCAATTAAGCCCAAATCCACCACATTAATACCTGAAAGCATCTAATTATGTGTGTTAGCTCTTTTTCACATAAATCACATAAAACACAAGAAAACACACACAATTTATTCTCAAAACATAACTAAGTATGGGCAAAACATGGTTAATAAATGCGTAAATACGCCCTACATCACCACCACACAGTTAAACTACTTTTCATCCTTGAACAATCTACTACTTGCATTCTCAAATTCAATCATAAAATTAACCCTAAAAATAGGTCTACTTACACTTAGGTTCATTACAATTCAATCAAGCTCCAACAATTCACTCCATATGCATACAAAATCAATATTCAAAGGTCAACTTTGAAATCACTTAGCTTCTAGAACTAACTCAGCAAGATATATTTAGGCTTACATGAATCATATGTGATTTAGCAATCAAGATATACCAATGTCTTACCATTATATGCCCCTAAATATTTGGAGAGATGCCCTTTCACACATAAGATATATATAGCAAGATGAACTTGGGCATAATTAAAACAATATCACTCACTCTCCCAAAGAACTCAATATGCATGCAAAAGACGATCCATAGGCTCGTCAGTTAAGATAGTTGTAATGTAGGCTATGGGATGGGTAGGAACTATTTGGCCAGATAGTGACTAATCTCCCTTAGACTATAATACATCACAATTCTTTTACTTTTTTGCACTTTCTTCAATATCCTATTTTTCTCCTTATCCCTCATTTGACTTTTTAAATTTGCAGTTAGATGACTAGTAGGAAATTTTCAACATTAAGCTCATTTACAATTTTTCTTTGATTCATTCATTCATTTTTTTCTTTTCAAAGCTCTTTGTTCTTTTTATTCCCACTAACATCACCCTCTTTATTTAGCTAATTTTACTCTTTCCTTTTCTTCTAATTTCCATACTTTAATTATCCTCCTCTTTTCTCCACTTATGCTCTTTTTATGCAAAATTTTCAAATAAAGTGCTCTAGGAGTCATTTGGATCAAATAAAAATTAATAGAACAAAAAGGGATTAAGCTTGTAATATGGCCATCAAAAGAATAGGCTAAGACTCAAAATGATTAACTAGGATAATCAATTCAAGGTAGGTAAAATAGCATATAAATAGGCTACCAAAGAAATGCCTATATCACTTTCAAGATTCAACATGCTCATTTTTCTTAGTACACACCAGGAAAGTTCTAGACAACAAATTGCAAGCATAGAGTACCTCACTTACACAATGGCACAAATGGTTCAACAATGACAATCACGATTACACAAACACATATATCCATATTGAATGCATAATATTATTAAGCCCAATTTTTCAAGCATAAAAGTAAAGTTAAAAAAGTCTATGTATTTCTACCTTTTTAAGCATTTTGAGTGAATTTTACAAAGTCTCAATGATACCTAAGTGAAGCACCTAGCATTCGTAAAGTTCCAAGTTATTGCTCTCCTAATATCTAATTTTTACTTAAGACGGTCACCATCCATCCAACATCGGAAAAAGTCATAACTCTATGACTAAAAAAATTTAGACTCTCTAATGGGTTCTATAGGACTATCCACGTGAAATGTACTAAAAAATTGAGGGAATCCAAATAAAACAAAACCAAACGTATCACAAAAAGACTACAAGCTAGTAGGATAAGTCATGAATCACAAACACAAAAAATCTAGGCCCACCATGAACAAATTTAACAATGAAAGAATACATGATATAATGAAGTTTACTTCTGTCACGGCCTGAGTCTACACCTTGAATGTAATACGGTACTTAGAATCACAAGTGACCCTAAGCAAACCCATGGCATGGAATAACACTACTATGATATGAGTTTCTAAATAAACTGAGTGGAAGCATAATTGAAGTGTAAAAGCATTCTTCACATAAATAAATAATATTTGAGAAATACTGAAATTAATACTGCGTTATTCGAAAGCCTTTACTAAATGATGAGTTACTGGGACAAGCCCCTAGATAACTCTAAAGTTTTAAAAGCTAGAAATCAATAACTGATATCACAGATTCCGACCCTCGAAAGATGAGGAACTTAACAATATCAAATGTTAGAAATCGCCTAGATAAACTAGATGAGATGCTAAGGATGGGTACCTAAGCCTATATCATAAAATGATATAGCATAGAAATTATGCGTCAGTACTTGGATGTACTGAGTATGCGGGATATCAAGTAAAAACATATATACTAGTAACTCATAAACTGAACTGAAATGATATGCAAAGACCCTACTGAAATCATAAATACAACAAATAGTCTAACATATATGGGAATACTGTAAGAACTGATAAACTGAGTTAGGGTCATACACATATCCTCAAATTTGATAGACTGGACTGGACTGAGGACTCTGAGTATACTGTATTGTGGGAGAGCCTGTTAACCGACATCTAACCACGTGAGCTAGATGTGGAGTTTAATGTTTGCTCCCCATCGATAGGGCCCACCGTACCTTGCTAGGGTACAGTGACTGGCTGTGTGATCATTGAATGTAAAACCCATTCGGGTTAAATCCTACGGTGGCATATAGTTTTGGGAATCTGGGTGCGTTGAACCCGGTCTGCTTGGTGATAAGTACTATTCCCAACTGAAAGGCTAATGCTACACACCATAAGTTTCTATCGTTTAAGAGATGCGTGCATACGTATTTTGAGGGTTTCAAAGTACGACACATGTGAGAAAGAGCTCGGGGGACGAATATACAAGCATGGGATTAAGCAAGCAGGAGGCCAAGGCTGGAGGCTAGGTGCCTTGGGTGCCGCATAGTTCCAGCCAGCCTGGCACTATGGCCGGCGTGTCGTGCCCCCTAGGACACCGACCCCCCACCTATATATATGTCTTAGGTGAAGTTTAAATCATTTTCAACATATCAACAAACATACCCTCGACCCCTACGTGATATTCCCTCAACTTTCTATCGATTTTTAGAAAAAGTATTCTATTAAACTCCGTCCAAATGCTAATTTATCTTGGATAACGAGTTTTAGGCCTCCGAGAAGCATCTCTGTGGAGTTATTTCTTGAAAATTCACCCGGTGTACTAGAACCCCGCTGAGTAAAGATTGTCAAAATTATCTTAAATCGAGTCCTTATCGACTACAGGTGATAGGTAATCATTTCTTTGTTCTAAACTCTTGAGAAATTGTGAGTTTTCGGCAATATTAAATAGAGTTGAATTATAGTTAATATTATTATCAAAATATATTGTTGTTTACCGAGTCTTAGTATTGAAAATAACTCTATATTCTTAGTATAAGGGCTGCAATTGAGTGCAATCGCCGGCTACAAATTGGGACTAATCAAATAATTGAGAATCGACATTCGAGGTATGTTAAGGCTAATCTCTTCGGCAAGTTATTTCCATCATATAGTAATACGACCTATATCCTTGCATGAAAGCCAAAAGCGTGTATGTTGTGATTAGATGGTACCGTTAGTTTGAGATTAGCGTTTACTATTTTGGTTAGGACTGACCCTACCCTATATAGCCTTTCATCGACCAACCTCAGGGTTACTAGTTGTGTCATCATGTACTGAGCTATATAGATCACTCAGAGGAGCTATATGTTGTTTGGCAGGACTATATTCAGGCTTAAGGACCATATTACAGTCCATCCACGAATGGACTTCTTTTTTTATGCTGTATCGACATCACTGACCCTCCGTTGAGCCTTGTGTGCCCAGGGAGCAGTTACAGGAGCCCAATATGCTTAGACACAGCTACAGGATCCCAGCAGGCTTAGTTGCAAACACAGAGGCCAGGTAGGTTTGGTATAGTTACCCGTTGACTCATACTGACCATGCTAGGGGTATATAGAATGAAGTGTTCTCACCAAGGCTTATGGGGGCCCAGGTGGGTTATTCTGTACTAGTTGTACCTTCTAGGCTTATGGGGGATAGGTAAGGTTCTTGTTTGTATTTCTTACTTGTTAGTTATACAACAGGTTGTGATGCTGTTTAGGTTATAACTCTTATCCTTTCTATTGATTTTTTAGTTCTATTATTAGTATTTTTCAGTCATTTTCATTACTACCTTACATATTCGATACATATTATATTGACGCCCATCTTTAGGGCGCTACATTACTTTCCTGCAAGTGCGAATAGATGTGGTTCAGGACTGTCTTAGATGCCAGCCAGAGTCAGTAGTCCAGTTAGCTCCTTTCTTGAGAGTTGATAGTTAGGGAAGGTTTGTTCTTTTGTTGTGAAGCTTTTGGGTAGGTCAGGGCCTTGTCCCGACCATTATTCCACTCTTAGAGGCTTGCAGGCTATGAATTCTCAATTGTGGGTTGTTGTTGGCCGTGTGGGGCCTATGTGCTTTATTTTTTTTTATGTTGGCCATGTGGGGCCTAGTTTAGCGAGTTAGTTAGCAGCCTTGTCAGCATTACTATGAATATGATTGCCTATTTGCATTCTACTATATCTAGACAGCATGGAGGCCTTGTCAGCCTGCATAGGATCCCTTTTATCACCTTGTTATTGGGTTAGCTATTTTCCTTTACAGGTGATGCGTGACCTTGTCGGCCCGAGGCTATATTTACACCGAGATATAGCAGTTTGTTTTCTTGATTTAAGTTGTTGGCAGGCACCAAAGGTGCATATGCCCAGCCAGGTTAGGCCAAGTCTGAGGCATCAGGTTCCAGTCACGCCTCCCAAGATAGGGAGTGACAAATTTGGTATCAGAGCAGGTCATATCTTAGGGAGTTTGAAAGTTGTGTCTAGTAGAGTCTTGTCTATGGTTGTGTTGTGCACCACATTCTATAGGTAGTAGGCTACGAGGCATAATAGCATGGTTACCCTCCTTTCTCCTCCAGTCGTGCTATAGAGCTATGTGGTATAGTGTAATTCCCAAAGCTTACATCATTCTGCTTATTTTCATAGGGAAATGTTTGACGCATGATAGACCATGACTGGTCATGAGTTGGATGTCGCGGCAGGAGAGGGAACTAGTAGAGTGCCACAGTCAGAGTTGGCCCGATCTGAGGGCGATAAGAAGAATTCATCTCTATCTCCCCTGCATTCCCCGCCAGGCCAGGAGCCCCCTAAAGCAGCAGACATGTCAGCACCACCCCCAACGGTCCCTATACCTATACCATTAGATCAAGAGGTTAGGAGCGCTATCTATATGCTGGCTCAGATGATGGACTCTCAGTGCCAATCGGTGGTACCAGTTGTTACTGAATCTACTGGAGGACCTGGAAGTTCGAGGGTCCGAGAGTTTCTTTCCCTGAGCCCTCCGCAGTTCACGGGGACAGACCGTGGGGAGTGCCCTCTGGACTTTCTAGATCAGTTATAGCAGATCTTTAGAGTGATGCATGCTACACCCGCAGAGTCGGTCCAGTTAGCAGTATTTCAGTCACAGGACATAGCGGTGTTGTGGTACGAGAGTTGGGAAAGGTACCGAGGCAGAGACGTACCCCATCCGACTTGGTCCAGTTTTTCAGACGACTTCATAGATCATTTCTTGCTGTAAGAAATTCGACAGGCCCGGGTGGATCAGTTTCTACACCTAGAACAGTGTTCGATGAGTTTTCGAGAGTATGCAATGAGGTTTGACTCCTTGGCGAGATATGCGCCAGCCTTTATGGATACCATGCCTGCCAGGGTACATCGGTTTATCATGGGGCTGCTTCCAAAATATGTGGAGACCTGTGTTACATCTACCATACGAGAGGATATGGATGTTGCCCGCATTCAGGATTTTGCTCAGAATATTGAAGGGATTAGGCAGTGACAACAAGAAGTAGAAAGGGTAAACCAAGAACAGCGCCGGAGGGCCAATCCTAGTGACATGTAGGCAGAATTTAAGGGTGGACTTAGGCTGCGAATATCAAGAAGGTCACCCAGACCACCACCTCAACAAAAAAAGAGTGGTAGATCAGATCTTCGGGGATAGTCGGGTTCCGTCAAGAGTATGCGAGCATCAGGTTCCCAGCAGCAGAGGGGATCAAATCAGAGCAGGCCCATCGTACCGCGTTGTAATATTTTTAGTCGACGTTATTTTGGGACGTGCAGGTACAGTTATATGTCTTGTTATACTTGTGTACAAGAGGGTCATATGATGAGGGATTGTCTATCTAGAGGTTAGGGTGATCGGGACCGGCAGGACAGGTCTTCAGCAGGTCACATGCCCCAGCACTTTCAACAGGGTGTAGGCCCTCAGCTCCAACCGGTAGAGGCCGAGGTAGATCAGGGGCATCTAGTTCGGCAGTGGTCTGGATCACACTTACTCTTTACCAAGACAACATGAGTCAGAGTAGTCACCAGATGTTGTAACAAGTATGCTGGATGTTTGCTCTCACTCGGTTTATGCTTTGATAGACCCAGGCTCCACCTTGTCCTATGTTACTCCATTAGTGGCCCAAATGTTTGGTATAATGCTAAAATTTCTTCAGCAACCCTTCTCGGTGTCCACCCGTTGGTGACTCTATTATTGTTAAGAGAATTTATCAAGGTTGTACAATGGAGATTGTCAGTCTCCATACTTAAGCATATTTAGTGGAGCTAGAAATGATTGATTTTGATGTAATCATGGGTATGGATTGGCTAGCGCCATGTTATGCCAATGTGGATTGTTGGACCAGAACCATCCGATTTCACTTTCGAGGGGAGGTAGTGCGAGAATTGAAAGGTAATGCAGCTACGTCAAAAGGTAGGTTCATATCCTATCTTGGGAAGAGAAAGCTGATAGAGAAGGGCTGTATTTAACATATTGTTAGGATTCAGGATATGCAAGAAGAATCCTGGACTCTTTAGTTCATCCCGGTGGTTAATGAGTTTCTAGATGTGTTCCCAAATGAGCTCCGGAGTATTCTCCAGAGCGTGAGATCAATTTCTCCATTGACTTGCTACCAGGTACACAACCTATATCCATCCCTCCATATCGAATGGCTCCCTCCGTGTTGAAAAAGCTAAAAGAATAGTTGAAAGACTTGTTAGATAAGGGTTATATCAGGCCTAGTACTTCGTCGTGGAGTGCGCCAGTTCTATTTGTGAGAAAGAAAGATAGCTCCTTATAAATGTGTATAGATTATCGACAGTTCAATAAAGTTACTATTAAGAATAAATACCCTCTTCCAAAGATAGAAGATTTGTTTTATCAGCTGTAGGGGATGAAATATTTCTCCAAGATTGACTAAAGGTCCGGGTACCATCAAGTGCGGGTTCGAGAGAAAGATATCCTGAAAATAGCTTTCACGACTAGGTATGATCATTTTGAATTCCTAGTTATTTCCTTCGGATTGACGAATGCCCCAACAATGTTTAGGGATCTGATGAACAACATTTACAGACTATATTTAGATCTGTTTGTGATAGTGTTCATGATGACATCCTAGTATACTCTGGCTCAGAAGCTGAACCCAGATATCATCTATGAATGGTACTCCAAATCCTCAGAGACCGCCAATTATGCACGAAGTTCTCCAAGTATGAGTTCTGGCTGAATTTCGTAGCTTTCTTGAGCTATATTGTATCAAATATCAGTATCTAGGTTGACTCACTAAAAATTGAGGCAGTCCAGACATGGCCTAGACCCACAACTCCGACTGAAGTTCGCAGTTTTCTAAGGTTAGCTAGATATTACAGAAGGTTTTGAAAGGATTTTCTACCCTATCAGTGCCATTGACCAGGTTGACTCAGAAAGAAGCCAAATTCCATTAGATGGAGGCCTGCGAGTAGAGCTTCCAAGAGCTGAAAAATAGGTTGACATCTGCGCCAGTACTAGCCTTACTGGAAGGTTCAGAGGGCTACACTGTATACTGTGACTCTTCAGGTGGGGGGTTAGGGTGTGTTCTGATTCAACACGGCAAGGTGATTGCCTATGCTTCGAGACAGCTAAGGAAGCATGAAAAGAACTACCCCACCCATGATTTAGAATTAGTTGCAGTGGTTTATGCTTTGAAAATTACTTGTATAGTGTACATGTGGACATTTTTACTAACTATAAGAGCCTCCAGTATATCTTCGCACATAAGTAGTTGAATTTGCGATAGCATCGTTGGTTAGAATTGCTGAAAGACTACAACGTGAACATCTTGTATCACCCAGGAATGTCTAATATTGTATCCGATGCCCTTAGCGGCAGATCCATGGGCAGCTTAGCAAATTTGAGCCCAAAAAAAGGAGAAATGGCTCAAGAGCTACACCAATTGGCCAATTTAGCAGTCCGGGTAGTGGATTCAGAAGATAATGGCATTGTGATCCAAAATACAGCAGTGTCCTCCCAAGTTGTAGAGGTGAAGGAGCCACAGTATGAGGACCCTAATCTAGTGTAACTAAAAGAAAAGGTTCAGTAGGGTGAAATATCAGCCTTTAAGTTAACAAAAGATGGGGTCTTAAGATTCAGAGGTCGACTCTACATTCTAGATGTAGCGGGGGTCCGCCAGCAGATCATGGCAGAGGTACATTATTCTCGTTACTCTCTTCATCCATCTTCGGTGAAGATGTACCATGATATAAAGGAGATATATTGGTGGCCTGGAATGAAGAAAGGTGTAGCTGAATTTGTAGAACAGTGTCCTAATTGCCAGCAAGTAAAGGCTGAACATCAGAAACCTAGCGAACTGACTCAGGAGATAGCGGTGCCTATGTGGAAATGGGAAGCAATTAATATGAACTTTGTGGCAGGGTTACCTCACACCAGGCGTAAATTCGATGCCATCTGGGTCATTGTCGACAGATTAATGAAGTTAGCCCATTTCTTGCCAGTTAGGACTACATTTTTAGCCGAAGACTATGCTGAGTTATATATCAAGAAAATAGTCCGACTACATGATGTTCTAGCATCCATTAGTTCTGACAGAGGGGCACAATTCACAGCTAGATTCTGACAGTCATTTCAGAATGGTTTGCGGATATATGTTAATTTGAGTACAGCTTTCCATCCCCAAACAGACGGTCAGGCAGAGTGCACCATTCAAACGCTCGAGGATATGCTGCAATATTGTATTCTAGACTTTGGAGAGAGTTGGGACGAGCATCTACCCCTTATTGAATTTGCATACAATAACAATTATCATTTTGTTATTCAGATGGCCCCTTATGAAGCTTTATATGGGCGAAATGTAGGTCCCCCATAGGATGGTTTGAAGTAGGGGAGGCAGGGCTGATCAGACCTGATATGATCCATCAATCATAAGAAAATGTGAAATTCATCAAAGAACGGTTGCTAATAGCCCAGAGTCGTCAGAAGTCCTATTCGATGTGCAGTGTAGAGACTTGGAATTTAATGTTGATGATTGGGCATTTCTCAAAGTTTCACTGATGAAGGGCATGATCAAATTTGGAAAGAAGGGAAAAATTATCCCTAGGTTCATTGGCCCATATTGTATCCTTCAAAGGATAGGCTGAGTGGAATATGAGTTAGAACTACTTTCAGATCTAGAATCTGTTCATCTAGTTTTCCATGTATCAATGCTACGGAAATGTATAAGAGACCCGTCTCGGGTTGTTCCAGTCGAGGATGTTCAAGCTACTGAAGAGTTATCCTACAAAGAGACTCCAGTTGCTATACTAGATCAGCAGGTTCGTAGATTGAGGACTAAAGATGTAGCCTCCGTTAAAGTCTTTTGGAGGAACAGAAATGTAGAAGAGATGACTTGGGAAGCTGAGGATGACATGAGGTCTAGATATCCTCACTTATTCTAGGCTAGACTCAAGTTTTGCAGTTGAGGTGGGATAGTTGTTTAATCATTGTCATGTGCTTATATTATTAGTATTCTTTAGTTATTCTCCTTTTGATATAGAGCTATATTGTATTGTTTCTTGTAGCGTCCTGTGAGACGCCTATGTTGTACTTTTCTGGGTTTTAGGTTTCTGGATAGTCCATATTACAGAGGAGACTCTACCATGTTTTTTCTAGCAGTAGTTAAAGGAGTTGAGTCTTTGAAGTCTAAAGATTATATTCGAGGACGAATGTTCCTAAGGGGGGATGATATTACACCCCGTAAGTTTCTATCATTTAATGGATGTGTGCATACATATGTTGAGGGTTTTGAAGTATTACACATGCGATAAAGGACTCAGGGGATGAATATACAAAACATGGAATCAAACGAGCAGGAGACCGAGGCCGGAGGCCAGATGCCTTGGGCACCGCGCCGGGCCAACTAGCCTAGTGCTATGGTCGGCGCATCGTTCCTCTTGGCCGGCGTTCCGTGCCCTCTATATATATATATGTGTTAAGTGAAGTTTAAATCATTTTCAACATATCAACAAATAGACCTCGACCCCTACGTGATATTCTCTCAACTTTGTATCATTTTTTAGCAAAATTATGCCGTTAAACTTCATCAATATGCAAATTCATCTTGGATAATGAGTTCTAGGTCTACGAGAAGCATCTCTGCGGAGTTAGTTCTTGAAAATTCGCTCGGTGTACCAGAGCCCCAACGAGTAAAGTTTGTTGGAATTAATTCAAATCGAGTGTTAAGCAGCTACAGGTGATAGGTAAGCATTTCTCCCTTTTAAACTCTAGAGAAATTATGAGTTTTAGGTCGAATTAAATAGAGTTGAATTATAGTTAATATTATTATTGAAAGATATCAATGTTTGAGAAGTCATAGTATTGAAAATAACCCTATTTTCTAAGCATAAGGGCTATAATTAAGTGGAATCGCCGACTATAGGTTGGAACTAATCGGATAAGCGAGAATCGACATTCGAGGTATGTTAAGGCTAATCTCTTCGGCAAGTTATTCATGTCTTATAGTAATACGACCTATATCCTTGCAAGAAAGAAAAAAGCATGTATATTGTGATTAGCTGCTATTGTTAGTTTTAGATTAGCGTTTACTATTTCGGTTAGACTTACCCTACCCTATATAGCCTTCCGTCGATCAAACTTAGGGTTACTAGCTGTGTCATTGCCTATGGAGCTATATAGATCGCTCAGAGGAGTTATATATTGTCTGACAGGAGTAGGCCCAAGGGCTATTTTACAGTCCATCCACGAATAGGCTTCTATCTTATGTCGTATCGGCATCACTGACCCTCTATCGAGCATTGTGTGCCCAGGGTGCAGTTACAAGAGCCCAACAAGCTCAAACATAGCTACAGGAGCCCAGACTCAGTTGCAGACCCAGAGGCCAGGTAGGTTGGCTATAGTTACCCGTTGACTCATACTGACCATGCTAGGGGTATATATATTGAAGTGTACTCACTAGGGCTTATGGGGGTCCATGTGGGTTATTCTGTGCTGGTTGTACCTTCCAGGATTAAGAGGAACAAGTAAGGTTCTAATTTGTATTACTTACTTGTTATTTATAAAGAAGGTTGAGGCTATTCAGGTTATAACTCTTATGTTATACCCTGAAAGCCCTAAGATCAGACCCGGGAGATAAAACAGAGAAAACAGAATTTTCTGCACCAGGTCACAGAACGAGTCATCCTGTGACCCCATCAGGATGACCATGAGCCGTTAAGTGACTAATGCTTAGGAGCATTGACTTCTTGGAAAATTTTCAAGTTGGGGTGACCACGGGTGTGATCACGAGTCGTGGTCAGACCCAAGAGCTATTAGGTCACCCGTGGTCAAGGGAAGTTAAAGGATGAAGGAAAGGCCAGCAGTGTATCTCATGACTAGATACCTCAAGGCATGGCCAATGCCACGATTCGTTAGGTGAGTCATGGTTAGCTATTGGTTAAGGATTATATGTTTTGGAAAGTGGAGGTAACGAGAGGTCACCATGAGTCGTGGTCACCAGTAAAGAATTGTTAGGTCCCTCGTGAGGACCCTTTTAGAAAACATGGCCAGTGTACTTGACAATTGTGGCGGTGACTCGTGGTCAGAGGCAACGACTCGTCCAGTCCCTCATTAGGACTGGCAGTTAGTTTTTCTCTGCGAATTTAGTAAGGGCTTTTCCATAATTTCTATGATCCTAAAGCCTATATAACATCATTTTAAGATATGAATAATGTGTTTTAAGAGGGGTAAGTTCATTCTAAGCTATTCCTTTTTATGCGTACAAGTGTAGAAGTCTAGAGAGGTGATCAAGCTCAATTTCTTCCAAGTTCTTCTCAATTCTCCCTTGGGCAATCAGAGGAGTTATAGAATCAGATTCTCTCAGGTATGTAAGGTTAAGAATGGGTGAATTTGTTCACACCCATGCCAAATCCCTCTCTAATTCATGAAAACCTATATGTTGATCCTTTAGGGTTTTAGCCCAATGCATGGATTTCATAAGTTTCAACCATGGGTACGATCTAAGTATGTTTATATTATTGAATTATGATTCATGGGAAACTTTTATAATTTTTCAATTCTAAATAATGTTTTCAAGTTTTATAAATTATGATGCCCATCCATGAGAAGTTCATGAAAGTTGAGATCTATGGTGTATGTTCAATCATGATGTGATATTTATGATGAAAAGTATGTTTTCAAGTTACCCATGTCTATGATCATGTTTTCAAGTGAATCAAGTATTTTCAAGCATGTTTAAGTATTCAAGCCCATATGTTAAAGTATGAATTATGATTTCATGTCAATTAGCTTACCACATGGTTTTGGAGTCAAGACTCCCAATTATGTTCACTTGTGGTATGGTTTGAGCCAAGGCTCCTCATGTGTGATTTATGACTTTATATGTACATGATTAATCAGCTTCGTCACTTGGCGATGGTCAACTTTATTGAAAAACAATGGAGAGCATATGCATGTTTTTTTGGAGTAATGTCTAGCACTGACTAGGCTATTGGTCAGCCAACCATATGCCTCAGAACTATGAGCCAACGTAGGTATGATCAGATTATTTGGGACCTCCTTTGGAGCTTTCTCCTGCCTCAAGGGTCCTTCAGCTTGATATAAATATCATGGTAGCGTCTTTAGCCCTGGCAAGTCTTTGGACAGCTCTGCCCACTTAAGTGTGATAGTCGGGACCATGTAAGATCTATCGTGGTAATGTCGGTTATATGGAGAGTCTCCTGTTCGATCACAACTACACGCAAGTGCACGTGGTCATACAAGTAGTAAAGTGGCTTTATTTCAAGCCAAGTATCGATCCCACAGGGACTGTAATATGGCAGTAATTATCCTAATTGTTAGTGAACGATTTCGTTATGTAGGTAAACAACCAAAAAAATAATGCTTTTGAGTAAGGATTAATAGTTAATGTGAACCTAAGTGAATATTGTAAATTAAAGTCTGAACAATAGCAATGAACAAGCTGAGGTTAAGGCAAACATGCAGAGATGTAATTTATTAATTAAAATCAGTCAATCTTCTCTTCGGTTTTTAGTCAGGAATTAATAACCCATAGATTGGATCTTTCGACTCCTCACCAATTAAAGAATCACGAGACTTACATTACACATTTCTGTGATGCGAAAACCATATGTTCTAGCTATACATAACACATTCCATAAATGACCAAATATGACATTACAGATATATTTCTATTCTGAACGTAAATCTTCCCTTAATTTCTTAATCAAGGAAAAAACATATTCCACCAATTCACATCTATCCAATTAGTCTCCCTTTCAGAATCGAAATTGGAATTCCAGAATATACATTAATATTGGCCAAATATTAACGTAGTAAAAACAAGAATTGGTAGAACAACCGTTATAGAGAAGATAAAAACTGAAATAATAATTAATTATATTCTTCTGCAATTATCCTCAACCTCAGCAAGAGGTGAATTAGCCACTCATTTGCGGATTAAACATCTTCAAACAAGTAGAAATCATACAA
>JACEIK010000024.1:245551-263235 GCA_018107945.1 Datura stramonium | reverse complement strand
CCAGGGTTTCAACTTTTCTTCTCAGATTTTCTCAAGAATTTTCTCCAGGATCCTTCACTAAGTATGTGAGAATTTACCAAGGGAATTGTCCTTCCCTTGTGCCCCAAAATCTATCTAAATTTTCTTATTAGTTCCAAGCCCTGAGACTTTTGAAGTAGAGGAATTTTTCGGTCATGTTACAATTAAATCATGTGAAATGTTGTTCATACTATTTGTAATCACGTTGGTACTTGTTTTGCTGAAAAGTGACTTTAGCCCTAATTCGATAAGTGTAGTAACTAGGGTCACACATAATTGATTAGATATAAATGTTGCTGGACTCTATCAGTGTTGAAATTCCCATGTTATTATTATCATATGAATTTTCAGTCAGTTGCATGCTAGTTCAGCCTCAGTTAGAATGTTAGTACCTTCAGTTTTTTTTAGAAATGTCAGCTGCTCAGTTTGACTATAGTCAGTTCTTGAGGTGTCAGTAATACCTCCCAGTTATCCAATCTCAGTTATTAGTTATCAGATATCAGTTAGTTTTATGGACGGTTACGACACTTCCAGATAAGCAGCTTTGGTCAGCTTTAGAAAGCCAGTAGAGTGATCTGGTCTAATAAGACTCTTAAGGTATTTCTAGATAAGTTTTCCTGACTTAGTCTTGGGCCCCAGATTCGAGATATCAGCTTAGTAGGCAATTTAGGATTATCCAGGAGGAGTAGTACTTAGCACCGAGGGGATGGGGGTTCTAGCGTAGTCAAGTTTCCAGAACTACATTGCCACCGTAGGTTACTTGGCCCATGGGCCCCAAATTTATGATCAACCAGTTAATGCCTTTATACCCTGGCAAGATATATTAGGTCCTATCGATAGGGCGTATACATCGAACTCCACATTTAGATCTGGTATCGCCCAAATTACACCTCATAATGAGATATAAAGATATTGATGTCAAATATAGAGCCCAACCAGGGTTGGAGTCGAATCCCACGAGGAATATGATGAGAACTTGAGTTAATGCATTTTGCTAATACTATCGGCTTACTTATTTCCTAGGGGGGAAGGTTTGAAACACAAAGTAATAAACAATAGTAGAGACTAGTAGATGTTTAAGTCAATTTCGGTTATATTCAACCAACAAATGACTAGGATTGTATTACCCATGACTTCATAACCACAAGGCTTTTACACTAGTGATCTATTCTGGTGTTTAACATGAAATATTGGTAAGCTAAATTCACCTAAATTGTTGGTCCCCTATCTAGATGATTATCACCACTTAACTTGGTTCATATACGGGTGTATGTTTAATTAACCCTTACACTTGATATCATATTAGCTATTCCCGGACAAGGTAGCTAAGGAAAGCTTTCAAGCTAATAAGCTATTTAAGAAAGAAACAAAAGAAAGAAAGGAATTTAAAAGACAGAAAGGAAAGAGTACAAAGAGAGATACAGAAAGGTTGAAAAGCAGGGGATAGGACAGTAATAGGATGGCATTTCCCGGGTTAGCTTGGGTGCTAATGGTATTTTTTATTTAGAATACCTAGATTAATTACAATCTTCCTTACATGAATTGGAATCTTAAGCAGCTCAATTCCGATCATCACTAGTCTGAGACGGCCCTCTGTTCAAGTACCCCTGCTTCTACTCGAGCCTCGGCAGAGCCTTTTCGATCTCATTCATATTCTAAGTAATTATAAAGGACTCTTTCATATTGCACCGATGCTGAAAAAGATTGGACTATTCCCTACCGAGCTATTAGATGATGGTTGATAGCCTCAAATATCCATTGTTAGTCCCTTTTCCCATTCACTACCCCCTTGATCCGGTAAGTAAGAATAAGGCAATTTCCTAGATTTGCAACCGTTAAGAAGAAATTAACACGAAGGGAAAAACAATACATGCATAAACCCCGTTAAAGATTCACCAAGTATTTTTACCTATATGTGTTAATTCATCATTGTTCCCACAACCCTAGTTATGGGTTTAGCTACTCATGCTTGTCTGATCACAATTACGAAATATAGAAGAAATCATAATTGCAACTTACAAAAATTCATAGAAGAAAACCACTTGAATTAATTAAATCACCAAAATCAAAGAACAAAAATCCAAG
This sequence comes from Datura stramonium, assembly GCA_018107945.1. Taxonomy (NCBI): domain Eukaryota; kingdom Viridiplantae; phylum Streptophyta; class Magnoliopsida; order Solanales; family Solanaceae; genus Datura; species Datura stramonium. The sequence continues at coordinate 261,132 of JACEIK010000024.1, read as the reverse complement.
GTTGTTTTAATCCTCCAAATTCAAGAACAAAATTATAAACTTCATTTCATGAACCTTGATGGCAGTCAGTAACACCCAAAAATACTTTTCAAAGCTGTAAAATTGCATAACTTGTAAAATAAACCTAAACAAATTATTTATAGATATGAAACAAATCCTTTCCTAAATCAACTAGAATTCTGGTGTCGGCAGGTACCATGGTCCATTGGTAGCTTCAATGGATCATTAGAGTGTCCTTTGTTCCAGTCGTTCCTTCCCTCAGACTGTCTCCTTTCAGCATCTGGCCTCAAACAACGGCTCATTTTGAGATCCTACAAGTCGTTGGTCCAGTCCGTTGTTTCTTAGCCTCTTGATCATTGTTTCTGATCCTAAAGGTACGAGTACTCAGAACGACCCGTCCTTAGAAGGTACGACCCATCCTTTCTATTGTAAGCTAGTATGATCCGTGGGTTTTAGCCGTTGCTTGGCAGTCTGCTTAACAACTTCTCTAAATTACATGCAACGGCTGTCTAGGATGGCCCATGGAAACGACCAACGGTCCATAGTTCAGCTTGTCTGAGGCATTTTTCTTTGTGTTCTGTCCTTTTTCTCAACCTTTCTTCCCACTGCCTGTTTTTACCTGCAAACTACCAAAACGTGTCATATCCACATAAATGTACCTAAAATCATGCCCATTCACAGATTTTTATGCGTCGGTAGTGCCTTAAATTCACGACACATCAACACCCTCAACTTAGAATGGTTGCATGTCCTTAGGTAAACAAAATAAAATCAACCCATGGCGACGCTTAACTAGAGGAAACCTAGAAGATGCATAATAGTCCAAACTCACAAAACATACAAAATGTTCGCTCAATTAACCTCCCTCCTACTGGGTTAAAACAGAACTCAGTGTGACAACTCAGAACTTCTCAACATGACACAATAGGATCAAAGAATGGCACCATATTATTAGTACACAACCAAGCACACAAAACTGACATTCCCCTAGGTAGCTAGAAATAAACCCATGCAATCATGCGCCCTCACCACAAAGAAGTCCCCCCGCCCTACATATATATGATCATGCCAATGTTTATCTTAGAATTGGGAAATAACTCAGTCACGCTCACAAAGAAATTCTAACTGTGCACATACTATACCATAAGCTTTCCTTTACTTTTAATACCTCGGTTTTCAGACGGTTGAACTAGGATCTATGACTTTTTTAGCTTGTAATGTAGGTACGGGGTTGGGTATGGTAAATATAGGAATAGTAACTTAACCCTCCTTGGCCCTACACTAGCTTTGGCTCCACTTAACCTCTGTTTCACTTCTCTCCCTTTTTCCTTTGCTTTCTCCTTCTTTCATTTTCTTCTTTTGCAACTATGAGTGCGGTGTTACTTCTTTCAAGTATTCATTACTTTCATTTTTTTCTTTTTGCACTTTTTCTCTTTAACCATTTTTTTATTTATTCACACTGCACCCGCTCATTCATTTTCATTACTCAATTCATTCTACCATACTCTTCTTATTCACCCATATAATAGCCACCCTCAACTTAGGCAATTTTCCTGAGTTGAGGTTCACAGTGTCCAAGGAGGGACCAGGGCCAAAACAGGTTCATTATAATCAAAGTAGAAAGGTGAATTGATTTTAACAAAAAGAAGGGTCAATTTATGCTCAAAATTGGGATCAAGCAACGAAATATTCTGAAAGTGCCTTAGGAGCAACATAGGGTTAAAACCGNTTTAACAAAAAGAAGGGTCAATTTATGCTCAAAATTGGGATCAAGGGATATTTATTTCCATTTGGTAGGTCTTTTAAGGCTAAAGTGGACTATTAATCAAAAATGGCCTATGATTCTTTTCTAATTTCCCATCCTATACCTCGGTATGACTGACTAGGAAAGTTCTAGATTGACACACACAACAGAACTAGCTATTAAACCTTACTCACACAAGCACTTGATTGCACGGCTAAGTTCTAACCACCAAGTTCATGCACAGTTTTGACATTAATTATCCTTGCGATACCTATGATTCCATACAAAGATCCATATTGGTCACGCCTCACAAAACAAGTATATTAACAAAAATGCATTTAGGAGGGGTATCATTTTCACATACATCACAAAATCAATTTATCACATGCTTTGTTTGACTGCTCTTACGCCTCCTATTTTCTTCCAGTTAACCAACAAAACCAAATAAAACAACCCTAAACATGCCAGTTCTACTAGATAAAGAAAACCTGAGGGAAAAGATATCCAGCAAGAAAAATCCTCAGGTTATATTAAAAAAACAAGTACTACCCTACCCCTATAAAATAACATGCGACATCCTCGACGTATTCAAAAAGTAAAACATGAGAATAGGGACGTACCTGGGCATCCTAAATGCTAGTGGTTTGGTCACCGAGGGCTGCAGATGCAACCCCAGAATCCTCAGCAGCTGGAGTCTCAGTCACGACTCCAGCCTGTGTAGCAGTAGCATCAGTTATGGCTTGTGCGTTCTCCGAAGCTGTCTGCATAGGAGAATTAACTATGCACCCACTCTCCTAGAGCATATCTCATACACTAGAGCTATCGGTACCTTTAACCCACTCCATTATCTCTCTCTCGTGTGCATCAGCGGTGTGTCAACTTTCCTTAAGGGTAGATTTCAATGCCTGCTTCTCCTTCTTTCGCTTTCTTCTTTCCTCATCCTCTACTCTCTCAACATCCCGCTTCTTTTTTCCTTTTTCATGCGGGGCTGGCTCGAGGTCAAAGAATTGATGAATCTCTACATCCAGGTCGTCATCTATCACTGAAAAAGCCTGCGGTGGTAAAAGTGGACTAGGTCTGGATGACAAATCTAGAACTGAGGCTCTCAACACTGCTAGCGCTCGCTCCATGGTGTCCCAATCCTGGGTCTGAGCATTTGACCAGAACTAGTTGAGGCGTACCTTAAAACCATCCAACCACATGTGTAACCCCCGTGCTGCATCTTCTATTTCTTTTTTAACCCACGACTTAACTTGCTCGAGTAACATGTCCATCTTGCACTCTGCAATTGTCAATCTCTTAGACATTTTTCTCATGTCACTCTTTAGGACCAACAAGTATCCAATGGGAATGGACTGGGATGTGCTTCCTGATGGAATAGGAGTGATCTCTGCGGCATCATCACCTTGAGTGGAAGGAAACTTCATGGTCTGCTCAACCTGGCTGGATGTGTCACCCTGCTCACCTCCTCTCGGTGTACTCTCACTCAATCTGGGTCCACCAAGTGGAACTCTAACCCTGGCCACTGGATTCAAATCATCTTTAATCAATGTTATATCTAATATCTTGATGCTTGTAATCATATGATCAATCTCTGGGAAGACAGGCACTCCAGACTCCATGCATAGCTGATAGATCAGGCTCGGGAACATAAGTGTAGTGTGTTCTTTGATCGCCCGCTCCCGAATCTATTTGGCAATAATTCGGGGAATGTTAAGCAGGTACTAAGACATAATTCATGCCACCAATGCTTCTCTATCTGTGCTCAGAACATTATAATTCACTGTAGGCATGAGGCGATGTCGAACAATGGACCACCATTACTTGGCCAAAAAAATCAGGGAAGCCTTGTAGAACGGTTTTCTACCTGTGACCCATTCTGCTCCCTCCTTATCTTTAGAAATAATATTGGCCATCCACTGAAAGTGCAACACTTTGTCCTTAGTTCTCAAGTTTTTGATCCCCTTCATTGCCTCCATTAAATAATCATATTCAGTAGTTTCGGTTGGCACTGTATAGTCACCACTCATCAAGACCCTTGTAATGGTCCTCTTCGATATGTCATTTGGGATAGCTCCTACCCTGACAGAGTCTAGCACGGGCTCCTTCTTAATGGCATTCTTTGATGGAGCCTTTTTCTCCAAGGTGTAGTAATAATTTGCGTAGAACTCATGCACCATCTCCATGCTATATTTTCTCGGAGTTTTGGCCATCCAATACATGTTGTATCCCTCGAAGAGCCTTTCGGGCTCAGGAACTTAATTTAGGGCATTGATCTGAATCTTTGGCTCCTCCTAAATACTACAGATGGGATAACCTTTTTTTATGAGATTGAGCGCTGCATAATACATATCTCTAGAACCCTGTAAAAAATATCTCTTGGAACTTTCTTCTGGTGTGGTGGCACGTTCAAGGTCCCCCACCCCCTCGTTAGACTTTTCAGCATCACTCTCCTTGTCACTGGACTCCTTTGCCTCAGTATCATCATCCCCTGACTCAATAGCATCATCATTGCCTTCCTCTGCATTACCATTTCCATCCTCTGCATTATCCACAGTAGGGTTTTCACCATCAGAGTCAGCCTCGTCACTTTCCTCATCAAACTTGGGAGGTGAGGCACTAGCCGCTGCAACTTCCTGGGCTTTGGAATTTTCCCTAGTGGTCACCACTGGAGATTCATTAGAGTTTTCAATGTTGTAGTGCACCTCCAAACCACTAGAACTGTCTGATTTTGATTCATCATGGAGCTGTCGCCTTTTTGTAATTTCCTTTCGTGCGGAAGCTTCCTGTTGTTTCTTGTTTACTAGTGAAGTCATTGTACCTATGAGACACATTGTTAGATCCACAAAAATAAGACAAGTTATCATAGTGTTTTAGCACAATAGACGACCGTCAGTATGGATTGTTGTAGGAAAGAATGTCCCATTATTGTGGTCATTGAATCATCTTCTAAAAGTGGTGTCTTCTGTAACTACCCACGAGCCAATACAACGGTCTGTCTGATTGGTCCATTGGAGGGGGTAAAGGACTTAGGTATGGGACTTCATACAATGATTAATTTAGTCAATCCATTAGGTGAACCAACGGTCCGTTGAATTAATCATTGTGAGAGACTAATCAATGAGATCCTAGGGCAGTCCCAACGACATGATCAATGAGCCGTTGTGGGGTACAATGGGTTGTTGATTGGGTCGTGCAGCCTTCCCTTACCCTGTCCTATTCCCTTCAAGCTTCAGTAAAAACCCATGTATTAGTTTAGGCATTGAATCAAAGATTTGGGGATTACTAAAACTCTACCCCCATCAAAATTTCATAACACCTATTAGATTAAGTTTTACTTCTCCATGATTAATATTTTTTTTCCAATTTCACAGAACTAGCATATGGCCATATTCCATCCTAGTAGTTAACTTCCATTATTAGGGTAATCATGAGGGGTACGAGCTTGAAAAAAATGAGGTAAACTTGATTGCTCTTTAACCCTACAGGTATCCATGACTAGAATGAGGAAGTACACATACATTTACAACATAATGTATAATAAGAAATTTGGAACTCACTTTAGCAGGTAATGATTAATTAATGCTTGTCAGCAATGGAGGAATGTCGAATGAGTAGTGCTTCTGGGGTTCTATTGTTGTTGGGAGGGAGTAATGGCCAATTATTTTCTTTGGTTTTGAATGTTCAATTTGTGGGAAGTCGGGTGTGTGGGGTTTTAATTAAAAAAAATCTGGGCAATTCGGGTGGGGCTAGTGAAAATTAATATTGGCCACGACTAGTCCAACAGGTCGTGTAAGCTAACGACGACCCATTTGTTCTTCCCGTTCTTTAGTGTTTAGAGACTTAACTGTGGAACCTACAAGCACATAGGACGGGTCGTTTGTATCCACAACTACCAATATTGTGTGTCCATAGCTATAGGAATTGGTTAGAACGGGCGACACAACGACCCGTTTGAACTATGAACGGTTCGTTAGTTCGATTCTAAAATAGGGCACTCCAGATAGTAATAACGGTTAGAAACCATGAGCCGTGCCATCTTACAATGCCCATTTTGAGACTCGTGGTTTCATACTTGAGCTGACTCATTTAGGTTTTCTTTTTCCTTAGACCTGTACACTTCAAAAACTGTGAACACTATATTTACATTAAAATTACAAATTGGGTTGTCTCCCAAGTAGCACCTAATTTAACGTCGCAGCACGACGTGGGTATTTTGATTACTCAAACATCACCAAAATACCTCCATGGGTTGCCTCCCCTGCAGCGCTTGATTTAACATCACGGTACGACGCAAGTCCCCGGGTTACTCAGATTTCACCCAGAGCACAAAGATCCACCAGCTGAATTTCTTCGCTCTTCCCTAAATATGCTTTCACCCGTTGACCATTCACTTTAAATTTCTTTCCTCCATTGTTTTCCAATTCAATATCCCCATAGGAGTATACTTGGACCATCTGAAAAGGACCCAACCATTTCGACTTCAACTTGCAGAAAACAAGCGAAGCCTAGAATTGAATAGTAACACCATATCACTCGGGCTGAACTCTCTCTTCTCAATATTCCGGTCATGCTGAATTTTCATCCTTAGCTTATAAATTTTAGAACTCTCATTGGATTTCAAACGAAATTCATCTAGCTCATTCAACTGATCATGCCTCAAGTTTGTAGCTTCGCTCCAATTCAAATTTAGCTTCTTGAGCGCCCACATAGGTTTGTGCTCAAGTTCGACTGGAAGATGACATATACAAGATAATATGGAGACATACCTATTGGAGTCTTCAATGCGGTCCAAAAAGCCCATAAAGCATCATCTAGTTTCCTAGACCAATCTTTCCGGTTAGCATTTATAGTCTTAGCTAAGATGGTCTTTATCTCCCGGTTGGAGACTTCAACTTGCCAACTAGATTGTGGATTATAGAGTGTTGCCACCCTGTGTTTGACCCCATATTTCTCCAGTAAAGTCCAAAACAACCAGTTGCAAAAGAGTGAACTCCCATCAATAATTATGGCACTGGGAGTCCCAAATCTGGCAAAAATATTCTGCTTCAAGAATGCTGTGACACTCTTCCCTTCATTATTTGGAAGTGCAATTGCCTCCACCCATTTCGAAACATAGTCCACTGCAACAAGTGTGTACTTCATCCCGTTTGAGCTCACAAATGGGCCCATGAAATCAATGCCCCAAACATCAAACAATTCAATGACAAGGATGGGAGTAAGAGGGATCTTATGCCTCCTTGATATGCCTCCTTGCCTTTGGCATGCATCACATGCCTTTGCAAAATCATGTGCATCCTGGTGAATGGTTAGCTAATAGTACCCATATTGCAGAATTTTGTGGGTTGTGCGAATCCCGTTTTGATGACCCCCAATGGGGGATGAGTGGCAGACCTCCAATATGCTCAATAGCTCCGCCTCGGGCACGTGTCTTTGAATCACCCCATCAGCACATATGCGGAATAAGTAAGGATCATCCTAGAAAAACTTCTGTACATTAGACATGAACTTCTTCCGTTGATGAAAATATAAGTTTTCCGGTACAACATCACTCACTAGATAATTAGCGAAGTCTGCAAACCATGGGATGAGATCCTATGAGGCAGCTAAAACCTTCTTGTCGGGGAATGCATCATCTATGTCAATCTCATCTCAAAGTGTTGCATCTACTTCCAATCCTTATAAGTGATCTGCCACCTGGTTTTCAGTCCCCTTCTCATCCTTTACATCGAACTCGAACTCTTGCAGCAACTGAACCCATCGAATAAACCACAACTTGGCATCCTTCTTTGCCATAAAATATCTCAGAGCTGCATGGTCTGTATGGACTATCACCTTGGTTCCAAGCAAGTACGCCCGAAACTTCACGAATGCAAATACTACATCCAACAACTCCTGTTCTTTCATGGTATAATTTTTTTGAGCTGCATTAAGAGCCTTTCTAGCATAATAAATAGGGTGGAAAATATTTTCACGCCTCTGACCCAATACAACTCCCAGCGCCACTCCGCTAGCATCACATATAACCTCGAATGTTAAAGACCAGTCAGGTGCCACTATAATCTGGACAGTGGTCAATCTTTCTTTTAAGCATTCAAACGCCTTCAGATACGCCTCATCAAAAACAAACTTCACCTCTTTCTCAAGCAGTTTACACAAAGGATGTGCAATCTTTGATAAGTCCTTGATGAATCTCCTATAAAACCCTCCATGACCCAAAAAGCTTCGAACACCTTTCACAGAAATTGGAGGTGGTAGACTAGCAATTACTTCGATCTTGGCCCTGTCCACCTCAATACCCTTACTAGAAATCTTGTGGCCTAGAACTATACCTTCTTTGACCATGAAATGGCACTTTTCCCAGTCAAGCACCAAGTTGGTCTCTTCACATCACTACAACACCTTTCTCAAATGAGCCAAACATTTATCGAATGAATCACCCACCACCGAAAAGTCATCCATAAAGACTTCAATGGTGTCCTCCACCATGTAAGAAAAATGGACATCATGCAATGATGAAAAGTGATGGGCGCATTACATAACCCGAACATCCTCTTGAAAGAAAATGTACAATATGGATGGGTGAAAGTGATTTTCTCCTGGTCTTTCGGGACTATAGATATCTGGTTGTACCCCGAATAACTATCAAGAAAACAGTACCATTCTCTGCCTACAAGTCGGTCTAGCATCTGATCCATGAATGGCATAGGAAAATAATATTTCTGAGTCCAATGGTTCAACTTCCTATAGTCCATGCATACTCTCCAATCGGTGACTGATCTGAGTGGAATGAGCTCATTGTTAGCATTTGGGACCACCGTGATTCCTTCCTTCTTTGGCACGCACTGAACTGGGCTCACCCATTTGCTGTCGGCAATAGGGTAAACCACACCCGCATCCAACTACTTTAATATCCTTCTTGACCACCTATTGCATAGGTGGATTCAATCTACGCTGATGCTCAATGCTCATAATACAATATGGCTCTAGCTAGATCTTATTTGTGCAAATATTGGATGGGATTCCAATTATGTCTGAAATGGTCCCCCCAATGACCTTTTCATATCTCTTCAAAATGGAGACCAAAGCCTCCATTTTCCATTCCTCCAAGTGAGATGATACTATGACCGGTAAAGTGTTTCCGGTCCCCAGAATTGCATAATGCAAGTGAGATGGGAGTGCTTTGAGCTCCAATACTGGAGGCTCCTCAATAGATGGCTTGGCCGGTGGGGTCACCCGATTCTTCAGATCAAGATCAATCTTCTTTGGAGCGTAAGTTTATGACCCCATACCAGCAAGTGCATTACCTATCTCCAACCCCCATGAATCTCCTCAGTAGCAACATTCATCAACACTACTGCCAAATCCACAATAGTCACTAAATCCTCAATGGGCATAATTGGAAACTTAGGTTCCACAACATCAATTACTGAGACCACACTCATGTCATTTGGTCGCTTTTGGACCAACATACATTGAATGCCACCTCCTCATTATTCAACCATAATTTCATTTGTTCAATTTCTATATCTACAAGAGCACGTCCGATGATGAGGAATGGTCGCCCCAAAATAATGGGGACCTCAAAATCAACCTCATAGTCCAGAATAAAAAAATCGGCCAGAAATATAAAGGAATCTACCTTCACTAGAACATCATAGAGAATTCGTACCGGATTTTTCATTGTGCGATCTGCCAATCAAAAGCCGCATTGTTGTTGGTGCAAATTAATGGCATTGCTAATGGAATCAAGTTAATACTAGCACCCAGATCACATATCGCCTTAGAAAATTTAAAGACTCCAATAGTTCACGGTATGGTGAAAGCTCCAGGGTCTTCCTTTTTTACTGAAAGAGAAAACGAGATGCTATTGCACTATAATGGTGCAAATTATCCACAGGTTCGAAGCTCACGGTCCTCTTTTTAATGACAAGGTCCTTCATGAATTTAGCATAGTCGAGCATCTGCTCAAGTTCCTCGATTAATGGGATGTTCACAGATAACTATTTTAGCATTGAAATGAATTTGTGATACTTCCCGTCTTCAACCTTTTTCTTTAACCTCTGTGGAAAAAGGGGAGGAGGTCTTGGAATAGGTGTGATATTTTTAGGTACCTCCTTCTCCTTCTCTTTGCCAGACCCATGCTTCTTTTCATTACTAGGAGTTCTCATATACGTGGAATCATCAACCAAAATTTGCTCCTCGGAGTCCGCAACCTTATAATCATCAATCACCATGGGCTCAACTAACTTATCAGTCACAACCGGCGTCATAGGATCAACTGTCGCCTTTTCCATTACTAGTAGTGATCGTCATGAAATAATTGTCATTTTTCGGATTTTGAACTGTATTTCTGCGAAGTGTGCCCTTCTGCCTCTGGTTCATAGCAACAGACATTTGACTAAGCTGCTGCTCAATCTGCTTAATGGCCACGACATGTGATTCCATCTTTTGGTTCATACCAGAAATATCAGCACTAGAGTTCCTTGAAATGGCCATCTGTCGCCTCCATATGCTTAAGTACCTTAGACAACATGTCTTCCACCCTTGAACCACTAGACTCTGGCTCACGGTTCCTTGGAGGAACATATTGACCGCTTTTGTCATTCTTGTACTCCTCATGCTTTTTCCAGTCTCCATTGTCTCTGTATTGGCATCAGTTGTAATTTTTATCTCTGTAGTAGTTCCGAACTTGGTTCCCCTGACCTTGACGCCAAGATTCTTGGTTAGACCCTTGGGTAATAGTCCATAAACCCACCCCTTGATCATTCAGATAATTTGCATCCTCCTCAGATTCTGATTCACCTCCATTATTTCTCGGGGCCTTGCCTTGAGAACCCACAACATTGACCTTTTCAGCCCTAGGTCCCATCAAATGCTTTGCAAGAAGCCCTATTGTGGTCTTTATCTCAACAATATCCTGATCTCGCTTTTCATCCTTACTTCTCTTTTTCACAAACATACCTCCGCATAAGTACCATCCGGAGCCTCCGACTCTCTTGCGTGCCATGTGCGGTTTGTTTTAGTGATTTTGTCAAGGACCCCAACAGCTTCAGTATAAGTGTGACTCATGAATGTTCCGATAGACACGGTATCATCCACCGCCTTGGTGTTAGAATTTAGAGACCTATAGAAGATCTCCAACAATGTATCATCTGGGATCTTATGGTTGGGCACCTTTTTAAGCTTGTTGATGAACCTCGACCATGTCTCATGAAGTGCCTCAGAATTTAATTACCTGAAGTTGTATATCTTATCTTTCATCTGCCAAGCTCTGGAATGTGGGAAGAACCTTTCAAGAAAAGCTCTTTTCAAATCCGTCCATGTAGTGGTAGAATTGTTAGGCAGTTCAACCAACCAAAGTGTTGCCTCATTCCCTAATGAAAAGGGAAATAACCTCAGTCGTATCACATCCTGACTCACTCCCGGTTGTTTGTATGCTTTGTATATACCTATGAATATAGTCAAGTGAGTATGTGCATCATCAGTTGCATGCCCCACAAGTATCCCCTTTATGTTGAGCGATTGGATCATAACACTGGTAATTTCAAACTTTTCCCCAATGGGCAAAGGGGGAGGGACAATAGCTCTAGTGGCACCAGCTTCATCAATATCAGCATCATCGTCATCATCGAAATACCGATGCCTCTGCTGATCTGGACCTCTATTGCTTCTAGCTCGCTCAGCTTCAACAGCTAGGCGTTGCTCTTCAGCAACCCTTGCTAAATCTCGATCTCTTGCCCGAGATTGTTCCTTAGCCGACATCCTAGCTGTAGCCTATTCCACTGTCTCTTTATCATGCATGTTGGCCATTCTCCTCAAATTTTGCAGTATTTGTTCATGTTTGTAATCAATTGAAACCAGGCATTTTCCTTGGCTCCTTGTACTGGGCATGCACGAACCTAAGACCTATTAAAAACAAAAACAATAAAAGAAAAATAAAAAGTAAATAAGGACCAAAGTAAAGCAAACACTATTAACAAAAGCCTAAGCCTTATTTCCCGGCAACAACGCCAAAATTTGATGTCGCCAAAATTACACCTTGTAATGAGATATAAAGCGGTCAATGCCAAATATAGAACCCAACCAGGGTTCGCGTCGAATCCCGTAAGGAGTATAATGAGAACTTGAGTTAATGTGTTTAGCTAATACTATCGGCTTACTTATTTCCTAAAAGGGAAGGTTTGAAACACAAAGTGACTCGGATTGTGTTCCTCGTGATTTCATAACCACAAGACTTTTAGACTAGTGATCTATTTCAATGTTTAGCATGCAATATTGGTAAGTTAAATTTACTAAAATGGTTGGTCCCCTATATAGATGATTATCACCACGCAACTTGTTCCGTATACGGGTGTATGCTTAATTAATCCTTACCCTTGATATCTGATTAGCTATTCCCGGACAAGGTCAAACTATTAGATGAGAGTTGATAGCCTCAAATCTCTGTTGTTAGTTCCTTTTCCCATTCGCTACCCCCTTGATCTGGTGAGTAAGAATAAGGCAGTTTCCAATGTTTGCAACCGTTAAAAAAAAATTAACACGAAGGGAAAAACAATACATGCATAAACCCCGTTCAAGATTCACTAATTATTTTTACCTATGTGTGTTAATTCATCATGGTTCCCGCAACCCTAGTTATGGGTTTAGCTACTCATACTTGTATGATCACAATCAACAAATATAGAAGAAATCATAATTGCAACTTACAGAGATTCATAGAAGAAAACCACTTGAATTGATTAAATCACCAAAATCAAAGAATAAAAATCCAAGGTTGTTTGAATCCTCCAAATTCAAGAAAAAAATTATAAACTTCATTTCTTGAACCTTGATGGTAGTCAATAACACCCAAAAATACTGTTCAAAGCTGTAAAATTGCGTAACTTGTAGAATAAACCTAAACAAATTATTTATATACATGAAACAAATCATTTACCAAGTCAACTAGGATGGTGGTGTTGGCAGGTACCGCAGTCTGTTGGTAGCTTTAATGGATTGTTAGAGTGTCAATTGTTCCAGTCGTTGCTTCCCTTAGACTTGTCTGTTTTCAGCATCTGGCCTCAAATAACGGCTCATTGTGAGATTGTTCGAGTCGTTGGTCCAATCCGTTGTTTCCTAGCCTCCTGATCATTATTTCTGAACCAAGAGGTATGAATACCCAGAATTACCCATCCTTAGAAGGTACGGCCTGTCCTGTCTGTCCGTTAGATGCAGTCTACTCTTGGTCATTCTTCTCCGATTCTTTCCATGACCAGATAGGACGGTTCATTGTAAGTTCACACGATCCATAGGAACCATCCGTCGTTTGAACTTCAGTTTGACATTCTCTCTGTATCTTCCCACGGCCGATCATAATGGTCCATTGTAAGCTAGTACGATCTGTGGGTTTCAGCTGTTGCTTGGCACTCTACTTAACAACTTCTCTGAATTACATGCAACAACTTACTAGGACGGCCTGTGATAAGGACCAACGGTCCATAGTTCAGCTCATCTGACGCATTTTTCTATGTGTTCTATCCTTTTACTCAACTTTTATTCCCCTGACCTGATTTACCTGCAAAACTACCAAAACGCGTCATATCCACATAAATGTACCTAAAGTCATGCACATTCATAGAGTTTTAAGTGTCGCTAGAGCAATAAATTCACGGCACATCAAGCTCAAGTGGTTATATGTTGGTTATAGGCTCTCCAAGTCAGTACAATCTCAGTTGTATTTAGTTTAGTTTAGCTCAGTTTAGTATCTCAGATACAGGGCAAGTCTATGACCATTAGCCAGGGTCATTATTAACCATATCAGTTATATTTAAGTTGTATCAGTTTTCAGTATTTTAGTTGGTCATTTCATGTCATTTCAGTTTAGTTGCTTGTTCTTTCATGCTTATTATATCTCTCACTTACTCACTACATTCAAAGTACTGATGCATACCTTTTATGTTGTTTCGTAACATGATAGAGGTGCAGGTTCTCAGTCCCAGCATCATGAGTAGATCCCTTTAATGATATCAACAACAGTGTCTGGTGAGTCCTCATTTTTCAAGGACGATATTTACTTTTAGTTAGTTCTTTATAGTCAGATTTTAGAGTTAGCTAGGGGCTTGTCCCAGCAACTCATCATTTAGTACATGACTTTCAGACATAGACAGAGTTATTCAGTATGATTTTTCAGATGTATTGACTCAGTTTACCAGTGTAATGATACAACATGTGTTGGCTTGGGGTCACTTGTGGATCCAAGTACCTTGTCTCGTCCAGGGTATAGACTCAGGTTGTGACAAACATGGTATTAAATCCCTAGGTTTAGAGTATCCTAGGATATCTGAAAGCCACTTCAAGTAGAGTCCTTTTCATAGGTGTGAAGTGCGCCTCACTTATGATGGGGAGGCTACAAGATGTTATTAGGAAAACTCCCTTTTGTTCATACTCCTTATCGTGTGTTTAAGTTCAATTTTAGAAACGTTCTCCTAACTCATGCTCTATTTCGTTTCGGTGAAAATATGCCTCAAGTTGATGAAATGGAAGGAGAGACGACAATGCCAACCGACCTGTCCCACCAGCTCCAGCAGCCCCTCAAGAGGATCAAGTGTCCTCAACAGAATTTAGAGAAACAATCCAGCTGCTAGTTGAGACAGTAACCAACCAAGTGAACCATCAGGTGGTTCCGGTGAACACAAACGGGTCCATAGGAGCTGCTAGGGTTCGAGACTTCACCCGAATAAACCCTCCAGCTTTTTGTGGATCCAAGTTGGGAGAGGACAGTTTGTAGAAGAAGTGTGGAGGATCACCCAAATTATGGGTGTTAGTTTTGTGGAGAGTGCTGATCTGGCTGCCTACCAGTTGAAAGGGGTGGCTCAGATTTGGTACGATCAGAGGAAGGAAGGGAGACCAGCAGGAGCAGAACCGGTAGAGTGGGAAGAGTCCACCACAATATTTCTAGACATATTCTTCCCCCGGGAGTTGAGGGAGGCTAAGGTTGCAGAGTTCATGAACTTAAAGCATGGTAACTGGACCGTGGAGGAATATGCATTATATTTCACTCGATTTTCGAGGTATGCTCAAGAGATGGTAGCCGAGCCAAGGGCTCGCATGCTTAAGTTCGTCAATAGAGTATCAAACCTGGTACTTAAGAAGCGCAGGACCGCTATTCTCATAAAGGATATTGACCTCTCCAGCCTCATTGTCTATGGCCAGAAGATTGAGGAAGAAAAGCTGAAGGATATGGAAAGGGAAAATAAGCGGGCTAGAACAGGTCAATCACACTATTGCCACTAGAGGTCCGGCGGAAGTAGCCGCCCACAAAAGTAGCAATAGAGGACTCTAGCACACACCTAAGCTGATGCCCCTACTTTTCAGTCCCGCAAGGATCGAAAGGGTTGAGCATCTGGCTCTCGGTACCAGAGTCACAGAGCTAGCAACCATTATCAAGATTTCCCTAAGTGTTGCAAGAACCATCCAGGTGATTTCTTCCATTTCAAAGAGGGTTGCTTTGGGTGTGGATAGCTAGGTCACCGGCAAAAAGAATGTCCGTCAGCAGGACGGGGGAGAAAATAGTCTACCACTTCAGCAGCCCCAACAGGCCATCCAGCTCAGCAGGGTAACAATTCAGGTACGGATAGTGGTTAGCGCCAAAACAACTTTTATGCTTTGTCATTTCATTAGCCTCAGGAGAGCTCACCTGATGTGGTCATGGGTATGTTAGGTCTCTTCCATATATGTCATACTAGATGTAGGAACCCCACTATCATTCGTGACTCGCTATGTAGCTATTCAATTTGAAATCATTCTAGAAGTCCTCTCAGAACATGGGAACGCCTGTTTCTTTAAGAAAGCTTGG
>JACEIK010000024.1:164390-205090 GCA_018107945.1 Datura stramonium | reverse complement strand
ATGTTGGTTAGCACATATCTTCACATTTATATAAAATCACATGAAATTGTATAAAATAACTTAGATAACAAGACTAATTTAAGTTATAAAGCGTATCACGGGCATGCTATTTTTGCCCGTGATCAGCAACCAAGGAAGAGCAAAGGAAAACACCAAGCTAAACTCCTTTAAAACTAAAGCTAAGTGAAGGGGATCAATTACAAGGTGCAAGTGGTGTGTTGGTGGCTGTTTTTGCTGCATTTGGCCAGTGTTGATGTGGTGAATTTGTTGCATGTTTAAAGCTATTCTAAGATACATATATGCTCCCTTTTGTTAGGGATTAGATACAAGTATAAAGGTGAGAATTCTACTACTAAAATTTCTTGGATTCATGAGTAAAAAGCTAGAAGTTAGAGGTGTATTTGGTGTGTTTGCGAACAGCTTTTACTGCATTTTGGACAGAAAAGGATCTGCGTAAGTTGAAGTCAAATACTCCTATTTTAACTTATAATTACCCCCTACAACGGGTAAGTTTTTGTAGTATTCAAACATGCAAGAATCCTAGTTTGAAACTAGAGGTTGGGCGCCAAATTTGGCTGCCATTTTTGGTGCAATTTTGCTGAAGGTTACTGCTCGTTTTTTATGGTTGTTGTAGCTTTGTGTTACTTGAAATAAACTTCATGTTGATGGGATTCGGTTACAAAGGAAGTTAGGTATTTCCTACTTCCATTCTTTCCTTAAAAGTGTGTAGAATAAGTTGTAGCATTATGCTAAAATGTTGCCTTGTGTGTTGTTGTTGTGACTGCTGCCGGTGTGATGTTTTGGGTAAATTTATTCGCTTGAAATAGCCTTGTCACTAGGTTATAAACTCAATTAATTTAAGGGGATAAGTTTTTATTTTTGAAATAAATAAATGACATAAGAAAACTCACCAAAAAAAAACGTATGTAAGGTGTCCTATCTATTATTCTTTTAAGCACGATTTGTGCATTGTAAATTGAATGAGCCAGCAACCTCTTTACAAGTCTTGAGGCAGTATGTTAAGATTCATTTAAGCATTTAAAGTTTCATGTTTTATTGAGGTTAAATTTTGAGATTATGTCTAGCCCAAGTGAGGCATTTAAAGTGGGATATCGTGTTGATTGTTGTCGTAGTTGTACATCGAGTTGGAGACCCCTCAACGTGGGCATATTTAGCTGGCCCTTACTATATGTTTATACATATATATAAANATGTGTATATATATATATGATGCTAAATGTGTTTAAAGGTTTGGTTGCTTACTGCTATTGGTGAAAGAGCCAAGATAATAACGTGTGAACGATTTTAAGCCAAGTAAAGACATCACAAGCTATCAAGGGTAAATGAGCTTATTGAATTAGGATTTCCTTGTTATGGTTGTCCTTTATCTTATGTGTATGTTATAAAATATGTCAGGCCAAGGGGAGATTTCATAATCCCTTTCCCTTAAGCCGAACGACAAACTAGCGAGTCTCCCAAATCTAATGTCCCTTTGAACACGATCTATAAATCTTATTGAAACTCTTAGGTCATCTGCAGTTTCTTATGATTTATAAAAGTTTTGAATACATGCATTTAAGTTCTATTTTGTAGCTTTACATATTATATATGCTCACATGCAGTTATGCATTACGAAGGAGGCCTATGTAGGCCACAAATTTAGTATTTGTCATTTCTATACTATATATGTTAAATTGAGCTAGTATAATCCATATCGGATCTGTTTATGATTATGACTAAGATTTATTGATTTTAACTCGGTGTGATACACCAGATGGAGATATTTTTATTTTACCCAGGTATGATACACCAGTTGGATTGATTTTACCCCAGTGTGTTACACCAGTCCGAGGCATTTTTATTTTTACTCTAGTGTGGTACACAGGCTAGATGAATTTTATATGAATTTTATGGTCAGCTAGCGACCGCCATTTCAGTTATAGTTTTTATTGTGCATTAGATGGTTCCATTTACACTTCAATATGGTTTTACTGTTAGGTTTTGATTTTCAGGATTCCGGGTTGTTGCTAGTCCTTATTTCTGGCTTAGTTATCATTGTTATCTTATATGTATACAAATTTTTTCCTTACATACTAGTACATTTTATTCGTACTGATGTCCCTTCATCTGAGGGTCCCTCTTGCAATTGTGCTGCAAGTACAGGCCGAGGTGCAGATCATCAGATGCAATAGGAGCCAGATTTCAGCGGAATAGTGGTATGCTCCTCTCTTCCTAGAGACATGTCCTAATTTTGACTATTTTGGGTATTGTGTACAACATGGGTAGGTCGGGGTCCTGTCCTGTGCATTTCATTTTGTTTACTCTGTAGAGGTTGATGTGGACTAGTTTGTATAGTAATTTTAATTGTGTAGTCGTGTTGGTTTTCCATTGCTCTGCTTAGCTTTATTACAACCTTGTCGGCTTTCCTGGTTGCTCATTCGTCATTATTGAGACCTTATGGGCCTAGTATTTATTTTTGTTGGTTGTGACAGATGGCTTGGTAGGCCTTAGTGTTACTTTTTCAGACACTATATAGACGGCTGCTCGGTCAATCATGAATCGAGAGCCAGTTGCTCCCTACCCCAGTTTTGGGGCATGACAGACTTGGTATCAGAACGAACTCATGTCCCAAGTAGTCCACAAAGTTGTGTCTAGTAGAGTCTTCCTTATGGGTATGTTATGCACCATACTTATAATCAGGAGGCTATTGGATATCTATAAATTGTTTCACTTTTACTAATAGTTCATGCGATAGAGTAAGTTCATAAGTACTACAATATGTAAATCATCTTATTGTTTCAAAGTATGCATGCGACAAGGAAGATGACTATGAGGTTGATTGGCACAGCTGTAGCAAAGGGTACTATTCGCCATCCAGTGGATTAGGGAAACAGGTCAAAGGCTTAGAGTGAGTCTCCTATCTTAGGTATTACAGTTCCTCCAGCACTGATTATAGTAATGGCAGATAGACCTCTAACTCCTCCTGCACCAGCAGTATCTAAGGGCGGTAGAATGGCATACCCTCCAGCGCCTGCGGTACCTCTGGTTGTTCCGAAAGGATAAGGTCTTGAGGGAGCTGTTCAACTGATGTCTCGTAGAGCCGCGGGTCAGGAGTGACGATTGGAGTCGAAAGAGAGACATAGAGGCGAGGCAACTGAGAGTTCTAAGGCCCATGATTTCTTGAGTTTGAGCCCTCCTATATTCACCAGATTAGACCCGAGCGAGGATCCTCAGGACTTTATTGATCAGATATATAGGGTGTTGAAGGTGATGCGAGCTACAGTGACTGAGGAAGTAGAGTTTGCGGACTTCAGACTACGTGATGTGGCTATATTGTGGTATGTGAGGCTTAGGCTCGATCCAGAGGAGCTGATGCACTGCTAGCTGAGTGGGAAAAGTTCTCTGAGGCCTTTATGCACTACTATCTACCCCGGGAGCTTCTACAGGCTCGAGCTGAGAAGTTTTTTCACCTAGAGTAGGACAGTATGAGTGTGTGTAAGTATTGTCTTTGTTTTAATTCTCTTTCTAGGTATGTTGTGCACATGGTTCAAATGATGGAGGATAGAGTTCATCGGTTCGTGTTGGGTTTGGGACTTCATATAGCTCGAGATTGTTTGGGGGTATCTATTAAAGAGCATATGGACATTGCACGAATTCTGGATTTCTCCCAAAGGGCGAAGGATTTGGTACATTAGTTATGGGATACTCGGAGATAATAGGAACAAAGGAACAGAGTTAGGACCCGTGGGTCCTTAAAGAAGGCCACAGGGTGACCCAGGGGCTCAGTCATCAACGCAGTCAGTTAGGCATGTAGGGAGTGCTCCACCTCAATTACAGGGACTGAGAAGAGACCAGGGCACAACTCTATTTAACTCTCGACGACAGGAGTAGGAGAGGTAGAGGAGACCACTATTTCCACCTTATCCTCAGTGTGGGAGATCTCATTCAAGTCAGTGCCATTAGGGGCAGAATGTATTCTATCATTGTGGGAAGCCAGGGCACTTTATGAGGGATTGTTTATATTGGGGTCGAGGCGATTTACCTATTCAAAGCAATTTGCGCGAAGGGCTCTCTTTAACAGAATACATAATTTCTTGCTACGGAGCCCGTAAAGGAGTTGTGGATACTGCTGTACGAACATCAAACGCTGGATATCTCACTCGCAGACTTATTGAAGTAGTTCAACACATTGTTGTACGTCGAACGGAATGTGGCACCGCCCGAGGTATTTCTGTGAGTCCTCGGAATGGGATGACGCCGGAAAGGATTTTTAGTCAAACATTAATTGGCCGTGTATTAGCAGATGATATATACATGGGTCTACGATGTATTGCCACTAGAAATCAAGACATTGGCATTGGATCAGGCGTGATCGGCGGTTGCTTCATTATCCTTCATTCAATCTCCCAGACCTGATACTCAGTTGGTAGGAGTCCATGGAAGAGTCAGAAGGAGAGAGGCTTCTGGTTCTAGGGCAACCCAGAATTGATTTTATGCTTTGGGCGGTCGGCTACAAACCTACCGATCTAATATGGCCACTGGGACTTCTTCATAAGCTAACTCCTCAGTAATCTGGACGTCCTCAACTCGCACAACTCGGGATGGATCCCCCATGCACTTCCGTAGAATTGACACATGAAAGACCGGGTGAATGGATTCCAACTCTAAAGGCAAATCTAGCTCATATGCCACCTGGCCTACTCTTCGGAGTATTTGATATGGCCCAATAAAACTTGGGCTTAGCTTACCCTTCATTGGCGAGACATTCAGAAACACCCAGTCATCTACATTGAACTCCATCTTTCTACATCGTACATCAGCGTAAGATTTATGGCGGCTTTGAGCTGTCAACATGCGTTCTCTAATGAGCTTCACTTTCTCCTCTGACTGATGGATCAGGTCTAGTCAAATTAACTCTGATTCTCTGACTTTGAACCAACCAACTGGATATCTTCACTTCTGCCCGTATAAGGCTTCATAAGATGCCATCTGGATTGTTGAATGATAACTGTTATTATAGGAGAATTCGATAAGGGGTAAATGTTCATCCCAACTTCTCCCAAAGTCTAGCACACACGCCTGTATCATATCCTCAAGCATTTGAATTGTACGTTCTTCCTGTCCATCTGTCTGAGGATGAAATGTTGTACTCAAATTAACTTGTGTTCCCAAACCCCTCTGGAAAGACTGCCAGAACCTAGTTGTGAATTATGCTCCTCTATCATAAATAATAGACACTGGGACACCATGTAATCTAACTATTTCCCTTACGTAAAGCTCGACAAATTCTCAACTGATAAAGTGGTCTTGACTGGCAGAAAATGAGCCGACTTCGTCAATCTGTCAACAATCACCTGATGGAATCAAATATGTGTCTGGTACGGGGTACCCTATTACAAAATCCATATTAACAGCCTCCCATTTTCAGATGGGCACTGCTATCTCCTGTGTCAATCTGCCGGGTTTTTGATGTTCTGCTTTCACCTGCTAGCAATTAGGTTATTGTGCTACAAACTCTGCTACACTTTTCTTCATTCCCCGCCACCAGTAAATCTCTTTAATGTCATGATACATCTTTGTTGAACCTGGGTGCAAAGAATAACGGGAGTAATGTACCTCTGCCATGATCTGATAGCGAAGTTATGCCACATCTGGAATGCAGAGGCGACCCCTACATCATAAAATTCTGTCTCTGGTTACCTCAAAAGCTGATACTTCCCCCTATTGTATCTTATCTCTGAGTTGTGCTAACTGAGGATCTTCATATTGCCACTTTTTTACCTCCACTATGAGGGATGATACTGCTGTATTCTGAATCACTGCCCCATTGTCACCTAAATCTATTACTCGGACGGCTAAGCTGGCTAACCGGTGCAACTCCCGAGCCATTTCCCACTACTCCTGCCTTAGGTATGCCAAAATCCCCATGGATCTACGGTTGAGGGCATCGGCCACAATATTTTCTTTCCCTTGATGATACAAAATATTCACATCATAGTCCTTTAGAAATTATAACTAGCGACGTTGCCGTAGATTCAATTCCTCTTTGTAAAGATATATTGGAGGCTCTTATGATTAGTAAATATGTCCATGTGCACCCCATACAAGTAATGTCTCCATATTTTTAAGCATGAACCACCGCAGCCAACTCTAGGTCATGGGTGGGTAGTTCTTTTCATGTTTTCTTAGTTGTCTGAAGCATAAGAACTTACCTTACCATGTGGCATCAAGACACCCCCTAATCCGACACCTGAAGCATCACAATATACTGCATAACCCTCTGAACCTTTTTGAAAAGCTAGGACTGGTGCTGATATCAATCTATTTTTCAACTCTTGGAAACTCTGTTCACACGCCTCAGTCCAAAGAAATTTAGCTGCTTTCTGAGTTAACTTGGTCAGAGGTGCTGCTAAAGTAGAAAACCCCTCAACAAACATTTTGTAATATCCAACTAACCCCAGGAAACTACGTACCTCAGTTGGAGTTGTAGGCCCGGGCCATATCTTTACTACCTCAATCTTCTATGAATCTGCCTGAATACCAGCATATGATACAACATGACCCAATAAGTCTACCGAATTCAACCAGAACTCACATTTAGAAAATTTCGCATATAAGTGATGATCTCTAAGAACCTGGAGCACTATTCGCAAATGATCTCAGTGATCCACTTTTGTACAAGAATACACTAGGATGTCATTAATAAACACAATCACAAAAAAGTCTAGATACGGCCGGAAGATGTTATTCATCAGGTCAATAAACACTGCAAGAGCATTCGTCAGCTCGAAAGATTTGACTAAGAATTCAAAATGTCCATACTTGGTCCTGAAGGATATTTTCAGGATATCTTTCTTCCGAACCCGAAACTGGTGGTACCCAGACCTTAAATTGATTTTTGAGAAATACTTTGCCCCCTGTAACTGTCGACAAGTCATCTATTCTAGGAAGAAGGTATTTGTTCTTAATAGTGAGTTTATTTAACTACCGGTAGTCTATACATGTGGAGGGATCCATCCTTCTTTCTCACAAATAGGACTGGCGCACCCCACGGTGAAGTACTCGGCCTGATGAAGCCCTTATCTAGAAGATCTTTCAACTGTTCTTTCAATTTTGTAAGCTTGGTAGGAGTCATTCAGTACGGAGGAATGGAAATTGGCTGAGTGCCTGGTAGTAGATCGATGGCAAAATCAATTTCCCGTTCAGGGGGAATACCAGGAAGTTCATCTGGGAAGACATCTGGAAATTCATTGACTATTTGGATGACTGAAGAGTCGGGGGTTCTACTTGCAGATCCTGAACTCTGATAATGTGGTAAATAAACTCTTTGCTATCAATTTCTTTTCCCAAAGATAGGATATAAACCTACCTTTCGGCGTAGCTGCATTGCCTTTTCACTCTCATATCACCTCCCCGGGAAAGTGGAATCGGACTATCATGGTCCAACATTCTACATTGGCACAATAGGGTGCTAGCCAATCTATATCCATGATTTCATCAATATCAATCATGTCTCGTTCCACTAGATATGCAAAAGTATGGCGACCCACAACCTCTACTGTACAGCCTTGGTAAATCCTTTTAGCTATAATAGAATCGCCAACATGAGTGGATACTAAAAAGGGTCGCTAAAGCAATTATGGCGTGATACCGAACTTTCGGGCCACTAATGCATGACATAAGACAAAGTGTAGCTTGGGTCTATCAAATCATAAACAGAATGAGAGAAAATGTCCAGCATACCTATCACAACATTCGGTGACGACTCTGACTCCTATCATCCTAGTAGAGCATAAGTGCGATCCAGACTAGTGCCTGAGCTGGATGCCCCTTATCTGCCACGGCCTCTGTCGGCTGAAAATGAGGGTCTATGACCTATTGGAGGTACTGGGGCACATGACCCTGCTGGAGATCTATCCTGTCAGTCCATACCACTCTGACCCTTGGCTGGACAGTCTTTCATCATGTGACCTTCTTATCCACAAGTATAGCACATCATAGAACCATACCTACAAGCTCCAAGATGACGACGACTGCAAATAGGGCAAGGTGGCACAGTGAGTCTACTCTTTTTTGACCCTCTCTACTGTTGTGAACTCGATGGTCGTGAACTCTCGGCGGGTCCTGCCTGCCCCCGACGACCAGGTGTGCCACCCTGCTGCTACTGTGGAGGTGGGGGTATGGGTTGTCTATCTGACAGTCGTGGCCTGGGTCCGCCCGGAGATTCTACCTGAGTATCACTAGGTGTAGCCTTGTGGTGCTGCTCTTGGCTTCCCCTTTCTACCCTTCGCTGTCGCTGCCTGATCCCTTCTATGTTCTGAGAAAATGCCTGGATACGGGAGATATCCATGTCCTCTCGCAGAGTAGCCCTAACACAAGTCTCCACATACTCTAGAAGCATCCCCATAATGAACCAATGCACCCTGGATGGCATGTTGTCAACAAAAGCTGGTGCATATCTGGCCAAGGAGTCAAATCTCATAACATACTCCTGAACACTCATCGAGCCCTACTCCAGGTGTAAGAATTGATCAACTTAGGATTTTCGGATTTCTCGTGGCAAATAATGATCCAGGAAGTCCTCTACAAAGCTGGACCAAGTAAGAGGGGGACCATCTCTACCTCGGGACCTATACCAACTCTTGTACCATAATATTGCTATGTCCAATAGCTGAAATACCGCAAACTCAACCGACTCCATTGGAGTGGCATGCATTAACTTGAAGATCCGCTGCAACTGGTCCAAAAAGTCTTGAAAGTCCTCGTCTCGATCAGTCCCTATAAAATATGGGGGACTCAGAGCAAGGAACTCTAGGACCCTCAAACTACCCGGTCCTACCGAAGACTCAGCAACCACGGATTCCACAGGCTGTCGCTGCGCAACCATCATCTGAACCATCATGAAAATAACACTCCTGACATCCTTGTTTCAGGGCACTGAAATAGAAACTGCTGGAGGTGGTGCCGACATATCTGCCACTCTGGACAACTCCTGGCATGGCGTAGAATGCTGGGGAGACCGAGATGAAGGCTCCCAGCTGCCCTCAGGTTGGCTTGGCTTGGACGGGGGCACCCTTCTAGTGCTCTCTCCTGCTGCAACACCTAGCCTCTTGCTTATCGTGGTATTCCACGGATCTGACATTTCTCTATAAATGAAGGAATGTGGTAATCTTAGGAACTCAATCTTATACTGTACAGCTCTATAGCATCATTAGAAAAGAAAGAAGAGTAACAATCCTATCATGCCTCGCAGCCTCCTGCCTATAGAATGTGGTGCACAACACATCCATAGACAAGACTCCACGTAGCACAACATGTAGACTCCCTGGTATACGACCTTCTCTGATACCAAGTTTGTCATGCCCCACCTTGGGAGGCATGACAGGAACTTGGTGCCCTACTAGGATCTTAACTGATTTAACTAAGCCTGTGAACTCCTAGTGCAGGCTTACTCCTCAAATCAAGAAAACAATGGGCTATATCTCGGTTGTAAACACAACCTCTAGCCGACAAGGCCTTATAGCCACCTGTAAAGGAATACAGCTAACCAGAAACAGGCAATAACAGGGAATCCTATGTGGGCCGACAAGAGCACCATAATTTCTAGTTATGACTAGAATGTAAATCATGCAACTATAATTGTTCTATAGCCGACAAGGCCACTATAAGATTACTAAATAGGGCCTCACACGACCGCCACATGAAATAAAACATACATAGGCTCCACATGGCCAACAACAAACTATCCACATGGAAACTGAAATAATCTGCAAGCCTCTAGGAGTAATATAATGGGCGGGGCTACCCAAAACTGTATAATCAAAAGAGTAAACCTTATAATTGTTAGCTCTGGAAGAAAGGAGTTGACTGTACTTCTAGATCTAGATGAAACTATGAAGGTCCTAGTCTGTACCTATCCATACCTGCAGGCAAGTAATGCAGCACCCCAAGGATGGGCATCAGTACAATATGTACTGAATATGTAAGGCAACAACTGAAACGGTCTGAATAAAACTTAAAATAAAGCTGAAAGTAACTGAGTGAAAGAGATGGGAATATAACCTAAATACTTACCTTCTTGCTATCTAATCTACCAATAAATTGTGCAAACAAGAACCTTACCTAGCCCCCATAAGCCGGAAGGTACAACAAACACAAAATAACCCAATCGGGGCCCTCATAAGCCCTGGTGGGTACACTTCAATCTATATACCCCTAACAAGGTCATATTGAGTCATATAATAACTATATCTATCCTACCAGTCCCCTGGGTCCTACAATTGAGCCCGCTCGGCCCCTGAACTATAGCTGTGTCTGAGTCCAGTGGACTCCTGCTGTCTGTACCCCGAGTACCGAACTCGATGGGGTGTGCCGATATGGCATAAAAGTAGTCCATCCATGGAATGGACTTTATGAGGACCTCGGACGTTATTTTCTTCCCTTGCGGACGGCATACCGCTCCTCGAAGAGACGTCATCTAGCCCCTCGCGGGCGTCGACACAACTAGTAACCCTGGGTTTGTTATGGAAGGCTATACAGCGCATAGTCAATCCTAAACTAAACATGGAATACTGGTCTCAGCCAATTACAACAGCTAATCATAATAAATATGCTTACAGTATTCTTACCGGGATTCAAACTGAGTTATGATACTGAAGAAAATAACTTATCGAAGGGATTCGCCTTAACATACCTCGATCATCGATTTCTGATCAACTGATGAGTTCAGATTCTTATTCAATAGCCTTTCTAAATTGAAATCGTATGACTGAGAGAATAAGACTAATTTCAGTACTAAAATCGGCAAAAATGATAACTTTTAATACTAATATTGACTATAATTCAACTGAATGAAACGCAGTCGAAAAGGTATAATTTCTCGAGAGTTCAGAAGGGAGAAATGCTTACTTAAAGCCTGTGATCTATTAAAAAATCAGTTTGGAGCAATTCTAACAACTTTAGCTCGGTGAGGTTCTGATTTGCCAGGCGTATTTCGTGAAATTAACTCTATAGTAACGCTCCCTGTAGCCTTAAACTTCGATACCCAAAGTTAATTTGAATTTCGATGACGTTTTGTAGCGTAAACGGGCAAAAATTAATTGATTTCGTGGTGCTCTCTTCTCTCAAGCCGTATGTGAGATTTTGAAAATAAATGAAATGAAATAAGGTACTTTATATATATAGGAGGGCCGGTGGGAAGGGGGCGTCCCGTGCCTCTCAAGGCACCACAACGCCCGACACCTCGCACCTCTCAAGGCGCTAGTGGCCTGGCGCACCGCGCTAGCTGGTGTCCTGTCGTCTTACGCATCGCGTTGGCCCTGCAGGGGCTGGCCTCACTCGATTCGACCTCCAAGGTTTCTCTACACATGTCGTACTCTCTTTATCTACCTCAAATCCACATGTACGCTTTTTAATCACCAATTTTTAGGGGGTGTAACAGGTATGTTCAGATTATTTAGGACCTCCCTTGTGAGCTTCCCCTTCCCCCAAGGGGCCTTCAGCTTGATGTATATATCTTGGTAGCGTCCTTAGCCTTGGCAAGGCTTTAGACAACTCTGTCTACTTGAATGTGATAGTCGGGACCACGTAAGCTCTATTGTGGTAATGTAAGTTATATGAAGAGTCTCCCATTGTTCCTATTGATTTCAGTTATGCATGTTCGTTAGTCATGATATTATGTTTTCAGTAGGTTTGACCCAATGTTCAGTTTTACTTATGATTATCAGTTTTCAGCTTTGGGTCATTTGTTTCAGTTATGTTCAGATCATGATTTCAGAAAATAGCATGCAACCCCCTACTTTCAGAATTTTATCTTGATTATGTTTTTATGATATGCATTATTTATGATTTTACTTACTTAGTGGTTTTACTTACCTTACATACTCGGTACATTCCATGTACTAACCGCATACTCTATGTTGTATCGTTTAATTAAACAGCTCAGATATTTAGGCTAAATATCGTCAGTAGCCAAACCTACAGCTTTAGCACTTATCAGCCAGAGTGGTGAGTCCTCATCTTTTGAGGGCGCTTCCTTTCAGTTTTATCTAGTACTTTTAGTTTCATACTTTAGTGAGTTAGTTGAGGTCGTGTCCCATCAACCCGTCAGTATTAGAAGATTTTAATACATAGCATGTAATCGGCTTCGATCTTGAGTTATGTATTCCGACATTATGAGATTATCAGACTTCCACTATATTAATTATGTTGATCTTCCTCTTTATTATGATTGAGTTAGATGTTATGTTCATGCCATGGGTAAACTTGGAGCATCTTGGGGTTCCTTGTCCCATGTCTCGATAGGGGCCTATGTTCGTGTCGTGACAATTAGCCTTGACCGGATGATAAAGAATACTCATGTCGTAGTCCTTGAGCAGCTCTAACCATCTCCTTTGTCGCAAATTCAAGCCCTTCAGGGTAAACACATACTGTAGACTCTTGTGGTACGTAAACATATCTACATGCAGTACATACAAGTAGGTCCCCAAATATTCAATATGAACACCACTGCTTCCAATTCTAGGTCATGCGTCGGATAATTCTTCTCATGAGTCTTAATCTATCTAGAGGCATACGCAATGACCTTGCCATGCTGAATCAACACACATCCAAGAAAAGCCCAAGAGGCATCAAAATACACCACGAATCCATCCGTACCCTCAGGTAGGGTCAATACTGGGGCTGAAGTGACTCGAGCCTTCAACTCCAGAAAACTCTTCTCACAGGCCTCCGACCACTGAAATTTGAATTTCTTCTAGGTCAACTTGGTCAATGGTGCTACTATGGATGAAAATCCTTCAACAAACCTCTTGTATTAGCCAGATAAACCCAATAAGCTTCTGATCTACGAAGGATTAACCGGTCTAGGCTAATTTCTTGTAGCTTCTATCTTCTGAGAGTCCACCTGCACATACTCTCTTGACACCACATGGCCTAGATTCTACTAAGTTCAACCAAAACTCATAGTTTCTAAATTTATTAAACAACTGGCGATTCTTGAGAGTCTGTAGCACCACCCTCAAATGAGCAGCATACACCTCCTTGCTCTGAGAGTTTATGAGAATGTCATTGATGAAGACAATCATGAACATGTCCAAATATGGTTTGAACACCCTTTTCATCTAATCCATAAAAGCTGCAGGAGCATTCGTTAGTCCAAACAATATAACTACAAACTCATAGGGACCATACCGAGTCCGGATAGCTGTTTTCGGAATGTCACTCTCCCTAACATTGAGCTGATGATATTCGGATCTGAGGTCTATCTTTGAGAAGCACCTAGCACCCTGAAGTTGGTCAAA
Organism: Datura stramonium; assembly: GCA_018107945.1. Lineage (NCBI taxonomy): Eukaryota > Viridiplantae > Streptophyta > Magnoliopsida > Solanales > Solanaceae > Datura > Datura stramonium. Next base: position 191,789 of record JACEIK010000024.1, on the reverse strand, counting down.
CAAGTCATTAGTTCTGGGGAGGGGATACTTGTTCTTGATTGTAATCTTGTTCAACTGCCGATAGTCAATGCACATACGAAGAGACCCATCCTTCTTTCGAACAAAGAGAATTGGTGCACCCCATACGAGCTTGCTAGGTCTGATGAAGCCCTTATCTAGAAGATCCTTCGTTTCTCTTTCAACTCCTTTTGCTCAGTTGGATCCATTCTATAAGGAGGAATAGATGTAGGTTGTGTTTCAAGAAGAAGGTTAATACCAAAATCTATCTCCCCTTCAGAAGGGACTCCTGGTAGATCATCTAGGAAAACCTATAGATACTCAGATACTATAAGGACAAACTGAAGAGTCGTCAGGAAGTGGCATCCTTAACCCAAACTAGATAGTACATGAAACCTTGAAAATCATCTTTCTAGCCTTAAGATAGGAAACAACGCGACCTACAGGCATAGGCGAACTACCCTTCCATTCTAGGACTGGCTCACATGAAAGCAGGAACTCTACCATACAAGTTCTACAATTCACTGAGGCATAACATGCCTGTAACCAATCCATACCAAAGATAACATCAAAATCAGTAATGTATAACTCCACCAAATTGGCTGAGGTGACTTCTTGAAGAATTGTAATCAGGTAATTTCGGTATACCCATCAAGCTGTAACTGAGTCACCAAATGGAGTAGAAACTGAGAAGGGTGCTGATAGGATTTTGGGACTGACTCCAAAACTAATAGCAACATAAGGAGTCATAAAAGATAAAGTAGCCCCTGGATCTAACAATGCATACACATCAAGATGAAATACTCGTAACATACCGGTGACCACATCTGGAGAGACCTTCTACTCCTGACAAGATGAGAGGGAATAAAATCTGTTTTAATACTGAACACCACCTATACTAGTGGATGCACCCTGTTGAGCCAAGCATGCTGGTTGAGCTGCTGAACTGGTGGCTGGGTCACGACCTCTAGCATTGCCTCGTTTGGCTGCAGGGCAATCTTTGAGCATGTGTCTGGGCTTCCCATACCCAAAACACATACTTGAACCTGGTAAGAACTCCCCGGTTTGCCTCCTACCACACCTACCACAAATTGGAATGTTCGGCTCTATTGACATGCTCCCTGACCTCGAGAGCCTGATTTCTTTCCCCTCTAATCATGCCTCAATCTAGATAGCACACTAGTTGATGACAGCGTTGGGGCTAATAATCTCTAGTGGGACTGCTGATGATATCCGCCACTAGACCTTTGCTAGGAGAACCCAAAACTACCTGTCCTAGCCCTCTAGGCCTTTCTCTCCCTTTCCTTCATCTGATCAGCCTCAATATGATTGGCGTATATAACCAATAGAGAGAAATCTAAATCACTATTCAGCAATACAGTCCTACACTCCTTGACCAGCATATCTGACACTCCATACACAAAAAATTTTCATATGAGCTCTTTGATCTGCAACCATCTCCGGCGCATACTTGGAAATCCGGGTGAATTCCAAGGCATACTCTTACACAGTCCTATTGTTTTGCCTCAAGTTGATGAACTCCGCCACCTTTGCCTTCCTCAACTCCTAGGGAAGAATCTATCTAAGAAGGCAATCATGAACTCATCCCAGCTCACGGGAATTGTTCTCACTGCTCTATCATCCCTCCACTAACAATACCAAATATAAGCAACCCCTTTCAGCTTATAAGAGGCTAAGTCAACGCTCTCTTCTTTTTTCACCCCGATAATGTGGTTGATGTTCTGTATCTCCTCAAGGAACTCATGTAGGTCCTCATCCACTTTTGACCCAAGGAACTCAGGTGGATTCATCCTAAGAAAGTCCCTAACTCGAGTTGCCACTGAGTTCCCATTTTGAAGGACATGGGCCACTGGCTGCTAGTTGACCTGAGCAGTCAGGGCGTCTACCAATATCTGAAAAGCCACTCTAAACTCGGCATGAGAGACCTGCTCAGGCAATGGACTTGTTGGTGCTAGCGGGGCTTGCTGTTGCCCATCTCCATTACCATCTTCATGGCCATTTCCATTTCCGTTTCTTGTACCATTTACTAGGCGGCGAGGCATGATTTTGCTAACTCTTATAGCATGAGTTAGAAGGATAGAGAGATACTTCATCGCATGACATAGATCATGAAAGAAGGAAAATTTCCTAAAATGTCTTGTAGCCTCTCCCCCAAAAGTATGGCGCGCTTCACACCCATGGAAAAGACTCTACTCAATGCGGATTTCAGACAGCTAGGAAACTCTACACCTCTGCTCTAAAACCAATTTTGTCATGACCTGAGCTGGGATTCCAGATCGAGACACGGGACCTACCACGAATGGCTCCAAGTTCGACCAAGGTCATGAATATAATAATTGAAGCACATACATCGAGCGAAAGGTGATAACTAAAACATGAGTAAGCGAAAGTCTGAATACATTGCAACCATACAGAGTCTACATTGACAACGCTGAAATTCTACATATTGTCTGATAAGCCCCTAACATATCTGAAGAGCTGATGGGACAACACCCCCAACTAGCTCACTGAAGTAGGAAAACTGAATAACGTAACTCAACATTAATTTGAAGGTCCTCATATAATGAGGAATAACCATCCAGAGAAACTAAACTAAACTACGGAAAACTGGCTAGCTGTGGAGCTAAGTCTGATCGTCTGAACTTGTATCATGAAACGATACAACATAGAGTATGCGGTTAGTACTTGGAATATACTGAGTATGTAAGGTAAGTAAAACATTCTGAGTAAGTATGAACTGAAATCATGCATATAAACATAAATCATAAGATCATGAGAGTAAGGACTGCATGTTGATATCTGAAAACATGTATAGTCATAAATTGAATCTCATATTTTAATCGAATGATCCAAAGAGGAAAATAGAATCAAATTTCTGGCCATAATTGTAATCATTATTAAAAGTTTACAAACTGATCATTGGGTCAAACCTGCTGAAAACATAATATCATAAGTCATAAATATACATAACTAAAATCTTGAGGAACATTGGGAGACTCATCACAATTGACACTATCACGATAGCTCTTAAGTGATGCCCCAACTATCACACTCAAGTGGCCAGAGCCGTCTAAAACTTTGCCAAGGCTAAGGATGCTACAATGATATCGATATCAAGTTGAAGGCCCCTTGGGGGCAGTGAAAACTCACAAGGGAGTTCCCAAGTAAATATATAAACCTACGTTGGGCTGTAGTTTTGAGACCCAGGTTTTACATGAACCCCTAGCCTACTCAATGCTAGAAACTACTCCCAAAAATATGGCAGGTGCTCGCAATCGTTTTACAATAAAGTTGAAACCATCATTTTTCAACGAAGCTGATAATATAATTACATGCATAGTCCGAAATCTGAATATGGGGAGTATAGGCTCCTAACATACCATAAGATGAATATATGGAGTATCACTCTGAACCAAATGGTAAGATGATATTATAAAACCGAACTAAATCATGAAAACATGCTTAACTTGTGTAGGCTTGCCCAAACTTTAAAATCGTACATACTTGAGATAGGCTTTATAAGTAAAATCATGAATTCATACATGAGTAATTTGTAAACATACAATCATGTTAGATATCTCATCATACTTGAAATAATAAATCATAAACTGGACTTTTCATGAACTTGCATAATTGGGAATAATTTCATAAAACTTGAAATCATGAATTTATAATCAAAATAGATATAAAATCTTCCCATGAATCTTAAAACATACTTTGAGACATGAATGAGATTAACCCATAAACAAATCATAGAGAACTTCATGAAATTGGGGTAAAACCCCATAGGATCATCAACTTGAATTAAGACTTGAATTCATGACATTGAGTATAGATACGAGCATGAGAGTGAAAGAAAACTCCCATATAGATGGCCCCACATACCTGGGTAAACAAAATCTACACTTGTCTTTGAAAGCCCAAGAGATTTGGAGAAGAAATTGAAGGATTTAAGCTTGATCTTCGAAGGAGAAATACTAATCTTGCATTCATGGTAGTTGATTGAATTCGAATAAGTTAAACTCCTATAAAACCCTCTTTTTAGAACTTAAAATGTCATAGCGTAGGGTTAGGAGATTAGGGTTTATCATGAGCTTGTAGGAAAACTGATCCTGCCAGCTAGCATGCCTAGTACCATGAGTCGTACAATCCTGCTACGGCCTGTGATATCATCCCGTAATGACCAAGTCAAAAACCTCCAATCCTCTAAATATTTCCATGAATCCTACTTCAACCCTTAACAAGCTATCACGACTCGTAACAACACTCATACAACCAACATATGAAAAATGTCAAGTACTTGTTATGATCTGTACCACTAGTCATACCCACACACTATGACTCATAGTGGGGAATTGTGGTCTAGGGAAAGAAATCTCAAAACTGAACCACAGGTCATCCTATGACTTGTATGTTGAGTCGTACTGAAGTAATTCTCTAACTTTTCCTTTTGATCACATTCCCAATCTCGGGTCTAGTCATAGGAACATTTGGGGTGTTATAGAGTTGTAGTTGCATGAGTGCATAAATAACTTGGTTTGAATGAAAAAAGGGGGTCAAAAGATGATTGTGGTTTATTTGCAAGTTTGGTTATGTTTGTTGTAGTTCTCTAGTTTACTTTCTAGTTAAGCGTCGTTTTATAGTTTTGTTTTCTTGAGGACATGCAAAAATCTAAAGTTGAGCGTGTTGATATGTTGTGGGTTTACAACACTTTGAACGCTTAAAATGAGGTAATAAGTATGGATTTAGGTGTGTTTAAATGGATATGATGCACTTTTACTTTGTTTTCTGGGAAATTAGGTGTTGGAGTTGAAATGTGCAAAAGCAGTAAAAATATGCAGAAAAAGGGCTAAGTACGTACCATCCTAGTACGAGCTGTACTGAGAATTGTGGAAAAGTCTAGAAGATGTGTTGAACCAAAGAGTAAAAGTAAGACCCTTGGTACGAGTCGTACCATCTTGGTACGACCCTTACCAAGGCAGTCGTGATAAAGTTCTGAGGAAATTCCACTGAGTTAGTCTCCTGGTATGGTAGAAACCACGAATCGTGTTATCTACCTACTACCCATACAAAGGAATCATGGTAAACTACAGAAGAATTGAATAATGGTAGATCTCAAGGTATGAAAAGAAGTCATGAGTCATAGGATGAAGGTACAAGTTTGACCAAGTCACTCGTGAAAAGATTCTGAGGTTGCCAGGAATCTAGGTTGAAACCATTACAAGATAGTACAACTCGTAGGTTTACGGTATGAGTTGTACCAGTTTCCAAAACTTAGCCAAAATCAGAAGAGCTAGCTGATGTACGAGTGAAGGTATGACTCGTACAATCATGGTACGGGTCGTAAGTGATGTCGGCGACAGTTTAGCGTTTCTGTGTTAATTTAGAATTTTTTAAAATTATTTATATAAATACTTTTCTAGGTTACATTTGTTAGGAGAGGAATAGAATATGATTCTTGGGAGAAGTATTTGACTTTTTGGATTATTGAGAACAACTTTTGGAGATTGATTTTATCATTGTTCTTCATTAATTCTTGCAATAACCAAGTGGGTCCAATCATCTTTGTAAGTTTTAAATTATTTGTTTGTCTATTAATGCTATTTGTTTGCTTACAATCATAAGAGGTTACAACCTCTACAACTATGGTTTTGGGAGCCATAGTGAATTAACAAACTAGGGTTTGCACAAAGTGATTATACACCAATGATAATGTTTATTTTGTATTCTCTTCATCTTAAACATTTCTTAATAGAGCGCAACATTAAGACTTGCCTAAATTCCCTACTTGATTGAATCTAGAGAGGTAGAGATTAGAAAAGAGAATAACAATAAAGCCTTGAAATTTATGGTTCATTGTATGAATTGAGCTGCGGTCACAGGATAGTTAATTTGGAACAAGTTGATAAAGGTTAAAGTGAAATAACTCAAGAGACCTAACCTGGTAATTGAGTATAGCTATCCAATAGGTATGAAATAGTCATTTGGATGAATCCATCTTATCAATTCTACAAGCTAGGTATTATGATAGATCACTGGTGTAAAACCCGAAGTAGTTATGAATCAATAGAGACACTTCCCTAGTTAATTGTATAATCTTGATAACAATTCAACTGTCAATATTATTATGTGTTTGCGTCTTTATAAAACTCCCTTTTTAGGAAATAACATATTTAAAAGCTTAAATACTAGCATTATTCTATATCTTGACCATATTTCATGTGGGATCAACCCCAACCTAGTTGGGTTTTTTATTGACAACATCCACATCATACTTTTACAGAAGTATGATTTGAGCGTTACTAATACACCATTGGAGGACACCTCAGTGTCTCTAGTTTTCTAAACGCAATTGATGTTAGTCATTATATCCAACAAAGCTTGTGCAACTATGAACATCTGGTCCATAAGCGAACCACTAGTAAGATTATTAGCCACCAATTTAATTATTGAATCAAGGGACTGGTATTTGAATTAGTACCCCATCTGGAAATCCGTGATTTGGGAAAATGGCTACTTTCCTTTTAAACCTTAGTCACACCTCATGAATAGGTTCTCCCAAGAGTTTCCAGAAGTTCGTGATCTCATAACAAAGTTGAAGCGTTCGAGAGTGTGGAAAAACTCTATTAAGACATGCTTCAGTCAACTCATTCCAAGATGTGATGGATTCGGGAGGCAACTCCACCAACCATGTCTTAGCATCTCCCTTCAAAGAGAAATGGAATAACCTCAAGAGGATTGACTCATAGCTAATGTTGGATATGTTAAATCATTTACGAATTTCAATGAAATTCCGAAGATGCTGATTAGCACCTTCAATAGCTTGTCCTCCAAATAGCCCTTTCATTTGCAAGAGATATAACATGGTGCTTGTTACATGGAATACGACATTCCCTATAGTGGGTGGTAGGTGAATGGCACCAGCAATATCATTAGCAACAGAATCACCATCTCCATCCATATATCCGTCCACACTACCCACATTACTAGCGTGGCTCATCTTCACACTCCTAGAAATTAGCAAAAACACAAAACAAAGTAAAAGCAACACAAGATGCAAAACAAATTTGAATTAATAAACAAAAAATGTCTATCACATCTCAATCCCCGGCAATGGCTCCATTTTTTGATAACGCTCAATATACCTCTCCTTTTCAAAAGAGGTGGAAGCAGTCATTGTCAAAAATAGATTTCCCAAGGATGCCAGGGTTGAATCCCGTAGATATTGAGAACAGATGATCCAAAAGTTATAAATCAATTCAAACTAGCTAGTGTCTTGTCTAAACAACATAATGTAAATATTGGGGCAAAGAGAAGCGAGTATCAAATTTAAATTTTAAACTAAAGCAAGGGCAAATCACTTGTTGCAATCAATAAGAGGGAACTAGGGATGTGCAACTAATGGGGTGTCACTAGATTGAGGTTAATTGGAATGTCTTAAACTCAATTATAGAATAGAGAGCAATGGATAAAGCTATTCCCTCTTGTTTTTCAACTACAAAGATGTATTTGCTTTGGGTTTTCTCAAACCCTAAAACCATAATCACAAATTAGCCACATAGCTTGAGGAAGGGTTAAGCTATCTCTAGCCTCAACCCTTTAATGGAGGGTGGATATAGGTTTTCACTATCTCTAGCTCAAACCCATACATTGACACTTCAAATCCTCATTATTGGATCCTCACCCAAATCTCACTTCTCTTTCTCAAGATAAAGTAAGATAAGAAAGCTAAATTAATGTTTGCAACCATTTATGTTTCATAAAACTCGAAGGAAGCAGTATATACATGCATGTTAATTGAATTTAAGAACAAATCATCATCAACCACTCTAGTCTATACACCCATCATTCACACACCCTAGATAATAATTTAGCTAATCATGAATAAGAAAAGAGAAATTATACCTATAAGGAGTTCCTCTAACTTCATCATATTAAGTGCTAAAATGAAGCAAAAAATCCGCAATAATGGAGGTTCTTGACCAACGAGAATTGAAGAAGATGAAGTAATTGTTCTCTACTTTCTATCTCTATGAAACTTGGCTCAACAATATTCAATGTGCCCTCATGTGTGTATGTATAATTTGTGTAAAAATATGCAAATTCCTATGCAAAGCTTTTCCATATTTCCCTTGGAAGCTTCTCAATACATTTGTGCCAAAACTGGATAATTTTCCCTTGTCAGCATCCGGGTTACGTGTGTGGCACCTGCATTTCGCAGGTGTCTATCTGCGGCTCATAGGTGCTTAGTAGGTTAATATAGTGTTCTTTAAAGTTCATTTGTGTTGGAACCTATATTCTGTTGGTGCCAACCTGTGGTTCGCAGGTTTCATTCAGTTCATCCTCTAGTTCCATTTGCATGGCACCTACGCTTCGCAAGTGCCCATGTACGGTACGTATATCCTTTTTGCCTCCAGCAGAGTGCTTTTAGCTACATTTTCCTTGTCTGAGTTAAATACCTACACAAATAAAGATAAAAGGCATAAAACCTTCCTAATTCGTGTAAAAACAATGAATTATTTCATGCTTAAAAAGTCGAATGAGTTGGTAATTTACCTACTCATCACAGATCGAATGCCCAAGTTAGCTCATTTCTTACCATTCAAGACTATGGATTCAGTAAAGGACTATGCTTACACTTGAGATAGTCAGAATTCCTAGAGTTCCATTGTCTAACATATCAGATAGGGGCACACAATTTACTATCTTATTCTGGATGTCATTTCAGAGAGGTTTGGGTTCGAAGGTGAACTTTAGCACAGTTTTTCATCCGCAAACACATGGTCAAGCAGAGTGGACAATTCAGATATTGAAGGATATATCGAGAGCATGGGTTATTGAATTCAAGGTAAATAAGGATGAACATTTGCTACTTAAAGAGATTGTATATAACAATAGTTATCATTCTAGCATTTAGATGGCTTATAATGAGGCTCTCTATGGGTGGAGGTGTAGATCTCCAATTGGTTGGTTTGAAGTTGGTGAAGTAGAGTTGATAGGGCCGACATAGTGCAACAAGCTATGGGGAAGGTTAAGATCATACAGGAAAGATTGAAGACTGCACAAAGTCACCAATAGTCTTATATATATGTCAGGCATAGAGACTTGGAGTTTTAGGTAGATGATTGGGTTTACTTCAAGGTTTCACCCATGAAGGGTGTCATAAGTAAAACATGACAGTAAGAGAAACATGCTAAAAATCATAGTCGTGAGACAGTCATAAGCATGAAATGTTCATCATAAGTTGAACCATATAGACCCAAGGTTTTGAAAGTAAATCATATGGTTTAATATGTTTGAAATCATAAGTGAAATATTATACCCCGAAAGCCCAAAGATTAGATACGGGAGTTGAAACAGAGAAAGTAGCGAAATCTTCACCAGGTCACAGAACGATTCGTTCGGTGACCCGTGGGAAAGACGACGAATTGTGAGGTGACTCGTGGTGAGGTACCAGAATTGAGTTGAAAAATTGTTGATGGGGTCACCACGGGAATGACCACGAGTCGTGGTCAGGCCCATGACTCATCAGGTAATCTATGGCCAAAGAAATCAAAAAGGGAAGTGTGAGCGGTAGTGCACCTTACGGATAGACCCCACGAGTCATAGTCGGACACCATGATTCGTCGGGTGAATCGTGGTCGTCAAGTAACTAATGATCTGAGGCTGAGGCAGTGGAATGAAAAGTGGTGACCATGAGTCATGGTCACCGATAATGATTCGTATGATGGCCCATTATGAGATCGAGGTGAAACCTCGATAGTGTACCCAACGATCGATGTAACGACCCGTGTTGGTGGCAACAACTCGTTAGGTCCCTCGTAGAAACTGATGAGCGGTTATTTTCTGTGAAGTTATTAAGGATATTCTCATTATTCCTATACTACATCATTTTAATCTATGAATAGTGGGTTTTAAGAGGGGAAATCTATTCTAAGTCATTCCTATTCATGCATGCAAGAGTAAGAGTCTAGAGAGGTGATCAACGCTAATCCTTCAAGGTTCTTCTTCAAACCTTCCTTGGGCAATCATAGAAGTGGTAGAATCCAACCCTTTCAGGTATATAGGGTTATTATTGGGTGAATTTGTTCACACCCATGCTCAATCTCTCTCTAAATCATGAAAATTCCTTTGATGATTCTATGGGGTTTTAACCCAATGCATGAAATTTCTAATTTACTACATGGGCATGATTCGAAGGTGTTTTTATTATTGAATTATGAATTATGGGCAAGTTTTACATTGTTTTCATTAAAATCACGTTTCAAGCTTTATCAATTTAAAAATGCCTATTTGTGAGAAGTTTATGAAAGTCGAGATTCATGATGCATGTTCACGTATGATAAAGTATTGATGATGAAAAGCATGTTTTCAAGTTACCCATATTTATAATCATGTTTTCAAGTGAATTGAGAATTTCCAAGCATGGTAAAGTATTGGGCAATGCCCACATGTTCAAGTATGATTTATGATTTATGATATGGATTTCATGATTTATCGATTTATGACGGTGGCCGATTTATGGGCCCTCGATTCATGGATGAATATGTATGTAAATGGGGATCAATGATGTTAATGTTTATTTGGCCATGAATCTCATGAATGATTGTTTATGATTTACGTACGAGCCTAATGTGCATGTTTTTGAGAGCAGTGTCTAGCACCAAGTAGCCCGACATTCAAAGGACTACGCCGGTGCCTCATCACTACGTGCCACCGTAGGTTCATGTTGATACATTACTATGTTAATGGATTCCTTCTTTCATGATATCACATAATGCACGTCCCTTGCCTGGCAAGCCTGGGATGGCTCTACCCACTTGAGCGAGATAGTTGAGCCATCATGTAAGGCTCTACCATGATTGTATCGATTATGATGATTCCTCCCATTGTTACTCATGATTTATGCATGGTTATGTTCTTATTATTTTGTCTCAAGTCATGTTTAATGAAGCTTTTCTCTTATGATAATAATTATGGTTAATTTATGAACGTTTTGAAAACCTTGAGCCTTATGTTACATTATGATATTTATGATATGAGCATGTTCTCCTACTCTTATTAGCTTTTATGTATTTTAAATGTTCATTTTACTTACCTTGCATACTCGGTACATTCTATGTACTGACCGCATACTCTATGTTGTATTATTTCATGATACAAGCTCTGATCTTCAGATCCAGCATCGTCAAATTAGCTCATTCCCGGAGTTAGCATCCAGTTCTTTGGTGAGTCCTCATCCACCGATGACCAGTTGATATCAGTTATCCCGTTAAGTTCATTTTTCTAGACTTGTCAGGTTAGTTGGGGGTGTTGTCCCATTAGCCCATCAGATATGTTAGAGGCTTTCAAACTCTATGTAGTATTCAGTTGTCATATATAAAGTGCGATTCATTTCCTATGTTATGTCATAATTATGTTTCCTATATGATATTATGCTAAGTATTCTTCTTTATTGATTGAGTTAGATGTATGTTCATGCCATTGGTCGACTTGGAGTTTCTTGGGTCGACTTGGAGTCTCTCGGGGCTCCTTGTCCCGTCTTGCAATCCGAGGCTACGTTCGGGTCATCACAAACTTGGTATCAGAGCCATAGGTTTGAAGTATCTTAGGGTGTCTAAAAGCCACATTAAGTAGAGTCTTTTTCATTGGTGTGAAGAACGCCACACTTATGACAAAGAGGATACGAGACATTTAGGAAATGTTCCCTTCTTTCATGATCTATGTCGTGCGATGAAATGTCCCCCTATCCTTCTAACTTGTGCTATTCGCGATTGCAGAATCACGGCTCCCCGAAGAGTTAACGGTAGGAGGAATGGGAATGGAAACGGCCACGAGGATGGCAATAGAAACGGGCACCAACAAGCCCCACCAGTCCAGGAGCACCATGTACCGAGTCGGTTGCCCATGCTGAATTCCGGGAAGCTATTCAGATGCTAAGTAAGCCTTGACCGCTCAGGTCAACTAGCAGGAAGTGGCGCATATTCCACAAAATGGAAATGCGGCAGTATCTTGAGTCATAGATTTATTGAGAATGAACCCACTAGAGCTCCTTGGGTCAAAAGTAGATGAGGACCCGCATGAGTTTATTGATGAGATTGTGAAGATCACCCAGGTCATAGGGGTGAATGGAGTTAAGTGTGCTTAGTTGGCCTCATATAAATTGAAAGGGGTCTCACACATCTGTTTTCGGCAGTGGAAAGATAGTAGGGCCACCAGAGCGGGCCCTGTCACTTGGGAGGAGTTCCATGTTACCTTCCTAGATCGGTTCTTCCCTCGTGAGATGAGGGAGTTGAAGGCATCCGAGTCCATGAATCTTAAGAAGGGGAAGATGACGGTACAGGAGTATGTCTTTGAGTTCACTCTCTTATCAAAGTACACCCCAAAGTTAGTGGTTGATCAGAGGGCGCGAGTGAGCAAGTTCGTTCATAGGGTGGCGAGCTATTTGGACAAAGATTGCAGGACCACTATGCTCCACCAGGATATGGATTTCCCTCGGAAAGTCTTATACGCCCAGCAGATGGAGGCAGTGCATATGAAGGAGAGAGAGGCCCAAAGGGCCCGAACAGACAGCTATGGGTTCACTCAGCAAATGTTCGGTGACAGTCACCACCCTCAGATTAAGCAGAGGTCACTAGCTCTAACACCATCATCAGCTAGTGTTCCATCCAGACCCAACAGTGATAAGAGGAGCAGGGCCCCAAATTCAAAGGTTCAGATGAGCATGCAGGTAGAGCGCACCTTTCCAGCCTACTGAAAGTATGGTAAGAGTCATGCCCGGGAGTGTTTGCTCGGCACAGATATCTGTTATGGGTGAGGTGGATCCGGCCACATGCGTAGAGCATGTTTATTTGCTAGATAGGATGATGATAGAGGACGTTCACAAACTACCAGGTCAGCAGCAGCTCCAGCACGCTCAGCTTCGCAGGGGGCATCCAGTAGTGGGGGTAGCGGGCAACGCCAAAACATATTTTATGCCCTTGTCTCGCGTTAGGAGCAGGAGACTTCACCGGATGTGGTTACTTGTATGTTACAAGTGTTTCACCTTGATGCTTATGCTTTGTTATATCCAAGGCCTACCTTGTCTTTTTTGACACCTTATATTGCTAGTAGCTTTGGAGTCAGTCCTGAAATCCTGTCAGAACCATTCTCAGTCTCTACTCCCATAGGTGATTCAGTTGTAGATAGGCAGGTATATAGAAGTTTCCTGATAACAGTATTGTAGAAAGTCACCTTCGTAGACCTAGTAAAGTTAGCCATGACTAACTTTGATATTATTCAGCATGGATTGGTTATATGTATGTTATGCTTCTGTTAATTGTAGAACCCATGTGGTAGAGTTCAGATTTCCAAGTGAGCCAATTATAGAGTGGGAGGGTAGTTCAGTTGTGCCTTTAGGTTGTTTCATTTCCTATCTTAAGGCCAGAAAGATGATTTCTAAAGGTTTTTTATACCATCTAGTTAGGGTTAAGGATGCTACGTCCAAGACCACGACTATCCAGTCAGTCCCAGTATTATGTGAGTATCAAAAAGTTTTCTCGGATGATCTACCAGGAGTCCCTCCCGAGCAGGAAATCGATTTTGGTATTGGCCTTCTTCCTGACACAAAACCTATATCTATTCCTCCCTACAGAATGGCTCCAACTGAGCTAAAAGAGTTGAAAGAGCAATTGAAGGATCTTTTGGATAAGGGTTTCATTAGACCAAGCAAATCCCATGGGGTGCAACAGTTCTCTTTGTCCGAAAGAAAGATGGTTCTCTTAGTATGTGTATTGATTATCAACAATTGAACAAGATCACCATCACGAACAGGTATCCTCTATCCAGGATTGATGATTCGTTTGACCAGCTTTAGGTGCCAAGTGTTTTTCGAAGATAGATCTCAGATCTGGGTAGCATTAGCTTTGAGTTCGGGATAGTGACATCCCGAAGATAGCCTTCAGGACACGATATGGTCATTACAAGTTAGTTATATCTTTTGGACTAATGAATGCTCGTGCAACTTTTATGGACTTAATGAACATGGTGTTCAAGCTATACCTGGATATGTTCGTGATTGTGTTTATTGATGACATCATGATATACTCTCAAAGCGAGGAGGAGCATGTCGCTCATTTAAAGGTCATGCTACAGACTCTCAGGTATTGCCAGCTATATGCTAAATTCAACAAGTGCGAATTTTGGTTGAATTCAGTGGAATTTTTAGTCCATATGGTATCAAGTGAAGGCATACAAGTGGACTCTCAGAAAATAGAAGCGGTGAAGAATTGGCCTAGGCCGGTGAATCTCTATGGAGAGCGTGTCCCATATAAATGAGGGAAAGAAGGAGCTGGTGAAAGACATGCATCGACTTGTAAGGTTGGGCGTTTGGTTGGTTGATTCGACCGTTGGCGGGGTTATTGTTTAGAATGAATCATAATCGTCCATCGTAACTGATGTAAAACCTAGACAAGACGAGTACCCAATTTGGTAAAGTTAAAGGAAGTTGTTCAAAGTCAGAAGGTAGAGGTCTTCTCCAAAGGGGGAGATGGTGTGCTTCTATACCAGGGTCGATTATGCGTTCTCGATGTTGGTGATTTAAGGAACTGGATGTTGTATAAGGCTCATAGATCCAGGTATTCAATCCATCCAGGTGCCACCAAGATGTGTCATGACTTACGGGAAGTCTATTGGTGGAATGGCATGAAAAAGGATATCGCAAAATTTGTGGCTAAGTGCCCAAACTGCCAGCAAGTGAAGGTCGAGCATCAGAGACTGGAAGGTGTGCTTCAAGATATTTGCATTCCTACTTGGAAGTGGGAAGAAATCAATATGGACTTCATCACAGGGTTGCCTCACACTTGACGTCAATATGACTCCATTTGGGTTGTTGTAGACAAGTTGACCATAGCCGCTCATTTTCTACTGGTCAAAACTACGGATTCGGCGGAGGATTATGCCAAACTATACATCCAAGAGCTAGTCTGGTTGCATGGAGTGCCTTTGTCCATCATATTAGACAGGGGTACTCAATTTACCTCTCAATTTTGGAGGTCCTTTCAAAAAGGACTAGGTACTCAGGTTAAGCTCACAATAGCATTTCACCCACAAATGGATGGGAAAGCGGAGCAGAATTTTTAGACTCTCTAGGACATATTGAGAGCATGCATGATTGACTTCAAAGGTTGTTGGGCTGATCATTTGCCTCTTATCGAGTTTTCGTACAATAACAACTACCACTACAGTATCCAGATGGCTCCATTTGAGGCTCACTATGGATGGAGACGTAGATCGCCTATTGGTTGGTTTGAAGTTGGTGAAGCTGTGATGATAGGACCAGATTCAGTCCATGAGGCTATGGAGAAGGTTCAGCTCATACGAGACAGGCTGAAAACGGCTCAAAGTTTCCAAATGTCCTATGTCGATGTGAGAAGGAGAGAACTTGAGTTCGAAGTGGATGATTGGGTGTTTCTGAAGGTGTCTCCCATGAAGGGAGTGATGCGATTTGGAAGGAAAGGAAAACTCAGCCCTCGTTATGTTGGCCCCTACCAGATTGTGAAACGGGTTAGCAAGGTGGAATATGAATTTGAGTTGCCTTCAGAATTAGCTTCTGTGCATCTTGTTTTCCATGTATTGCTCTTAAAGAAGTACTGGGGTGATCCAGCTCTAGTTGTCCCAGTGGACAGTGTTGGTGTGAAAGACAACCTTGGTTATGAATAGGTTCCGGTGGAAATACTAGATCATCAAGTTCGAAGGCCAAGAAACAAGGAAGTAGCTTCAGTTAAAGTTTTATGGAGGAATAAGCATATTGAAGGAGCTACATGGGAAGCCAAAGCAGACATGATGCCTAGATACCCACATTTATTCTCTACCGACTCAGCTCCAGCTCGAGGTATCCGTTTTGCCCTAGTACTCTAATTAGTTGTCATGTTTAGTTCATGTGCCCAAGTTTCTTTTATGACGAAGTATGTTCGTATGGTTTGTGAATTCAGTTCATCCATGTAGTTCAGTTCGGAGGTGCAATACCGCGGGAGCCCTAAAATCAGATCGGGGAATTGAAACGGAGAAAAATTGTAAAATCTGGCACCAGGTCACAGAACGACTCCCGTGGGGAGGACCACGATTCGTGAGGTGACTCGTGGTGAGGTACTGGGCTTGAATTAAAAAGAATTGTTTAGGGGTCATCATGGGCATGGCCACGATTTATGGTCAGGCTCCACGACTCATCAGGTCAGCCGTGGACAAGGAAATTAAAAGGGGAAAGGTGAGTGGAAGTGCACCTGACGGATAGACCCGATGAGTCGTGGTCAGACACCACGATTCATTGGGTGGCTCATGATCAACAGGTAATAAACGATCTGAGATTGATGCAATGGAGATAACGAGTAGTGATCACGAGTCATGGTCACCGGCAACGACTCGTGTGATTGCCCATTATGAGTTCCACCTGAAATTTAGACAGTGTACCTAATGACTAATATGATGACTCGTGGATGATGGCAACGACAAATTAGGTCCCTCGTGGGGACTAATGAGCAGTTATTTTCTGCGAAGATATTAAAGGTATTCTCATCATTCCTATGCTCTAAGGTCCTATTCTATGTCATTTTAAGCCATTTTCAAAGTGTATTAAGATCGGTTAAGTCATTCTAACCAATTCTAAACCCATGCATGCAAAGTTAGGAAGTTAGAGAGGAGATCAAGCTTAAGACCTTCCAATTCTTCTCAAATTCTTCTTTGGCAATCAAGGAAGTGTAAGAATCAGCTTTAATCAGGTATGTAAGGTTATGAATGGGTGAATTCGTTCACACTGATGCCCAATCTCTCTTTAAAAATCGCGAAAATTCCTATGTTGATTATACAGGATTTTAACTCAATGCATGAAATTCGTAATTCTCTACATGGGTATGATTTAAATATTTTTCTACTATTAAATTATGATTTATGGGCATATTTTATGATGTTTTCAATGAAAATCATGTTTCGAGCTTATAAATTTAAATGCCCAATTATGAAAATCTCATGAAAGTTAAGATTCATGATGAATGTTCTAGTATGATGAGATAATTATGATGAAAAACATGTTTTCAAGTTACCCATGTTTATGATCATGTTTTCAAGCGAATTATGCACTTTCAATCATGTTAAAGTATTGGGCAATGCCAATATGTTCATTCATGATTGTGATTTTACGAATTTAGCTTACCACATGGTTTTGGAGCGAAGACTCCCATTAATGTTCATCTTGTGGTATGATTTTATCCAAGGATCCTCATGTATGATTCAGATCTATGTATTCATGATTATTCAGCTTTGTCAATCGGCGATGGTCAGCTTCATTGAAAAATGATGGAGAGCATATGCATGTTTTTGGGAGTAGTGTCTAGCACAGAGTAGGCTATGGGTCAATCAACATTATGCCTCAGAACTACACACCAACGTAGGTTATGAATAGATTATATTGGGACCTCCAATGTGAGCTATCACCTGCCCTGATTGGGCCACGAGCTTGATATCGATATCATGGTATCGTCCTTAGCTCTGGCAAGGATTTGGACGGCTCTACCCACTTGAGTGTGATAGTTGGGACCACATAAGCTCTATCGTGGTATGTCATTTAAAAGACAAGTCTCCCATCATTCCTCATGATTTCAATGATGCATGTTTATCACTCATGTTGCACATATCTATATATGTTCTAGAGTAGGTTTGATCCAATGTTCACTTAATTTATGACTATTAGGTTTCATCTTTGGGTCAATCGATTCAGTTATGATGTTATGTTATGTTGAGATCATGTTTTTATAAAGATAGCATGCAAGCCTACTCTTAGATCCTTACTTTGTTTATGATTTACATTATGCATGTTTTAAATGATTTTACTTATTTAAGCGGTTTTATTTACCTTTCGTACTCGGTACATTCCGGATACTGACCGCATACTCTATGTTGTATCATTCCATGATACAGGCCCCGACACTCAGACTCAGCCCCGTTAGTAGCCAGTTCCAGAATTAGCACCCAACTTAGTGTTGAGTCCTCATCTCCCGAGGACCATTTTCTTTCAGATATTGATGTGCTTTCAATTTCAATATTAGAGAGTTAGTTGGGGTCTTATCCTATCAACTCATCAGACTTAGAGGTTGTTCAGACAATAGATTGTATTCAGCTCCAGATCCGTGTATTTCTGGTGTTATGCTCCTTTCAGATTTCCGCTAAGATTATCATGTCAATCCTTCGGTTTAATTGATTGAGTTAGATGTATGTTCATGCCATGGGTCGACTTGGAGTCTCCTGGGGCTCCTTGTCCATGTCTCGATCCGGGCCTACGTTCGGATCGTGACAAACTTGGTATCAGAGCCAGGTTTGAAGTGTCCTAGGGTGTCTGAAAGCTGCGTTAAGTAGAGTATTTTTCATAGGTGTGAAGCGCGCCACACTTATGACAAAGAGGCTATGAGACGTTTAGGAAATTCTTCCTTCTTTCATGATCTATGTCGTGCGATGAAATGTCTTCCCATCCTTCTAACTCGTGTTATTCGTGATTGTAGAATCATAGCTCCCCGTAAAGTTAACGATAGAAGGAATGGGAATGGAAATGTCCATGAGGATGGCGACGGGAACGGGCACCAACAAGCCCCACCAGTCCAGGAGCACCATGCACCAAAGCCGGTTGCCCATGTTGAATTTAGGGCAGCTATTCAGATGCTCGCGCAGGCCTTGACCACTCAGGTCAACTAGCAGGCAGTGGCGCATGTCCCACAAAATAGAAATGTGGTGGCAACTCGAGTCAGGGATTTCTTGAGAATGAACCCGCCAGAGTTCCTTGGGTCAAAAGTAGATGAGGACCCGCATGAGTTAATTGATGAGATTGTGAAGATCACACGGCTTGTGGGGGTGAATGGAGTTGAGTGTGATTAGTTGGCCTCATATCAGCTGAAAGGGGTCGCACATATTTGGTTTCGACAATGGAAGGATAGTAGTGCCACCAGAGCAGGCCCTGTTACTTGGGAGGAGTTCCATGTTGCTTTCCTAGAATGGTTCTTCCCTTGTGAGATGAGAGAAATGAAGGAAGCCAAGTTCATGAATCTTATGAAAGGGAAAATGACGGTGCAGGAGAATTCCCTTTAGTTCATTCACCTATTAAAGTACACCCCAGAAGAGTTAGAGGTCGATAAGAGGGAATGAGTGAGTAGATTTTTTCATGGGGTAGCGATTTAGGACAAGGATTGCAGACCGCTATGCTCCACTGTGATATGGATTTCCTTGGATAGTCTTGTACGTCAGTAGATGTCACGCCACATAACTGGGGAGGAAGGACTGGGCCTCATACGTAATGACTTGAAAGCCGGCTATATGACATCTGTGAATCGTGATTACCTTAGCCGTCCAAAGCAATTCGTCAGAATCAATCGGAGCACAAACCGAACCTATAATGTCTCAATCAATATAGGGTAAACAATTGAAATGAATACAAGGCTATGACGTTCTAAACTAAACAACAAAAGCCGACAAGGCCACAACCGAATACCATTGTACACACTAAGTCCACAAAGCTCCTAAAGAGTAACCGATCGATGCCTAATAGGGCTCCGACCTACCCATAACCGCATCTCAAATCTCTAATCAAACAAATCCAATCTTAGCCTCAAAGAAAGGAGCATACCAATACATCCACTAATCTCACGAACTACCATCGCACCGGCAATCCGGGACTCTACTCCGCACCTCGCGTACGAACGCTTGTGTCCCCAAGCGAAGGGACGTCATTACGAATGAAATGTACTGGTATGTAAGGCGTAAAACTGTGAACATGTAAGATATCAATGATAATCGGTGCTGAAATAAGGAATAGCAATAACTTGAATCCCCGAAACCGAAACCTGGCAATAAGTCAATATTGAAGTGAAAATGCAACCAAGTAATGCACAAGAAAAACTATAACTATAATGCCAGCAACCAACAAACCATAAATCCAAATATATTCGTCCAGCCGGTGTGTACCATACCAAGGGAAAAAAATAAATATCTTCACGCTGATGCATCTGTTCTGTAAAATAAAATACTCAAACATGTACCACACCTGCAAATAAAATATCTCCAACTCGATGTACAACACCGGTAAAATAAAAATATCTCCAGTTGATTTACCACACCGGGGTAAAATAAAAATATCTCCAGCCGATGTACAACATAAGGGTAAAATAAAAATATCTCCAGCTGATGTATTACACCGAGGTAAAATAAAATATCTCCACTCGATGTACCGTATGGAATACCGAGAGCTATGAGCCTCTCTTAACATCCGCTCTCAAGTCATCCAATTCTTGAAACACACAATCGACCCTAATATTGGAGTACAATTATCTCCCTATGGAGAAAATCCATTTTCTAATTCTTGATAGCTCTTTAATTTCACCAAAATAGGATCTTCATCTTACCTTTCCTTAAGCTCAATCACCAATGAAAATTCCAACCCACTCGACAATAAAACCACCAACTATTGAATTGGTAAGGCAAACCCCTAAACGAGCAAGCCTAGGGATATCTTTCACTAATTCTTTCCTTCTGTCATCAACACAAGATACACTATCCATGTACAACATACTAAGGGAATCTTCCACTACATTGCCTTGCCTCCAGATGGTAAATGACACTCATTTCATAGTCCTTAAGAAGCTCAAACCATCTGCTTTGCCATAAGTTCAAGTACTACTGAATGAACACATACTGAAGACTCTTGTGCTCAGTGAACACATCCACGTGCACCGCAAAAAAATAGTTCCTCCAAACCTTCAAGGTTAACACCGCGGCTAACTCAAGATCATAGGCCGGGTAATTCTTTTCATGAGTCTTAAGCCAGCCAGAAGAATAAACAATGACCATTCCATGATGCATCAACACACATCCAAGGCCAACCCTCGAAGCATCGCAATATGCAACAAAACCATTCATGCCCATCGATATGGTCAAAAGTGGAGTTGAAGTGAGTCAAGTTGTTAACTCCTAGAAACTCTTCTCACAAGCATTGGACCGTTGAAATTTGACCTTATTTTGAGTCAGCATAATGGGCAAGGTTCTGCAATGGAAGAAAATCCCTCTATGAACCTCCTATAGTAGGCAGCTAAACCCAAAAAGCTCCTAATTTTAGTGGGACTCGATAGGTTCAGGACATTTTTCGTTGCCTTAATCTTCGTGTGGGTCTATCTCGCACACTTTACTAGAAACCGCATGGCCCAAAATATAACCGACTCGCCTTAACTCACACTTGCTAAACTTAGCAAACAAACTGACAGTTCTGAAGAGTCTACAACAAAAATCCTCAAATGAGTGGCATGCTACTCCTTACTTTGAGAGAATATATGACATGATCTATGAAAACGATGACGAAAATATCCAAATACCGCTTGAACACCCCGTTCATCAAATCCATAAAATTGCAAGAGCATTTGTTAGTCCAAAAGACATAACTAAAAACTCATAATGACCATACCGAGTCCTAAATATTGTCCTTAGAATGTCACTCTCCCTAACTTTGAGTTAGTGATAACCAAATTCTGATGTCTATTTTTAGAAGCACTTGTCACCTTGAAGTTGGTCAAACAAGTCATCAATCTTGGGAGGGATACCGATTCTTCACTATGACCTTGTTCAACCGATAGTAATCAATGCACATTCTAAAGGAAAACCATCCATCTTCCTCACAAAGAGAACTGGAGAACTCCACTGGACTTACTTCGTTCGATGAAACCCTTATCTAAAAGTTCTTCCAACTACTCCTTCAACTCTTTTTTGGTCGGCAGGATCTGTTTCCAGAAGGGAGGAATGGATATGGGCTGCATATCGTGGAGAAGGTCAATACCAAAGTCAATCTTCTGCTCATGAGGGACTCCTAGTAAATTATCCGGGCATACCTTAGGGTACTCACATACAACAGAACTGACGTAGAGTCGTGCTTTTGACCGAGTCCTTAACCTAAATTAGATGACATACATAACCCTTAGAGATCATCTTTCTAGCCTTAATCTATGAGACAAAGAGATCTTCAGAGACTTTGAATTACCCTTCCTTTCTAGGACTGGCTCCCCTGGGAGTTGAAACTCTACTAATCGAGTTCTACTATTAGCTCAAGCATATCAAGCATACCACTAAACAATAAAAATGATAACATCAAAATCGATCATATCTAACTCCACTAAGCTCAAGCAGTGACTCTAAGAACCGTGATAGGAAATTTCTATATACTCATCGAGATATAACCGACTCACCGATGCAGAGACTGAGAAGGGATACAAGAGGATTTGGGATTCACAATCAAAACTGATAGCAACATCGGGAGTCACAAAACATACGTGGCCCATGGGTCTAGTAATGCATAAACATCAAGAAAAGATCATAACATACCAAAGGATCATATTTGGTGAGCTCTTGCTCCCTAGTGCATAGAACTCAGATAGCAGTCTACTAAAGATACGCACCGCTGAGGTGGACAAGATGATGGAGCTGTTGAAGTGGTGACTGGGAATGACATCTACCAAGTAACTCCGTATGGCTAAAGGGAAATCCCTAAGTTTGTGTTCGAGTTACCCAAACTCATAGAAAGTATCTCGAGCTAATCAAACACTCTCAAGGGTGGTTCTTACATCACATCCTACAAGCCGGGTAATTTTCTCCCTTGACATGCTCCTTGACCCCTAGAACCCGGCGCTCACATCTCCGATCACCTCCGGGCCTCGGGATGGGAGACCGACTAATGATAGAGCTAGGGCCGATGACCTCCGATGGGATTGTGGGAGATATCCACCATTGCAATTTCTATTGAGAATACCCAAAGTTCCCTCGTCCTAGCCTCCTTTTGGCGTCTTTTTCCCTCTCCTTCATTTGTTCCTCCTCTATCTGCTAAGCATAAATCATCAATCAAGAGACGTCCATGTCGTCGATAAGCATAGCAGTTCTGCACATCTTGATCAGTGAATCTGAGACCCCATACATGAATGTTCTCATATGAGCCTCGCCTCCACAACTATCTCTCGAAGCATATTTGGATTAGTCAAGTGACTTTCAAGTCATAGTCCCACGCTCATATCATTCTACTAAATTAATGAACTCGCGTCTTTGCTTCCTCAAACCCTTTCGGGGAAAGAACCCGCCTAAGAATGTCATGACGAACTCATCCCTACCAATAGAGCTAGACCTACTCCACTGATATCCTTCCACTATTGAACAAATGTGAGCTACCCTTCACTCGATAGAGGCCAAGTCTCCACTCTCCTTATCTCGAAACACCCATAATCCGGGGCACTCTTCTAGACCTCCTCAAAAACTCGTATGGTTCCTCATCAACTTTTGAACCATGAAACTCGGGCTTCATCCCGGTGAAGTCTTAGTACCCTAGCCGCTGCCACATTCCCATTAATATTCATATGAGCCACAACCTACAAATTGACTTGAGCTTTCATATCTTATGCCGACATCTAAAAAGAAGCCCTGAACTCAACATGAGTCACCTTATTATAAGGAGGATAAGTTGGAGCTAGTGGGGCCTGCTAATGCCCATCTTTGTTGCCATTCCTATGGCCATCGCCATTTCCATTTCTTCTTTCATTGACTCGATGAAGAGTTATATTTCTGCAAATGTGTATAGCATGAGTTAGAAGAATAAAGAGAGTTGAACTTCATCTAGCACTATTACTGTATCATGAAAGAAGGAAGTTTCCTAAACCTCCAAAGAGCCTCTTCCTTATAAGTGTTGCACGCTTCACACCCATGAAAGAAGACTCTACTTAACACGACTTTTGATTCCATGAAACACTCTAAACCTCGGCTCTAATACCAAGTTTGTCACGATCCGAGCATGGAACTCGAACTATGACATAGCACCTAAAACCACGAATGGCTCCAAGCTAACCCATGGCACATGCATAACATGATTAAGAGCACTAAGTTGAAGTGAAGCATAAATCATAATATGAACTCTCACAACCCGAGTTTACACCCTGGACATGACACGGTACTTAGTATCACAAGTAACTCCATTCAAATCGATGGCATAGCATAACTCTATTAAGACTGATCTACTGAAAAAGAATATTAAGAGAAACATATTTTTTAAAAACCCAATTACGGAATAAATAAAGAGTATTTGATAAATTACTGACATTTGCTCAAACACTAGAACTCAAGCTGAAACTAAAATATTCTGTTTGAAAGTATTCTAAAAGAAATTAATGAGTTGCTGGGACGAACCCCCAGCTAACTCTAATGTATGAAACTAAAACTAAAAATAACAAGTGTTGAAGATGAAAAATCTAGTTCTCGGAAGATGAGGACTCACCAATGGAACTCTACCGCAATAAGCCTGAAGGAGAGGCTAACCCTGCTGCTGTGCTTGAGAGCCTAAGCCTATATCATAAAATGATATAGCACAAGAAATATGCAGTCAATACTTTGAATGTACTGAGTATATGAAATATTTAACTAAAATATATAGAACATATTGATAATTTGAAAAGATGTACTAAAATGCATAATTGAACTAAAGTACCATAACCCTTACTAAGATACATAAATATTGCTATGAAATAGTAGTCTGAAAAATTACGTATTAAAAGTACCAGTAAAACTTATTTAAGGGTCATGTATATGTACTAAAGACTGAGTCTGTAATTGTGACTAAGATAGTAACTATACCGAATGATGGGAGAGTCTATTAACTGACATATAATCATGGGAGCTAATTGTGGAGTTAGATGTATACGCCCCATCAATAGGACCCAATATACATCGTCAGGGTATAAAGGCATGGCCGATGTGATCACTAAAACTGATGCCTATTTGGTCCAATAACCTATGGTGGCATGTAGTTCTGGGCCCTGCGTACACTAAACCCTAGACTAGCTCGGTGCTAAAAACTACTCCTAATGATAAGTTTACTGATAATTTATAAATAGCTTAAAAACTAGTATTCTTAAAGCTTACGTTAGAAAATTTATCGATAGCATTCTGAGAGTCTAAAGAAGTTGAAAATACTGATTATCCTGTCAACATTTGTATACCGGAATCATGATAAAATCACAAAGACTGAAATATGAATTCATGCTAACTCAAAGCCATATATAAACAAAATACATGTTTATATATTGAACTTGAATCATGTGGATATCTATCCTAAAAGTATCATTTATAACTAAATTTGTAAAATAATGAATATCACATATTAGAAATCACAGGAGATGGGAGCACATTGAAGTAATAAGAGAATTTATAACTGAACACGAACCCTAAGATATGATTTCTAGGGGAGCTAAAAGAAAGCTAGGGCTCACTGGATATTTTGGGACAAGGGCGAAAGGATATCCTTGTTGGAACTCCACATACCTGAAGAAGAATCCTCTGAGGAAACTCTTTGTCACAACCCGATTTGGGACCCCAGACCGAGACACGGGACCTAGAACCATGAGTAGCTCCAAGTTGACCTATGGAATGAACCTAGCAACTAAAGAGCATACATCAAAGAGGAAACTGATAACTTAAACATGAATAAGTGGAAGTATGAATAACATAACGTATAACAATGATCATAAATAGAGTCAACACTTGATAAAGTTGAAAGTCTACATAATGTCTGATAAGCCTCTAAACAGTCTAATGAGTAGATGGGACAGTACCCCCAACTAGCTCATTAAAGTTTGAGATGAAAATAGCGTAATCAAACACTATTAAAGGTCATCGGAAGATGAGAAGTCACCAACAATGGGAATTAAGCTGGACTACAAGGGGAGTTGGACTAACGGTGAAACTGAATCTGATCACTCGGACTTGTATCATGAAACAATACAACATAGAGTATGCAGTCAGTA
This sequence comes from Datura stramonium, assembly GCA_018107945.1. Classification (NCBI taxonomy): domain Eukaryota; kingdom Viridiplantae; phylum Streptophyta; class Magnoliopsida; order Solanales; family Solanaceae; genus Datura; species Datura stramonium. Next base: position 165,936 of record JACEIK010000024.1, on the reverse strand, counting down.
CTTTGAATGTACTGAGTATGTAAGGTAAGTAAAACATGTTGTGTAAATGTTAACTGAAATCATGCATATCAATATGAATCATTAGATTATGAGAGTAAGGATTGGATGCTAAAAACTGAATCTGAGACGTTCTTAGTCATAAGATGATTATCATATCTGAACATAGTGACCCAAGATTTAGAAATAGAAATCATATGACCTTTCATTGCTGAAATCGTAAGTAAAAGCTCATAAACGAATCATTGGGTCAAACCTACTGTAAGACATAGTATCATAATTCATGGACATGAATACTGCAATCATGAGGAATAATAGGAAGACTCTCCATAATCGACACCATCATGATAGAGCCTACATAATTCCCCAACTATCACACTCAAGTGGGCAGAGCTGTCCAAAACCTTGCCAGGGCTAAGGACGATACCATGATATCGACATCAAGCTGAGGCCCCTTGGGGCAGGGAAAAACTCTCTTGAGATGTCCCAATATATATATACACACACACACACCTATGTTGGCGTATAGTTCTGAGATCGGGGAACCTTCGAACCCAAAGCCTACTCAATGCTAGACACTACTCTTAAAAGCAAGCATAGTGCTCCCATCATTTTTCAACGAAGCTGAAATAATAAGTACATGTTTAGTCTGAAATCTGAACATGGGGAGTCTTGACTCCAAAGCATATCATAAGTTGTAGTAGAAGACTTGACTCTAGAACATATGGTAAGTTGATCTTATTAGCCTTAATTATGAAAACATATTTAACTTGAGNCAGCGCCTAGGGCATGCACATGAAGCAACGCTAGGACTCGCCTTATTAGCCTTAATTATGAAAACATATTTAACTTGAGTGGGCTTGCCCAAATCTTAAATATCATGCATACTCGATATAGACTTCATAAGTCAAAATCATGGATTCATACGTAGGAAATTTATAAACATTCATTCATGCTAGATATCTTATCATAATTTAAATTGTGAATCATAAACTTGACTTTTCATAAAATTTGCATAATAGGGCATAATTTCTAATAACTTGGAATCATGAATTTATAATTAAATTTTGTATAAGATCTGCCCATAAATCTCAAAACATGCTTTGGAATATAAGGGAATTGACTCATAGACATATCATAGAGAATTTCATAAAATTGGGTTAAAACCCTCTAAAACCATATACTTGAATTCATGAACTTGAGGAGAAATTTGGGCGTGAGAGTGAAAGGAAACTATCATTCATAAACCGTACATATCTGGGAAGATTAACTCTTTAACTATCCTTGAAAGCCAAAGAGAATTGGGGAAGAATTGAGAGAATTCTAGATTGATCTTTGATCACGGGCAAAAATATCATGCCCGTGATACGCTTTACAACTTAAATTAGTCGTGTTGTCTAAGTTATTTTAAACATTTTCATGTGATTTTATATAAATGTGAAGATATGTGCTAGCCAACATGATTAGCCTTTGTTTTGTAGGTTTTGATGACTTTTGAGGAGCTAATCCATGAGTTGGTGAAGTAGAGGCTTGGAGACGGAATCAACAC